>JZKD02S1674147.1:0-23198 GCA_000966675.3 Picea glauca | reverse complement strand
TACAGAGTAAATGTAGCACTCAATCATATCATTAAAATTGTAAATGACATAGTGATTATAACACTTATCTTTTAAAGACGATTTACACAACCGGTTGTAGAAAAAGGGTGTTCCACCGAACCATAGACTCTGTTACTCCAATTATCTCAACATCAAGTCACCCCTTAGTTGGGTATATGAATCCACAAAGAAGGACAATCTCTTATGGGTGTCTAAAGTCCACTGTAATAACTTGATACCCACTAAAATCATAGTGACACAACTCCTACAACAATTCCAACCACCCATTTATTTTTCCCATCATCCTACACAACCCAAGGGATGAGATTTCCTTCTTTGGATTGTAGTCCCTTAGACAATATCCATCCCCTCCAAGGCTCCATCACAGACTAGACAGGAATCTCTCTATTAGGGACTCCAGGAAATCCAACTACAACTAAAGTGCTCACACAGCAAGCCCACTTGCTCTTGGTTCATTTTTTCAGCAGAGAATCACCCATAGGCATAACAAACTCATTTTCATCATAATTTTCCACTTCAGCAAGTTGTCTTCAATATCCATTATGGTTCGTCACTATTTCCCCACACTTAGCTCTGGTTTTCCTCTCCTCTTTCTAATTGTAAAAGCTACCATGTTTTCCTACGCAAATTTCATCTTTTCCCATGCTTGTTTGACTCTTAATTTTCTCCCAATTCTGATTACACTCAACCCATGTTGTCCTAACTGAATGGGATAACTTCTTCACTTAACCTCTTACATGAATTCAATGATTTGAGTTCTTAATAAGTCAAAGGGATAAATGGATAAATGACCAATTGATTAATGAAGATAGTTTAAGGCTCAAGGCATAATAAAACCCCTCAAACCCCAATTAAGCCTCGTCTCTCATAGAATCATAGCCCCCCATTACTCTGGTCCTTACCCATCTACAGTTGATGGTGTATTTCATTTTATTATTTTACATGTACAACTTTTACATATTGCATTGCTTGGCCCGCGAACATTCATAATATTTACAAATATATGGTGTTGCATCGGAGATCCAAAACTAGGGTGTTACAACATAAATCTTTTTTCCATTTCTAATCAAGACTATGAATATATTGAAGGAGACTAGGTGGTGTCACTAATTCAAACTTAAAAAATAATTTAATTTTTTAGTATGTTTTAAAAAATCCAATGTGTCTTGCAATCAAGGAATCATGATTTTCTTTCGAAGATTGGATCTTGAATTTGGATGCGTTAGGTAAATATATTCTTACCTTGTACTTGTGTATGTCAATTTCCCAGGTAAATATTGAGTTTCTTGATTTATTGGTTTCAAATTCCTCGATCACATTTCTAGTCTTGGAGTTTTTTACATATTTTTCTTGAAAATGTGAGATCCGGCTATGGATGACTATTGAAATTGATCATAGTTTTGACTCTCAAGTTCTTGTTTCATAGATAAACTATCTATGACTTTATTTTCATTACCCTTCTTGTAGACGACCTGGAAAAAAAATATTGAAAAAAAAAACACATAAATCTTACTTATTCAATTTTGTTGTTCTAATGATAAGTTTAAATTCTGATGTAGGAAATATTTTTAATTATTGTGGGTAGTTTAAAAATAAAATACTCTAAGTAGATATTGTTTCCATTTTCGCAATAGATGAATTATTACTAACACTTCCTTGTCATACACTAATTTTTCTTACTTGCTCATTTTCACTTTGGCTTTAGAAATCAATGGGATGGTTTTCCTACATAAATATCACTTTGATTCCTATCCCATATGTATCACATTCAAGAACAAACGTCTTTATAAATTCAATGGTAGCCAATGTTGGAGTAGAAGTCGTTAATGTTTTCAAATTATGGAAATAAATCATTCCATCTAAAAGCAATTTCTTTTAGTAAGACTGTTAATGGAGCATGTTATCCCCCAAGTTGTTCCCATTCTCACGGGGTCAAAGTCAGGGCATAATGTTTAGGAAAACCTCCTACCTTTCTTTAGACCTTTGACCTAGCTCTTGATTCAAAGCGTGGGTACCCTCCATTAATCAGATATCCTCTTGGAATGCATAGGGTTGGTTTCAAGAAGATAACATCGTTGTAGCCTCAAAAAACTAAAAAGAGCTTTGAGTTATAGTTTTGGGAGTGACCAAAACGCTAAACATCTTGGGGGTTCAATGGATATTAGCAATAGGAATTATCTTCTAAACCACAAGCACCATAATCTAATTTTTTATGAAAAATAACTCAAGGAAAATGGATTAGCAGTGAAGGGAGGGTTGTTTATAAACTATTTCTCATGGTTGCAAACTCAAGACAATAAACTTATTGGGCTTTTAAAATAGATCCAACAGGTTTAAATGAATACCCATCAAGCAAATAGACATAATCAATGCAAGACCAATGGCTATGAATTTATTTCATTTGTGTAACAGAGATAATAGTTGATTTACATAAGAATTCTACCATTAATGAACGTTAAATAGAAAAAATCACTAGGGGTTGCATTGACTTAGTTATATCATGGATTTACCACATGCCCATTACAACAAAAATATTCCCAAGAATAAAGAAAGTGGCATTGGGGGGGTTACTTCACCTTTCTCCTCGACCACTCCTTAAAAATAAAGGTAGAATTTCATAGGGGAGTTGATTCACCACTAGTGCTCTGACATTCTTCATTAAATCTCTTCTAGAATGACATACATTGGGCCTCCAAATGGAGCTAAGTATCTTTGTTAAGACAAATCTAGCATATGGGATTTAATGATTACAATCTACCTTTTGGGCATGCACAAAGAATGAGAATGGAGAAAGGAGAAGGAGAAGAAGAAGGGTTATCTATTTCTACAGGAAGAGTAGCGGTTCAAGTAGATATTTAGTTTCTAATGACCTATTTTCTTTCAATCTTTCTCACTCTATTGTTTATTTGAAGTTCTAATCCATTACAATGAGAAAAAAATTTCTATTTCAAACCACTCAGAGAGATACTTCAATCCCAAAATTCAGTTAGAATACTAAATTTCTCTCCACCAATGAGATTGCTTACTTTGTGCTTTTGTCAAATTTAATCAATGAGAATGTTTTCTTTGTTCTTTTGCCAAATGTAGTTAGAGTAGAAGCTTCTTAGCCATTTGTCAAATTTGTGGCCAAACTTAGGGATGATTTGGTACTACTATGTTTTTATTTTATTTGGTTGAAGCAGTTTCTTTGACAATTGATCACAAGTTTTGATTCATTGATTGCCCAAATTAATCACAAGTTTCACACATTTTATTCCAATTATAACAACATCCCCAAGTGAAAAAGAAACAAATTGATAGAAGAATACATTGGTTCAATGCTTCTTTAGTCTTCTTTAACTTTCAAAACATTATTGTAGAAACACTTTGCAATGAGTAGGGATAGAACCCATAACTTCATTTTTCCTTTATAGAACTCCATTACACTTTTTCATTATCATTTAAACCACAATAACTTGATAATATAAAGTCACTTTATCATATGCACTAAACCGACCTATTAGTGCTAAAATTGTCATTGCAAGCATTCACTTAAACATGCACAATGAGTAAGTGGTGTTGTTTTGATCTTTTATAGCATTGTAGAAACACTTTCTTTGGGCAAGAATAGAATCGCAGATCTCAAATTCGCAACCCTCATAAAGTTGATTGGCATTTTCAAGCTTGGTTGCACTAGATATTTGGTATGCAAGAGGTTTTGAACATTAGACATTTATAATGTAAAGCTAAATTTTATGATATAAATCCCAATATAAAACCCACCTTAAGTATAAAGTCACTTATAATACTAAAGTGAACTTTACATTAAAATACATCAAACTCTATTATAAATCCACACCT
The DNA here is from genome assembly GCA_000966675.3 of Picea glauca. Classification (NCBI taxonomy): domain Eukaryota; kingdom Viridiplantae; phylum Streptophyta; class Pinopsida; order Pinales; family Pinaceae; genus Picea; species Picea glauca. Next base: position 19,337 of record JZKD02S1674147.1, on the reverse strand, counting down.
TGTACTTTACCCACTTCATGAAAGTTATATAAATACATGTTTAATATGGGTAAGTTATGGTGGGTCCATCACCACATCACCTTATGTTCATTGGTTCATTATTTTGGTGATTGTACACCCCTTATTCTACCATATTTCAACCTAATTTCATTTCCAACCTATAGTGGTATGAGAGCAATCTGATCTTTGTTCTTTTTCCATGTATGTTCTCAAAAAGGTTAGGGTACAAGGAGTTGGGACTTAAACTAACCAAACATGGTGAAGACCACCATTGCAGAACTAAGTAGCCACCCATGTCTATTGAAAGAAAATAGTATGGAGTAGGAGAATCTATCAAGTTGTTTCTTAAGGAATCCCTCATGTGATAGAGAAACAAGATGATGGATAATTTCTCCTAGATCCTTCAATGACTACTAATGGCGATGAAGGCACCCTCAACAAATAATCACTTCATAGATACAACACCATACAAGGTACAAGTTAACTTTGGCATTCCTTTATTCAAACATAAAGTAGATGTAGATTCTTTGGAGAAATGGTTGAGTCTACTAAAGGATTATTACTATGTTCAAAAAATTTCCAACAATGAGAAGATCACCTTCGCACTCATTAAGTCCCTTCCCCATGTAAAATATTGGTGGGACACTTATTGGGTGCAACATGTCAAAGATGATTCTGCAACATTTAGGACAAAACCCACTTAAGAATCTTTTGTTAATACTTTTAAAGAGGAATTCAACCTTGTTGGAAACTATGATGGCTAGTTACTACACAAGATGGACAACTTTACACCAAGAGATGGACCAAATGGTGCTAAAGTACACCAATATCTTCCATACCATGAGCTCAAATCTAGGTTTCAAAGACTCTGAATGCCACTTGGTTATAAAATAGCATAGTGGTCTACACATGTACATACATACAAATTGAGATGGAGTTCTTGGACATCTCCTCACTAAGAGCCACTTATTGTTATTTTGTCAAGATCGACCAAAAGTTTAAGCAAAAGAGTAAGAGGGAGTTTGAGTTTGTATATATGACACAAAAAAATCATGGTAAAGGTGGCCCTAACTCAAAGATCAAAGGACAATGCAAGGATAGCCAACCTTAGAGAAACCAGTCCAAGTTGCAAAGAAGGGTAATGGAAAGTCAAAGGAAGACACTAGAAAGTGATGTGAGTTCCAGAAAACCCACATTGACACAACATTGATGAATGCCACTCCAAATAGTCATTGTTAGTAGAGATGGAAGCCTTGGAATCATGTGTTGGGTCAGACTTTAATTCAAAGTTGTATAAGGAAAAATGGATCATCGACATAGACTTGGTGTTACCATCACTACCACAAACACCTAGTGAGAGGAACCATAGGATCTTGAGGAAGGTGAGAACCTCTTCCACTCATAGATGTGGGTGAACATGACTCTACTATATTTTATTATTGAGAGCGGTATCCAAGAGAGCCTAATATCAACAGAGGTCAACAAGAGGTTGAAGTTGTTAACAAGATCATGCCCCCAACCATACACCATTGGTTGGCTAACCAAGAATGACACATCCATATCAAAAAAAAAAGTTTCCTACAATATGGCATGAATCTATTCAAAGATGAGGTGTTTTGTGGTGTTTCCCCACTTAAAGTTTGTGATGTTCTTTAGGGATAACCATATATGTTGAAGCATCATGCTATTTACAAGTCTAGACCACATGGTGTCATTGTTACTTCGGAAGGTCATCTCTATGGGGTACCAGATAGTTATGGCTACTATAGTCTCTTTGATCTCAATGAAATAGTGAAGGAAGGTAATCTCTCAGTCCAAGAGATATCTTCACCTCACCTATAGGGGTGCCTTTGCATTGTTAGGTAAAGTTTGTAATTGATTTGACACCTAGTGCTCCTCTACCTTTTGACTTGGTATACAAATTCTCTCTCATGAAGACATGAAGAAATCAAATTCCAGATTCAAGAGCTAATTCAAAAGGGTCACATTCAACCAATATCCTCACCTTATAGGAGCCCAATTTTTTTGGTTCATAAAAATGACAAGACATGATGACTCTAAATTGATTATAGAGCCCTAAACAAAATCACAGTCAAGAATTGGTATCCAATCCCCCAAATTGAAAATATTTTTGATTAGATCAAGAGTGCCAATTGTTTTAGTAAAATTGATCTAAATTCGTGTTATTAATTAGTTCCAAGTGAGAAATTTGATGACCCTAAGACACCTTGAAGTCTAAAGAATGCCTCTTTGAGTGGTTAGTCATGCCTTTTGGCTTGACTAATTCTGCAACAATGTTCATGAGGATGATTGATGATATCTTATAGTCATTCACAAATTCCTTTATGGTCATATATTTGGATGTTATCCTCATCCTTAACAAAACTTGGATAGATCATTTGCATCACATTCAGTAAGTTATGAGCACCCTACAATGACACAAGTTATATGCCAATCTAGAGAAGCACTCATTCAACATGCATAGAATTCATTTTCTAGGATACATTATGAATGACCATGGTATGCATGTGGATCCAGCTAAGATCGGGGTCATTTGCACTTGGATAGCCCTAAAGAAACTAACAAATATCTATAATTTCCTAGGCCTTGCCAACTTGTACTATAGGTTCATGTTGGGCTTATCTCGTATTGTTTGGCCTCTAAGCCAAGTGACCAAGGGTGAAGCCAAGCCAATTTTTTTTAGGTTGAGTCACAATAGAAAGTATTCAATGATCCGAGACACCACCTATGTTTGACACCAATGCTCATTTTTCCATACCTACAATTGATCTGTAATTGAGGAACTGAGAGTCCACACAATTCACCAATACGTATGTGGAATAAAATTATTTTGTCTTCTGCAATTACTCTTAGACTGGAATATTCTCCACCATATTAAATCGTGGTTATTGAGACACTATTTGAAACCCCTTGTCTATGTTCTACTACCATCACTATGAGTTCCATCTCTAAGGGGAATTAAACACCATGCTATGGAATTAAAATCAACACTCTGAAAAACAAAATATTTCATTATTGCATTTCAACACTGAGTTAGAAAAAGAAATAATTTTCTATAGAATTGTTGATACACCTCAAAATCATTTTTTCATGGGTTGTTGATCATACCAAGGCAACAATAGAATCCATGAAAGAGTGAATAACCATTTGTGGGTAAGTTAATTGATGGCTCAAGCTACAAAGAATAGCTAGGAATGCTTCCAACCTGATCTGGATTTTATGAACATAACAAAATGAATACGGATCTATATTATTAACACAGAGATACAATGAAAAATAACAGAGATATAGTCAAACTTGGCTTCTATTCATTAAAGAAATATGTTGAAACTATAAAATGCAAACTGAAACAAGCTTGCTAGAATGGTGGCGGCTTATCTATGAGAAGAGATGTGGCGGTTGCACTCATTCGGAAGAATATGAGTACAATGAGGCTCCAAAGGAATTTTTACATCAAATATGAATGCCAAAACCCTATACATCCAAAAACCTAACCCTAGGAGATGAAGTGCCAAAAGTCATGTGGGCCTCGTTGGGGTAAGTTGGTACATCAACTTCCTAGGGTCGTAACTTTTGCATACGATCTCTGTTTTAGGCACACGATAGCCCGTTAGAAGGTTCTATTTGATGACTACACATTATGCCATCACACTCTAAATTTATGTATATTGTGACTGTGGTGGGCCCAAAAAACATTGTTTAGGACCTCAAAACGGCCCCAGAAGTTTAGGACCTAAAAAGCTAGAAAAAAATAGTCAAAATGAAAACTACAAAGACGACATTTGTATGTTAGCCAGTTGGAATAGGTGGGTGGAAACTGATATCCACCTGTATCAATCCTCCCCCGTTAGGAAGCAATGGTCTCCATTGTGTTGAGTTCCCCCATCAGATGAGGAAATTTTTGTTGAATTTGACCCCAAGTGATCCATTTGCCTTGGTGTAGGAGCTACCCTACTTTGACAACACCATAAAGATGTAACTTTTGTCAGAAAGTTCCATTTACTTGTGTGTCCAGGATCTGATCAGTCGATGCATGTTCCATGCAGTCAGGGTTGAGCTTTGTCAGTGTCAATTGTTCTACTACCTCTGATGTGTCCAATAATGGTGGAAAGTATGGCCGAAGGAGATCCACATTAAACATTGGGTGCAAGCCAAGGAAGGGGGGAACATTGAGCTCAAAATCATTATCACCCACAGTATTGGTGATGGTATAAGGTCCATAGCGGAGTGGACGAAGCTTCCGATGGGGTCCTGTAAGGCGTTCTTTCTGCAAGTGCAACCAAACTTTATCTCCCACCTGAAACTTGTGTGGCACCCAATGTTGATCATGGCATTGCTTATACTTGGCATTGAACTTCTTCAAAATATCTTGAACCTGTTGGTGGATGTGTTGGATCTGCTCAATGAACTGGGTAGCTTTGTCGGCTTTAGTTTGAGCATGGGACGAGTTTTCTTGGGTGGCTACAAGGGGTAGTGCAACATCCATGGGACCCAATGGTTGAAATCCCAACCCCACCTGAAAGGGGTTGTAGCCAGTTGAGTTATGTATGGGTCTGTTGTAGATGTTTTGAACATAGGGAAGACTCTCATCCCATGTGCATGGATGCTTGGAATTGTACATGTGTAGGATATACACGATCATCCGGTTGACAACCTTGTTTTGGCCATCTATCTGGGGATGGAAGGAAGTGGATTTGGTGAGATTGGTGTCTAACAATGACCAGAGGCTCAACCATAATGTGATAAGGAACCAGTTGTCCCAATCTGAGACGATGGTTTGTGGTATCCCAAAATATAGCCACACTCATTCGAGGAAGATCTTGGCAGTGGTCTCTGCTATGATTCTCTTCTTGCAGGTGGCCAAAATCGTTATTTTAGAAAAAACGATCAACCACCACAAAAACATAGTCATTTCCCTGCTTGGTTGACGTAAGGCCCGACATGTAGTCAATCGAGATGGATTCCCAGGGCCTTTTAGGAGTAGGAAGAGGAGTGTACATGATTTGTTTCTTAATGGTCGGTTTGGAAATGGTGCAGGAGGTGCAGGACCTGATATACTTGTTGATGTCCTGTTGAATTTTTGACCAATAGAAATGTTGTTGCAACACTACCATTGTCTTTTCTACCCCAAAGTGTCCCACCACCCGACTGTAGTGGGATTCCCAAATCAGCTTCACTCACTCGCTTAATGGAACATAGAGATGGCCCATATGGCATAGCAGCCCGTACTGAAGATGCAAATCAATGAAATATGTGTTTACACCCAACATCTGGTATGTGGCGGCGAAGTCAGGATCTCTCTCAGAGAGTTGGGGCCATCTGAAGATCTCGTGGCCACAAGAGTTTAGCATCATGGTGAGTGTTGCAACTGGTGGGAGGTTGAGGAAATCAACGATGTGGTTGGTGATTCTTGTCTTATACTTGATGTTGATATGGAACTTATGCAAGTATGTGGACCACTTCTAATGGTGGCCAGTCTTCAATTTTCCTTATGTCTGCATGAACTGCAACGACTTATGATCGGTGTGAATGATTGTCTCCTTCACGAGAATGTAATGCCTTCACTGGCGGCAGGATTGCACAATGGAGTTCATCTCTTTGTCGCAATTAGGGTACTTATAGACAACATATAATAGTGTCTCACTATGATAGGCCACAAGGTGTCCATGTTGAGTGAGAACTATGCCCACAAGATAGTCTAAAGGATATGTCTCAATCTCAAAGGGTTGTTGTAGGTCGGGTAATGAGAGCATCGAGGTTGAGCACAAGTGTTTCTTAAAATCATTGAATGCTTGTTGTTTTGAAAGGCCCCTTACCACCACTCCTGGTTACTTGGATGAGGACCCATGAAATATGGGAGAATCCCAACACGAACCTACGATAGAAACTGACAAGTCCTAAAAAACTCTGAATCTCAGTGAGTGTGGTTGTCGTTGACCAGTCACGAATGACCTAGATCTTGGATAGATCCACATGCACTACATTCTCATCAAAAATGTAGCCTAGGTACTAGACCCTATCCATGTTGAAGGAGCATTTTTCCAAATTTACATCTAGCTTGTGCTATCGCGGAGTGTGCGGAACTTGTTGAATATGTTGCAAGTGTTCCACCCAATTCTTGTTGTAGATGAGGATGTCATCCAGATACACCACCACAAAATAATTGGTGAAAGGACACAAGATATCATCCATCATCCTCATGAAATTTGTTGGGGCATTCGTCAAACCAAAGGGAATGACCAACCATCCAAAAAGACCTTCTTTGGACTTGAAGGCAATTTTCCATACATATGTCTGCTCTATTGGGATCTGATGGTAGTCAGACTTCATATCGATGTTACTGAAGTATTTGGCCACCTTGAGTTGGTCAAAGATATTGTCGATTTGGGGAATCAGGTACTAGTTCCTGACTGTGATTTTATTTAGGGCCCAGTAATTGATGCAGAGTCGCCAAGTCCCATATTTCTTTTGCACAAGAACAATTGGGATTCCACACAGTGATGATTTGGGTTGGATGTGCTCCTTTTGGAGCAATTATTGGATCTCATGCTTTATCTCCTCATTTTCTAACAGAGAGTGGCGATATTTTGTCCCATTGGGTAGTGGTGCATCGGGGGTCAGATCAATTGAATGCTTGACCTGACAGTGTAGAGGTACCCCAGTGGGTGAGGATAATATGTATTTTTATTCTTCCATGACCTTATCCACTTGCTTCTACTGCATGGAGAGATCGGTTGCAGAGGCCATGGATTTGGTTGCAACCTTCCACTCACTTTGAGAGTGAATAACAAAGACGACAAACTTCTCGGTATGAGAGATGACCTTCCTACATTTCTTGGCATAGATCAAGGAAATGGAAGTAGGTGGGACTATCTCAAGTATCCTGTATAATTTCCTGTCCAAAGTAATAATAAAATTGTGAGGCCTAGACTCATATACAACATGAAATTTCCATAAATAAGGTTTTCCCAAAAGAAAATTACAAACTTCAAGGGGAGAGACATCACACAATACCTCATCTTTGAAGGGCTTGATGTTGTAGTAGAAGAAACACCGTTGGATAATGCAAAGATTGCTTCCTTGGCAGAGCCATCCAATGGTGCATGGATGCAGATGCAACGTTGTCAGTAGGGCCAACTTCTTGACGACCTCCACTGAGATGAGGTTCTTCTGGTTATTGCTATCAACTATGAAGTGCAGCATAGAACTCTTCACCCACATCTTTGAATGAAAGAGGCAACTGCCTTCCTCTGGCTCATCAAGTTTATCGGGATGGATCTTGTTGGTAGAAACAGTGGCATTAGGTTCTACATCAATAATTTGTCTCCCCTTTTTTGGTTCTGACTCTAAGTCAAAACCTGCATCCGATTCAGAGGCTTTCACCTCATCTAACAATGACTGCTTTGAGCGACAATTAGCAGTGTTATGATAGGGGCTCTTATGGAAGTCACACCACTTCCCGATGTCTTTCTTCCTCTTTCGATTATCCTTCTTTGTTTGTGGCTTAGATTGGTTTTCTTAAGGTTGTACATCTTTACACTTCCCTTTTTTTACAGGTTGGGGTTTCCCTCCCCTTGCTTCTGCTATGAGGGGTTTCCAGACCCAAATTGTCGTGTCTTTTGTTTAAGCTTCTGCTCTATTTTGACAACACATACATAGGCCATGCCCAAGGATGAGATGTACATAAAATCCATTTATGTCTAGATGTATCTATGCAGACCATCGTGGTACTTGAGCACCAGATGTCACTTATAATATTTGATACCCAACTTGGTGTGCAAGGTATGGAAGATATTTGTGAACTCTACGATTGTTTGGTCCCTTTCTTGTCGAAGTGTGGTCCATCTTGTATACAGGTCATCATAACTTCCAACAAGGTAGTATTGTTCCTTAATATCATCTCTGAAAGACTCCCATGTGAGTGCTACTGTAATTAATTAGGTTTCCTATTTTTCCTTTTGCTCACAAAAAGTCTCCCACTATTCTTTGACATAGGGGTGACTTTGAGGAGTGCAAATGTAATCTTTTCTCTATTGGAAAAGTTATGGACAGAAAAATACCCTTCTAGTAGATTCAACCATTTGTTTACAACATTTGCATCTATCTTACCTTTGAATATAGGAATATCAAATTTGATCTGTACCTTGAAGGGGGTGGCGCCTCCACTAGAGGAAGATGCATCACCTATTGGTAGTCGTCGAAGGATTTGCGCAAAATATCCATCATCTCATTCCTCTGTTGCATGAGGGATTCCTCTAGAAACAGTTTGAAAGGATCTCCTGTCCCTTCGTCTTTATTTTCTCCTGCCATGGAAGGTCTCTTGGACGTGCGAGATCTCTTGTCCTCAAAAGAAACAAGCTTGAGACCCAACTCTTTGTACCCTGACCTCGTCGGGGACATGCACTAAGAACAACAAGGAGCAGACCACTCTGATACCACTAATCCGGATTTTATGAGCAGAATGAAATGAATACAAATCTATATTAGTAACATAGAGATACAATAAAACTTGGCTTCTATTCAATAAAGAAATATGTTGAAACTGTAAAATGCACACTGAAACAAGCTTGCTAGAATGGTGGCGACTTATCTCTGAGAAGAGATGTGACATCTACACTCATTCACAAGAATATGAGTACAATGAAGCTCCAAAGGACTTTTTACATCAAACATGAATGCCAAAACCATAGACATCCAAAACCTAGCCCTAGGAGATGAAGCGCCAAAATTCATGTGGGCCCCGTTGGGGTAAGTTGGTACATCAACTTCACGGGGTTGTAACTTTTGCATATGATCTTTGTTTTAGACGCACAATATCCCGTTGGAAAGGACCATCCAAGGAATACACATTATTTCGTCACACTCTGACTTCGTCTATAGTGTGACTATGGCAGGCCCAAAAAAACGTTATTTAGGGTCTCAAAACGACCCTGAAAGTTTAAGACACGAAAATCTAGAAAAAAAAATGCTGAGATGACATATGTATGTGAGACAGTTGGAATATGTGGGTGGCCATCGATATCCACCTAGATCACAACCAATATAAAAATTAATTACAACATGATTGTGTGCAAAAACGGATTTGTGGTCTGTGTTTAAAAAAATGATCTATTATGAGCATAAAAAAATATTTGATGCCTTTGTATGCATATAACAACATTACACTGCTTAGGGGAATCGAAATGAGATTGAAAGACGATGTCCCAGACACAAGAACCATTTATCGAATGTTGTAGAAAGCCCGTGGGCAAGGAAAAACTCTTAGTCATTGACAAAATGCTATAGATGGCCTACGGGCAAGGAAAAAATGACCAACAAGCAATAGATGGTTGTGTACAATCCGTGGAAAAAGGAAAGACGTCGAATAATACTAATTTGAATTATAATGAGGAATGCCCATCAATATCTGATCAATTTCATGAAGAGAACAACCCAAATCATTTTCCTCAATCAATCAAACTCAAACCAAACGTAGATATTCAAATAAAGCCATGAAATTGAACAATCGCACAATGGTAAAACACACAATTGGCACGCAAATTTCATTTAATGGGGATTTTATTAAGCTTAGAAGATAAATACATAGGGGTGAGTTATACATAGATTTTATGTATCGTTACTCACTAACAATACAAAATTGCAAACATTCATGGCTTAAAAGCACCTTTACTCATCATGGACAAGCTCATTGACTCCTTCGTCCACTGATATTCAAGTAGGTCACCCTCTTTGAGCTATTATTTCTATTATTGTCCTCCCAAGTTATCCTTGCATCTTCGTGTTGATTTTATCAATTCACCCCTCATTGTTTTAATGGGCTACCTTTGGAAGGTCAACCATCACAATGATTCATTTCCACTTCCAATTTTTCCAAAAAGGACAAAATAAAGTAAACCAATGACATGCTTATTACAAAATTTACAAGAGGTAAAGCAACTAGGTGCTTATTACAAAGTTTGGTGAGGATCCAATTTAGATTAACAATAACCCTTTGATATTGAGACAAATGCTTCAAACTATGCTATCAATGTAGTCCTCACTCAACATGGACATCTAGTTCCCTATCACAACAAGACACTTTTTGATGTGGTTCACAGGTGCCCCACCTATGACAAGGAGATGTATTTAATTGTGTAGGCATGTTGAGAATGAAGCATAATATTTTTGGAAAGGAAACGATCATCTACACTAATCACAAGCCACTAGAATTCATGTAGATATAAGGAAAGTTATAGAATGACTACCATCGGAAATGGTCCACATACGTACAATAAGTCCACTTGAACATTAAGTATAGGAAGGAAAACACAAATCAAGTTGCAGGATACCTCAATCAACCTCTGGTTTTGGTGCTAACTATAATTCTTAACTCTTTTGGACACGAGGTTTCCAGGTGGCCCTAATTATATGACAATCACTCTGACTTCCAAGCTACATAGAAGACACTAGATGGAGGTAAACAAGTTTCATATTTCCACCATCGATATGCACTTCTATGACATCTAGGCCATCTCCGTGTTCCCTCAAGTAAGTGTGAGAAGCTAATTTGGGAGGCACATTATAGTTGGGAAATAGGGTACTTTGATGTATAGAAGACAATCGACAATGTTGCAAATGTACTTCCACTAGTCAAAACTTTGATAGGATGTTAGCAAGTATATTAGATCATGCATTACATGTCGCCAAGGTTACCATTGAGAAGCAAGGGTTGCACACTTCTCTACCTACCTTGGACAAGCCCTAGAAGTTACTGTCCATGGATTGCATGTTAGGTTCATCCTCAACCAATCATGGTAATGACTATGTATTTGTGGTTTTTGATTGGTTCTCGAAGATGGTCATTTTGGCACCCTATAAGAAGAGTATCACAACAAAATCCATTGCTAAGATCTTCTTTAAGTGTGTTTCATTTTGGGATACCACAAACCATTATTTTAGATAAGATAGTTGGTTTCTAAGTACTTTCTAGTCTAGCCTATGGTCGTTGATAGACACTAAGTTGACCAAATATACTGCCTTCCACCTGCAAACTGAGGAACAAATAAAGGCAATCAACATGATGATTGTGTATATCTAGAGAATCTACAACTCCAAGTATCCACATACATTGAACAAGAGCTTTCCTTAGTTCAAACTAACTACAATATATCCCTTTACAACTCTATTAGCCACATCTTGTTTCAAGTGTGATTGGAATTCCAACAATTGGTCCTAATTGACGTAGCTTTACCAATTGCATCTACATGGGAAGATTCCTCCCATGCTTAGACTAAGACAATAAAGAAACAAAATTTGTTGAACAAACCCAACATGTCTAACAACAACTTCATGATATTTTGTGGAAATTCAATGCCAAGTACAAGCAATGACACAATTAGCATTAGGTTCCACACAAGTTTCAGGTTAGTGATAAGGTATGATTGCACTTGTAGAAACAACACCTTGCAAGTCCCCACCGGAAAATTGAACCACTCTGATATGGGCCTTACACTATCACTAAGGTTGTGTATGGGCATGTTTTTGAATTGAGTATTCCCCATTTCCTTGGCTTACACCCTGTATTTAATTTGGAGTTACTTCAACCATATTTTCCATCATTATTAAACACCTTGGAGGTGGTTGAGCACTTGGCTCCTACAAAACTCAACCTTTATTGCATTGAGTAGGTTACGGTTGACCAAGTCACGGAAACCAATATGAAGGGAACTTGTCAGCAAGGCATACAACTCTATTGGGTTGTCAAAGTAGGGCAAGTCCTCCACCGGGGAAAGTGGCTCACTAGGAGTCAAATTCAACAAAAGTTTCCTCATCTAATGGAGGAAATTGATGAAATGAGAACCATTGCTTCCTAAGGGGAGATGATTGATCTAGGTGGATATTGGTGACCACCCACCTCTTCCACTGACTTAGAATGGTTCTACATCTTGGAATTTTTTCTACAATTTTGCAAGTCCTTAACTTTCAATACATTTTTTGAACATTTACCATGCATTTTTTTAAAGTTGGCACAACCCAAACTTTGATTATGGGCCTCACAAAATACATAAAGCATAGAATAATCTTTTTAATGGTCAAAGAAGTGCCCAAACAAAGTTTGTATGTGAAAGTTGTTACCCCAAGACGTTGACGTATCAACTAGGTTTTTCAATGCCTTCATTCATTTTCCCACCTCATCTTCTAGGGTTAGGGTTGTGGATCTTTAGGGTTTTTGGTATCTTAGGGCTTTATACTTTATGTTAAAAGATCATTTCGGCTTCTTGTAATCTTCTTCTTGAGAATGAGTGTAGTAGACATGTCTCTCTTCGTATATAAGCTACCACCATTCTACCTGATGTGTATTGCTTTATGTATTGTAGTGTTTTTCTATTTCATTCATTAATAGAATTTATGTTTAACTATTTTTTTGTGCTCTCCACAATAACTCTATGTGATTCTATCTATATTGCTATCTTCATTTAGTTCTCCACATACTTTGAGTCATCAAAAGAAATAAAGATGTAATTCTCATCGTGCTTAAAAGCTCTAACATTAAGACACATCTATGTTGGTTTATTTATTAATTGATTTTTATAATTGTTATAATCCATTTCTTCACTATTGTCAATGCAATCACCTCAAGACTCATATCAAAATGTTGAATTATGAAAACCCCCTCCATATTTAAAAAAGAGAAGAGAGTTCTAAATAATGGTTCATAAGACACAATACTTGTTAAAATCTTACAATTAGGTAGCAAATTATGTGTACTTGACTTTTAAGAAAAACTGTATAATTAAGTGTTTGTGAACCAACATCATGTTAGAATAAAAATTAAAAATTATAATTAAGAGGTACATATCTTTAAAATGTTTTATGATTGATTTTAGTAGTTTAAATCTCACCTCTTAATCCATGTTAACATCACCTCATACAACCACACACCCATACCCATGCAATAAATACAAAATTGAGTATTCAATCACCTCATACAATAAGTTCACAAGTCATGCAAAAAGTACCAAGTTGACTATTCAAACTCAATTGGTCACCTCGTGCAATGACTGCCAAGTGTGCTAGTTTCAATCCTGTATCTTCGTTCTTGTAAACACCAGACCAGCTATTTTATTTTTCTTTTCATCGTCATATCGATCAAAGATTTCTACTTGGATTTTAGACAAAACTCTCTGACGAGTAGTTTCAGTGTTTTGAAGATTGCTCATACTTCATCTTTTCACAAGTGAAAATGAAATGGCATCACCTTGGGTTTCCAACGACTCAACAGAGTGCGGTAAAACTTCTAAAACCCTTCGCTGTTGCTCAAACCAAATTCTTACTCTCAATGAATCTTCTTCTTAAGCATCCATCACATGAGAAGGAGCTGAAACAACAACTATGGTAGTAGCAGCAAAACCACCGACATTACTACGGGCAGTGGCGGCCAACCAACCCAAAACGAGATTATCATTATTCATGAGGTTGATACACCAAGGCAATAGACAGACTTCAGTGACTGCCACAATTAATATAATCCCTGCCATTAAATCCAAAAACGGTCCCTGTGCCATAAACGTAGATGTGGCTGCATTGTGCAGAGATGGCCATCTGAAGGAGGCGCTCGGCATTTTACACGTTATGGACCAGCAGGGCATTCCAGTGGGCTCTGAACTGTATAGCTCTCTGTTAGATAGCTGTGCCAAGATGAAAGCGTTGGAAGAAGGTAAGCAAGTCCATACCCACATGCTTGCAAAGGAGTTTGAATTGAACAATTTTTTGGGAGCTAAGCTTGTGGGTATGTATGCCAAATGCGGAAGTTTAGAGGATGCACACGATGTTTTTAACAAAATGCCTAAGTCAAGTGTTTTTGCTTGGAATGCAATGATCAGAGGATATGCAATGCAGGGACATTGCGAGGAAGCTGTGAAGATGTTTTCTCAAATGCAGAGGTTTGGCATGCAGCCTGATAAGTTTACAGTGCCCTGTGTTATCAAGGCTTGTGCTGGTCTCGGCGTTCTGCAAGATGGAAGGAGGGTTCATTCTTTTGCAATAAGAAGTGGGTTTGGATCTGATGTGGTTGTGGAGAGTGCTCTTGTGGATATGTATATAAAATGCGGAAGTGTAGATAATGCATGCCAAGTGTTTAACAAAATGTATCAGAGAGATGCGGTATCATGGACTGGAATGATTTCTGGGTATGCCCAGAGTGGGTATGGGAATGAAGCCTTAGGGTTGTTTCGGCAAATGCAGGTGGCAAGTGTGAAGCCTGATTCGGTTACTATTGCAAGCGTTCTCCCTGCATGCACTCATTATGCAGCTCTGCGACAGGGTCAGGAGATTCATTGTTTCATGATCAGGAATGAATTTGAATCAGGTTTCATTTTGGAAAGTGCACTTGTTGACATGTATGCAAAATGTGGAAGTATAGAAGATGCACGGCGACTGTTTGACAATATGACTCAAAGAGATGTGGTCTCATGGAATGCAATGATTACAGGTTACTCCCTTAATGGCCGTGGGTACGAGGCATTGAAATTATTTAATCAGATCAAGCTTGCACGAATCAAACCTAATCAGGTCACTATTGTGGGTGTTCTGTCAGCATGTGCCCACCTGGAAGATCTGCAGCAGGGCAAGCATGTCCATGATTACATCATTACGAGTGGATTTGAGCCAGATGTCATTGTGATGAATGCCCTTCTAGCCATGTATGCTAAATGTGGAAGTATTGAAGAAGGATACCGCCAATTTGAAAGTATGAGTGAAAAAGATTTAATTTCATGGAATACAATGATTGCAGGTTATACGTTGAATGGCCATTGTAAGGAGGCAATTAAGCTTTTCCGCAAAATGCAACTGGCTAATGAAATACCTAACTCCATTACCATCACTAGTGTTCTTCCTGCTTGTGCCCGCTTAGTGTCCGTGAAACTGGGTGAGATGATCCATGGCTATATAATCAGAAGAGGATTTGAGTTGGATGTTAGTGTAGGGAGTTCCCTTTTAGATATGTATGGAAAATGCAGAAATATGGAGAGTGCATGTAAGGTATTTGACAGCATGTCCCAAAGGGATGTGATCTCGTGGAATGCAATGCTTGCGGGGTATGTCCAGAATGGGAATTACAATCTTGCTTTGAAACTCATTTATCAAATGCATGGAGAAGACATGAAACCCAATTCAATAACTGTGGCCAGTGTTCTCTCAGCATGTGGTTATCTAGCAGCGCTTCAACAGGGAAAGGAGATTCACAATTTTACACTTAGAAATGAATTTGAACTAGATATTTTTGTGGGTACTTCCCTTATAGACATGTATGCCAAATGTGGGAGCATAAAGGATGCACGACTAATATTTGATCAAATGTCAGAAAGAGATATAGTCTCATGGACGGCAATGATTTCAGGGTATGCCATGCATGGGCATGGTGAGGATGCTCTCGCCCTCTTCTATCAAATGCAACATGCGGGACTGAAACCAGACCACATCACCTTCACAGCTGTTTTATCTGCATGTAGCCATGCAGGCCTAGTAGATGAAGGTTGGCAAAACTTTGATAGCATAAGTCGAAATTATGACATGATACCTAGCATGGAGCATTATGCATGCATGGTTGACCTTCTTGGCCGCTCTGGGCATCTAGACATGGCACAAGACTTCATTAAAAGTATGCCATTAGAGCCTAGTGCTAGTGTATGGGGGGCCTTGCTTGCGGCTTGTAGAGCCAATCACAATATTGAGGTAGGGGAAACTGTGGCAGAATATCTTTTTGCATTAGAGCCTCAAAATACAGGAAACTATGCATCATTGTCACAGATTTATGCTGCAGCAGGAAGGTGGGATGATGTTGAAAAGGTAAGACAAATGATCAAAGAAAATGGATTGAAAAGGAGGCCAGGATGCAGCTGGATCCAGGTTAATAACAGGGTTCATGTATTCCTTGCAGGAGACAAATCACACCCACAGACAGAAAAAATCTATGCAACATTGCAGAACTTGGCTCTGCGGATGAGGGAAGTAGGGTATTTGCCTGATACAAAGATTATAATGCATGATTTGGAGGAGGAGAAACACAACATCGTTTTTAACCAAAGCAAGAAATTGGAAATATCTTTGGTTGAATGAGCACATGTTCTGGCATATCTATCCTAGTCTTCAAGACCTCTATGTGTATATTGACTGTCATACTTGACAAAGATGATCTCAAAGCTTGTTGGGAGATTATTTTTAGGGACATCAAAAGTTCCTAACGATGGATTGTGCTCTCATAATGATATTGGCGATGCTAATGGAAAGAGTTTCTGTCAGAAGAAGCTTCTGTAGGTTGTTGACTTTGCATTGGTAGGCTAGGCACTTCTTTTCATTTCTGTTAGGGAATAAAGAGAATGCAACAATTTTGCAGAGCCAATTTGCCAACAGACTTAGGTTTGACTGTATTAGTAGCTAGCCTAGCCTCATAATATGGGATCTGTTAGGGAATAAAGAGAATGCAACAATTTTGTAGAGCCAATTTGCCAACAGACTTAGGTTTGACTGTATTAGTAGCTAGCCTAGCCTCATAATATGGGACATATTACTCTCATGTGGCATCTTAAATTTTAATAGGTGGTGTAACTCTCATTGGACAATTCGATGGTTTATAATATATATCACCATCATTGGATAGAGCACAATATTTTGGCAACACTCTAGGATATATAGAAATTTGTTAAGGATGTAAAATCAGCTGTGTTTCCCCAAGAGACATCCTTGAGGGTTTGGAACAACTCACCCATGTTCCCTATCATCTTAGGGACCTGGGGTTGCTGGGAAATGTCCCCGGTTGGCATTGGGGATGGCCCCATATTCCAGTTACATCAGCTGATGTACCTAGAGCAGTATGTGACCCAGCTGCAAAGTGCAACAGTTGCAAATAAGTCATTTGCTACAGAATCAGATTGTGGGCCGGTAAGAGTCCTCGAAGGTATTGCAAAGCTATTGCCTAGTTGCAGTTATTGCACACATGGTTTGTATCTCACCAAATAATGCTCCAAAAGTTGGTTGCAGAAAGGTTCAAAAGGGAAACTCGTCAATTGGAAGTGGAAGGAACATTTGTAACAAATGTTGCTATAACTGTTGAGCACTTGTATTGTACAAAAATATTAGCACTAATAGATCTTGGATAGAGGTAGGAGACAGTAGGGAGTGGCAGTGGGAATGAATGTTTTTAGTAGAATTGTTACAGTTTATTCTTGTACATTTCTTCAGAATATGAGATCCGAGTTAGTTTCACCCTAGTTGCTGTCAGATTTTTCCCTGTTAATAGTTACAATGATATTGCAAACAGACTGATTATTTAAAACTGGTTGCATAGCATAAGCTGTTTTAATGCAGGATGTGGCATGTTGCAGAAGAGGCTTGTTTTCCCATCTGGGTAGGCAGTAAGGAGTACAAAGCTTCAATTGCATCAGTATGACCCCAATCTATCAAGGATGTCTAGGCATCCCTAACATCATTTATTTTTTCTCATCTGAGAAAGTTATCCAACCTTCCCGTTAATGAAACAAAAGAAAACCTCACCTGCAAACTGGTCAAAGGAAAAATATACGCAACTGCCTGGGAGAAACTAATTTTAGACAAATGCATGCCGTTTGCTAGTACTATTTGCTTTTCATCTTGGTATTTTAATATCACGATTTATCTACTATATATGAGTTGAACTTGATATTGGAAAAAACACTATGTTGTGTAAATCATGATTTTGTTCATGAATGCTCAAGAGGTTTAATGTATTTACTATTCATGAGTCATGCATCATGGTACATACTACATACTAGGATGTCACTTCTAATAATATAATTTTCTGTTGATGCATTTTATTGTTTTTGAATCTCCATTTATAAAAGTTAGTTTCTATATTTTCTAATATTTGTTGTCATCCTCATCTGCCTGCCCCTTGAAAATTCTTGGGTATACCCCAGCAGTACTGTAACCTTGTTCCCGTGACCTACTACCCCTCCACGAACCTTGGCGTAAAGTAGAATTTTAGTAAGTGCGCTTCCTTTATATTTTGCACCTTGATAAGTGCAGTTAATCTCTTTTATTTCTTTTAGAAGCTTAATTCATTGAAAATATTGAGAATAGATATCAAGTCATCGGTTCTATGAATGATTTCTGATAGGTTTGATTCTGGGCTCGTACCATTAGTTCTCAAATCATTATCTGCGAAGGAATTATGTACTGTTGTAAAAAGAACCTTATTGCATTGCAACACATTAGAACTCAGACTTCTTAACTTCCGTGAACAGCATAACAACATAACAGCATAGGGCACGTGAGACTACAAAAGCCCGAACATTTAAGTAATTAATTGTTTAGCACATAAAGATCATACACCTTGCATGTAGAACAAAAGGTAATACAAGGTTTAACATACAATATTGCAAGTCCAAACAATTTTTTAACAAAACCAATAGATTATTATGATACAATATTTACATAAGTGCCCTAGGTATGCCTATAGGCGTAGGGTAATTCAAAGATGAGGTATGCCTATAAGCGTAGGGTAATTCAAAGATGACAAACTATTCCTAAAAGGATTGTCTTGACTACCATATCATTGTAGCAATTATATACATAAACTCTTGGATTTTTATTGCATAGCATCACTTACTCAATTCAACTCATATCTATACTCATTATAGAGGTCATATGTACTCGCATTACACCTACCTTTAGGAAAATTTTTGCTAATTTGTCATATTAAACTAAAGTTGAAGTGGCATGCATAATTGAATGTTGATGTCACTAGAGCTAGGACCATGTGGATCAGATGTTGATATGGGACCGATGGTGCATTATAGATTAAGTGTTGGTCGTGCATGCACAAGCACACAAAAGTGCAACAAGAGTGGTATTGCTTGCATGTGAAGGGTTAAGCATGATGAGACCTAAGAAATGCTAGGCACATATGCTCATGGGTGTGCTAAAGATAGGGGCTTGTTATCCCCGATATCTAGGGATAACTAGGAGATCATGTCTCGAGGCCCACAGGTCCTAGACATGAAGTACCAAGAGCAGAATTGACCTGAGCATGGCCCTGGAGGTCCCATCCTTCTTCTTCTTCGCCAGATTTGTCCTGTCAGCAACAACAACTTCCATCACCATCGGCTTGGACTTGCATCGAAGAGGACTCTTGCTCCATGAGGTAATTGGTCCAAGGTATCATGGTATGTGTCATGTTTGATCGTTATAACCTTCTTTTATATGCATTAGGCTCCTTTCATTTCTGATGACTGCTTGGATCTTACACTAATCCACTTGACCATTGTTGGGGTGATTGATGGGGTGACTTAGCAAGCTTG
>JZKD02S1674146.1:468173-479911 GCA_000966675.3 Picea glauca | reverse complement strand
AGGATGGAGGCCATTTTCAGGAGAGAAGAGATAGTGTATGCAGCTGAGTGCAAGATTTCGGCACGTGTGGACAAACAAGGCAAGGTTCACTACACACCAGAGATTCAGGAGATCATTGACAAACACAGTAAAGTGTTTGGACCTATTCCACCAGGGGTGCCACCAAACAGGGGGTTTGAGCATATCATTGAGTTGGAGGAAGGAGAAAAACCAGTCATCACCATGCCTTACAGACATCCAAAGAAGTACAAAGACGAGATAGAGAAGGCAATCAAAGAACTCTTGGATATGGGGCACATTGGGCCGAGTTCTAGCCCTTTTGCTTCTTCAGTGGTGTTGGTCAAGAAGAAGGATGGAACCATGCGCATGTGCATTGACTTCCGGGCATTAAATAAGAAAACAATCAAAAACAGGTATCCCATACCAAGGATTGATGAGCTACTGGACGAGTTGCATGGGGCTGTCTATTTCACCAAAATTGACCTGTGCTCTGGGTACCATCAAATCAAAATGAGGGAAGAGGACATCCCAAAAACTGCTTTCAGGTGTCACTACGACCACTATGAGTTTTTAGTGATGCCATTTGGTTTAACCAATGCCCCAGCCACGTTCCAGTCATGTATGAACCATGTCTTCAACAAACAGTTAAGGAAGCATCTCCTTGTATTCTTTGATGACTTGTTGATCTATAGCAGGACGTGGGAGGAACACCTTTAGCATGTGGACCAGATACTGACTATCGTGGAGAATCAGTCATTGTATGCTAAGGAATCCAAATGTGAGTTTGGAATGACGGAGGTCCTGTACTTGGGACACATTATCAGAGTTAAAGGAGTTCAGGTACATCAGGAGAAGATTCAGGCCATAGTTGAATGGCCAACACCTAAAACCCTTACAGAGTTGAGGGGATTTTTGGGCATTTGCAGCTACTACAGGAAGTCCGTCAAAGGGTTCTCCCAGCTTTGTGCACCCTTGACTGACCTAACAAAGAAAGGGGCTTTCAGATGGAGTGAAGAAGCCCAAGCCACGTTCGACAGAATGAAGAAGGTAATGAGCACGTGTCCGGTATTGGCCTTACCAGATTTCGGCCAACCTTTCATCTTGGAGTGTGATGCCTCCGGAGAAGGCATAGGGGTCGTACTGATGCAGAATAGGCACCCTCTTGCCTATGAGAGCCGAAAACTCAGGGGTCCTGAGTTACTTTACACCATCTATGACAAAGAGATGTTGGCCATCATGCACGCCTTGGCAAAATTCAGGCAATACTTGGTCGGTGCTAGATTTGTAGTGAGATCAGATCACAACAGCCTCAAGTACTTCTTGGAACAGAAGGACTTGAATGAAAGACATCAAAAGTGGGTCAGCAGGATACAGGCCTATGACGTTGACATTGAATTCGTCAAAGGGAAAAACAACATGGTGGCAGATGCATTATCCAGGAGGCCATCAATTTATGCCATGACAGATGTATTAGTTGATTGGAAGGACCACTTGGTGATGGAATACTCGGAAAATCAGTTCACTTGTTAGGTGATAGATGGACAAATACAGGACGATAACTTCAGGGTCATTGATGGCATCATCTATTATAAGGGCCGAATCTTTTTGGTTCCTGAATCGGCCTTCAAGGCCAAAGTGTTGCAGGCATGTCATGACTCACGGATGGCAAGGCACCAAGGGATTGGCAAGACATACAGGCAGGTGAGGGAGAGGTTCTCATGGAAAGGCCTCAAGGAGGATGTGATAAATCGCATCAAGGAGTGTACTACTTGCCAGAAGAATAAGGATGAGCACACTCACCCAACAGGACTGCTGCAACCCCTACCCATCCCAGAGCACAAATGGGAAAGCATCTCCATGGACTTCATCACAGGTTTGCCCAAGGCGCAAGGAAAGGATTGTATTTTTGTGGTGGTTGACAGGTTGACGAAGTTTGCACACTTCTTCTCCATTGCTACAGACTTCAGTGCAACACAAGTGGCCGAATTATTCTTCAGGGAGATCTTCAGACTTCATGGTTTACCCAAAACCATTGTTAGTGACAAGGCCGATTTATGAGTACATTCTGGCAGGAGTTATTCAGGCTAGTTGGTACGGCCTTGACTCCTAGTACTAGTTATCATCCTCAGACGGACGAGCAAACCGAGATAGTCAACAAATGGGTGGAAGGCTATCTTAGGAATTATGTGGCTGGGCAACAGAAGGCATGGGTCAGATGGCTACATTTAGGGGAATATTGTTACAACACCACCCATCACATGTCCATAGGCATGACCCCATTCAGGGCATTGTACAGTTATGACCCACTCTCTTTCGTAGAGATTGTTTTTGGTGACAGCAGGGCCCCGATGGTATAGGATTGGGTACAGCAGAGTCAGGATATCCTCAGGGAGCTGAAGGATCACTTACAGAGGGCACAGAACCAACAGAAGGTCCAAGCAGACAAACACAGGGTAGAGCGTACTTTTGAGGTTGGTGACTTAGTCTATCTAAGGCTCCAACCGTACAGGCAGGCTTCTATAAAAAGAAGTGGAGCAAAGAAACTCCAACCACGTTTCTTTAGGTCCTACAGGATCAACAGAAAGGTAGGGGCCATAGCTTATGAGTTGGAGCTCCCACAGGGTAACAGGATACATAATGTCTTCCATGTGTCCTGCCTGAAAAGGGCCATCAGCCAACACATCACTCCACTGGAAGTGCTACCACCTCTAGATGAAGAGGGGCAGCTGGTTCTTGTACCAGAGGAGATATTGGAGGTTCGAGAGAAGAAGCTTCGGAAGAGAAGCATCAAAGAGTACTTGATCAAATGGAAGGATTTGCCCATTGAGGATGCCACGTGGAAAAATGAACAGGTGGTACGGGAAACAAGTTTGGAATTGCTTAAGGACAAGCAATTTCTAGCAAGGGAGACTGTAATGTCCCCCACCTCTTGATGAAGAGGTCTGGGAAGACTTAGTGGTCTAGGCATCCCCACTAGACCATAGTCTCATGCAGCATGGGGGAAAAGTCAACCAAACTAATGTTATATTTTGAAGTTGACTTAGCAAAAAGGGAAAAAGAGCAAAAAAGTAACTCAATGAAGAATTAGAACGTTGGAGGTTGAGTTAGGGGTTAAACTAACTCAACAGTGAAACAGAATGGAAGTATAAAGAAAAGGCTAGGGCGCACCTTTCATTCATCTTGGATATTTGGTATTTTTCTTGTTGAGCTCTTGAGCACACAGTTTTGAGGATTTTGAGATTACAAACCCTAGAGAACAACTCAGTGGTGAAAGATTCCACTCACCTTGTTCCAAGCTTGGTCTCGGGGATGAAACACTCCACCCACACCATTCTACACTCATCATCTATTCAGGAGAGCAGCAAGGTCGTACCAGTTAGGGTTTTCCAGCACGGGTGCACCATTGCTTGAGGAACAATTCGATCCAGCTTATTGAGAGAGCTTTGGGAGATTCTAGCAGTTGGGTTTTGCCTGCAAGACCTAGCTCATCAATTTGGAGGCTTTCTTGAGGAGTTACTACAGCCAGAGTATTATCTACAGGTTGGGACGGCTTTGAAGGAAGGAGGTCATCTTGGTGATTCAGAGATTCTCAGAACTAGGGAGTTCTACCTCAGATCTGATCTTGAAACTTCTCCTAGGGGCTTGTGGCAACCCGATCTATAGGTGATTTGGAGGCCTCATTCATCCAGGCCAAATTATTGGCACTTTAAGGTTTTAGGAGGGCGCAGGCTCTATTAGGGTTTCAGCAGTTGGAGGGGGAAGACTCAGTATTTGAACTTCATACTTCAAGAGGGGGTTTCCCTTGCCTTGATCTATCTCTTGGTGGAGTTTGGTTGCATTTGGAAGTCTTCTTCAATTGGGTCGAACCCTTGGTCTTCATATTCTTTCAGCAGGACGTGCCAGCAGCTAGAGGGGTTGGATATAACCCTAGCCTTTTGTGTTTGATCCTTCATCTTGCTTTCAGCCTTTGGGAGGCTCATCTTGTATTGCCGGGAGCATTTTGTAGTAGCTCAAATCTTTATCTTGGAGCCATCTGATGTTATTCCAAATCTGCTTCTATATTGTATCAGGTTCTTACTTCTCATAAATAAAGGTCAAATCTGTGATTTGTGGTTCCATATCTTGTGTATTGATGAGACCTTGCATTGTATTGAATATATCTTGATAAACTGTGTTGAATAACTGAATATAACCCTAAGGCCGAAATATCAGTGGCCAACCTGCATACATAAACAGTCAAACAGTTAATTCAGTGATTAGCTAGTGTCCCCAAGCAAAAAAATTGGTTTGGGAACATTACACTTTCACTGGTTCTAATGCTACTAATATCACTCATGATGGAGATGGTACTAGTTCAATCTTCTTCAACTTCTCCTAGATCCTCGTTAATTCTTGTTATCGCACAGGTTGTAGGTTGGGCAAAGCCCGACCCAAACCACAAGATGGTGACAACTAGGAGAATACCTACCCATTGTCACCTCAGATAGGTATTCCCGTCACTTTAGAGATGAAGTGATCACCTCAAGGGGGGAATCCCGAGTGATCCTAGGGGGGAAATGAGATGGAAAGTGATACTTATGAATGGATGCCCCTATAGGTCAAGTTGTTAAATGGAAAGTAGCTTGGAAATGAGTCTCGATAGTGGTCAATGGTTTCCAAGGAGCTTGAGTACCTGCGGACGACGATGATACCTGCCCGAGACACCAAAAACACCAAGTATACAAGCTATATGTTAAGTGGACAAGCAATTTAAGCTTGTTGTCCCTATTTGCAGCAGTCAACAAAGATATATATCAGCAAAGAAATGATTATTAAAGCTACTAAACAAGATGCCAAAAGTCTAACAAATGATGCAAGAGATAAGCTAGTGAACACAAGTACAACTCAAATAATAAAGCATAGACTTTAGCATCAATATAAGGTTGTTATAGACAAGTATTGCAGAAATATATTTGCAACACCAAGTATACAAGCTATATGTTAAGTGGACAAGCAATTTAAGCTTGTTGTCCCTATTTGCAGCAGTCAACAAAGATATATATCAGCAAAGAAATGATTATTAAAGCTACTAAACAAGATGCCAAAAGTCTAACAAATGATGCAAGAGATAAGCTAGTGAACACAAGTACAACTCAAGTAATAAAGCATAGACTTTAGCATCAATGTAAGGTTGTTATAGACAAGTATTGCAGAAATATATTTGCAGCCTTATGGCTATAGCAAACAAGTTGTTACAGCAGAAAAATCAGCCACCAAAAGATGCACTAGGACTAGTAGATTATGCTGGCAAACTCTTAGCAAATTCTAACGGTTGATAAGAGAGTAAAATCAAAAGTTATGATTCATGAAGTGTTTTGTTGCAGCCCTAATGGCTGTAGCTTTAATTTATAACAGCAATAAGAGTTACTTGGCAAAAGATGACGCCCTAGGGCCATAAGCAAGCCAATAGCATATAGAATTGATTACACTTTGAACAACTTGAAAATCTCGTAAAATCACGTTACCCAATGCAAGTAATTTTATTTCTCAAATGCAAACTTCAGACTAGTGCCTTCAAAAAAATAGGTAAATGGAGTCTTGGATTGTACGAGTTAGATCCACAATATCCCTAGGGGTGTAAACCCTCTTACTCCCTAGGGCATGCAAATCAAACTTAGGTAAATCTAGGAGGGTGTACACCCTTGTACTCCTCCTAGAAACCTTGCAATAAATGACTTGTCAACTAGCAAATGAAATGAAGCTTAATGGAGGGTGTATGTACTTATACTCCTCCTAGGGTTTCAACCAATAACAATTATGAAACAAGCAAGAAGAACTAACAATTGCAAATTTTCCTTACCAATTTCAAAAGAGATGCAAGATAAAACCCTAGATCACCAAGCAAAGACCATTCATAAGCAAGAGAGAAGACCTCCAAGAGGTGCGCACCACCTTAGCTCCAAAAATCACCAAGAAAATTCACCATAAGACATTTGCACGAGAGAGAGAGAGAGAGAGATCAAATTTTCCTAAGGGTGTCCTCTTTTAGCCAAGCAATTTGTTGTTGTAACTAAATTAAAGCTACAGCCATTAGGGCTGCAGCAAATCATTCTCTTTTTTATTCATAGCTCACTTTTCAACCGTCAAAATTTGCTAGCAAGCTGCCATAATACTCTACTAATCTCAACGCACTTTTTGTGTGGCTTGCTTGCTTGTTTTATGAGTTGAAATCTTCTGTCGTAACAAAACATTGCTACGGCCATTTGGCTGTTACAAATATACTCTGAAAACTTCTTATAACAGCCCTCTAATACCACTAAAGTTTGTGCTAAAGTGTTGGGAATTTATCTACATATTTTATGCTTCATTTTTAAACCAATCTTTGATGCTTTAAGTGGTTAAATCTGCAATAGTTAGTTGTTTTCCTTGCTGATATATATTCTTGTTTACTGCTGCAAATAGGGACAGCAAGTTTAACTTGCTTGTCCATTGGATTGTTTAGCTTGTATCTTGTCTTTTGTCGTATCTCGGGCAGTTGCAACCATCTTCCGCAAGTACTCAAACACTTGGCAACCATAAAGTTTGAACCACCTCTGAAGCTCGTTGTCAAGCCACTCTCCACTTAGTAACTTGACCTATAGGGGCATCTCTTCATTAAGTATCACTTTCCATCTTCATTTCCCCCTAGGGTCACCCGAGACTCCCCCTTGTGTTGGATTCTTCCTTCACAGAAGCGAGGGAGGGTTTATATGAGGTGACAGTGGATAAGCTCTCCCACCAATATTGTCATCCAGTGGATTGGGTCAGGCTTTGCTCAACCTACAGTTTGCGCAATAACAATTCTTAGTATACTTCTTTTGCAACTTCTTTCACTCTCTATAATAGTGTTAGCAAAATCGCGATATTATCACCATTTTAGGTGTTGACGATATCATCGCTCGATATTATCACCATATTATCATATAGCGATAATATCACGATATTATCATAAATATCGCCAAAACACTGACATGCCTGAAAATAAAGTCAAAAACTTTGTTTTTTATTTCGTAATTTTGCAAACAAAAAGAGGGTTTGGAAAATGTTGTCGTCTTAATACACACCTACAAGCATGGAGAAGTCTCCAACCCACTTGGTATGTCCTTGGAGGCACAAACCTAAGTCTGGACCCACTGTCACCTCGATCTAGACTCCTTCTTTCTAGGCTTACTCCTAGGGAAGCCAAGGGGGGTAGACCCTATTAAACTATGTGAAGTTTTTATTGAAGTTCTAGGAGTTAATTGATTTATTGATTAGGGAGACCCAGCCCAATAACAAGCAATCGTGCAGATGCAATATTTCAATGACAAGCAAACCTTTTACTTTAACAAAACAAGAATTGGAACAGTGCCTAAAGATTACCCAATCCCAATTATTCCAATATACACGAAAGAAATATATATATACAAAGCAAGATACTTCTACAAAAATGAAACAAATCTATGAGATATTTATACAATGAATTGAAAGACAACTTTATACTTTAAAGAATTATGTTCAAATGAATAAAGAGTACTTGAAATGAAAAATACTTTGAAAATAGTTATTCATATGAAATGAAATTACTTGAAGGGGAAATTGCTTGAAAAGTAAAGGAATGGCAAAACTTGAAATGTAGAAAATGTGAGTTGAAAGTGTTGGAATGTGTGTAGCTTACTTTTAATAGATTTTTAGGTCTCTCTTTGAATTAGGGGCAATTAGATGTGAAAGTTGCAAGGGAACAACAAGGTTCCCCTCTAGCTCCGCAAGTGAAATCCAAGATGCTTGGGCGCTCAACAAGGAGGACACGTAGTGCCGTGAAACTGTCCCCGGCTTCAACCCCTTCTAGCCTCCCAAGTCAACCCTTTTTAATGGTTTTAGCAATAATAGAATTAGGTGCCTAATTAAACTAGCCACACGGTCCTTTGCCCTTTCTTGTTACCCAAAATCCACAAAGTGGCAAGGGGAGGGAATACAGGGCAAAAGGTGGGGCAAGAATTTGATTACTTTGCAAAAAGGAAATTCTAACCATAGTAGAAAAAATCGCCGATTAATCGGCAAAAATCGTCAAAATCGTGATTTTTTGACTAGGCGATTTTTTGAAAACCAAAAATCGCGATTTTTTTAGGTTTGAAAAAATCAACAAAAACTCGGAAAAAATCGCCAGTGATGCCCAAGATAACTTAAAAATAAGAAAAAGCCCAATTCGGTTTTTTTTTGGCTCATTGCGTTTTGCATTTTGTGTGGAGCAGCAAGGGAAGAGGTTTGTGGAGGCCATCAAGCATATTTGAGGTGTGCAAAGACAGGGTAGTGAATTCATCCACAAATTTTTAAGATTTTTGTGGTGGAGCAGATAGAAAAAGAGCCAGAAGTGGATGCCATTTCTTTGGACAATATTGATATATTGTCTAAGTGGAGGGTGGAGGTTGAGGTGCCTCTCTTGGATGAGGCACGTGCATGGTTAGAGGAAGGGGTCCAAGAGCAGCAACAACAATAGGAGGACGAGGAGGAGGAGGAGGAGCTTCATCCATACACCATGAAGGATGATGAGCTAGTTGAAAGTGGAACACCACTTTATACACATATGGGAGTAGCTAGTCCTCCATCCAGCATTGATGCACGACCAAGACTTTATGCCTCTAATTCAAGACCTGGCAAACAGCCCCTGATTATTTCCCGTAAAAGGGGGAGAGGGCATTGATAATTTGATATCATATAGCTAGTTGCTAGTTTTGGGACATGTTATCCACCAAGTTGCACTAGGATGGATTTCCAGCGAGCCGCCAAAGATTGAACATTTTCATGTTCAAAATTTAGAATTCAGAAGTTCAACCGGTCATTAAGACCAACATTTTTTACATTTCCATAAAAAATTGAAATAAGAGATGTTGCATGATGAACTTGTAAAAGGTCTTAGCCACCTTAGTCTTAATCGTGAGTTGTACTCTGGAGTGTTTTTTTTACTTATTAATTATATTTTGTCATTTTCAGACAATTTATAATTTATGAGTTTTTTCACTCAATCCCTCCAAAGCCGGAGTATATGCCCATGGTTAAGCTTGAGCATGGATCTAAGCCTAGTGTCTAATGTATATTACCATGCTAAACATACTCCTAGAGTCTTATGGAAATGTGCTAAGTCCCCCTTAAGATTTTTTAATTTTTCAGTTAATTAAAAATTTGCTAGAATTCAGCAATTTTTAATTAAAAAATAAAGATGTATTAAAAAAATGGTACTACGGGACTTGATATGCCTTGGGGGTGCTCATTTTTGGACCTAGAGCACCCATATTACCTAAGAACCCACTTAGTTGAGCAAAAATAGTGATTTTAATCACTTAAAAATCATTTTTGCACAAAAAACCCAAAAAAGTCAAAACAAAATCAGAAAAATCAGCAAAGGGCAAAAATCAAGGAAACACTGTGGAACATGTTGGAGACAAATAAAGCCTCAAAAGGCTATGTGACAGCAAGTAGATGACATTCATTGGTCAAAGGAATAAAGTGTGCATGAGTTGATTTGATTTTGAGCATGTGCAAAAAGAGAAGTGCGCCCTCCTTGAGAGAGGTGGCGCACCCACATGTTAACCCACTCACTATGTGATAGGTGGCAGCATCCTATCCACCTCATCTCTTCATGTGTCAACTCGTGGGAGTTTATGGGATAAGAGGCAGCCCCACCTCAACACTTGGCATACCTTACTCTTCCAAGTGGTGCGCCCCTCTTCACCAAGTGGTGCGCCCTCCTCATCTCCCAACCTTTCACCCATTGCTATATATTGAAGCACTCTCCCCATTTGCAAGCTAGTTGGAGCTTGGGAAGAATTGTTTGTTGTATCATTGACATTGTAATACTCTTTGCATTTTGGAATAAAAGAAGACTTTGGAGGTCAAATTGGTGGATTGTCAAAGTGTGTGGATGCAAATTTGTATGAGGTGATATTATTCTATTTCTCTTGCTTTTGTATTGTGGTTAATTTGGCCTTATAGGAGTACTATTACTCACTAGGGTAGGATTGCTAAGCTAGTTTGATTAGTGATCTTGCTATCCATTTACTTAAGCGATTTTTAGATGCAATATTTGTTTGGTTTAACATATTGTGTTGTGAAGTCCCTCTTGTAGGCGATACCATCTTCTAACCCTCTTTTTTGCAAGTGATTGAAGTAGTTGATACCTCAACTTGGAGAAGAGGATGATCTAGCTTGACTCTTCCTCTTTTTCCAAGTCTTTTGAAGAAGATCCCTCCATTCACCAAAGAAGGACTCCATTGCCCAAGATATTCCAAGCACAAGCTTGTTCTCTTTCTCCTTCTCTTTAAATCAAAATTTCTTGGTTACTTTACATATATATGCAAGCAAGTTTGGATCTAGTTTATCTAGCTAAATCATCAGTTCCTTTCACGCATGCAAGTAATAGCTTAGATCTGATTTCTGTTTAAAAAAAAATTCTATCTTAAGAATCTAGATCTAGTGGAGGAAAATAATCCCTTTGTTCAAATAATTTTCTAAATTTTTTTTAGAGATAAAAAGCTAATCTTTTCCAAGTATTTTCATTGTTCAAATCTAGCATTCAAGTGCTTTTAACTTGCTGTTTTAGAACAGCCACAAAAAACCCCAAGGAAACAAGCTTTTTTAGCTTGAGTTTCTTAGTTCCTTTTTGCAATTTTTTTGTAGATTTTAACTTAGAAATATTTAGGGATTTCTACTAATAACCAAAGACACTCTTAAAGTGTTTTTGGCTATCTTTTGTACTCTTTTGTTTGTTGTTTTGTGCAGGTCATTGAATAAACAAGCGGAGATTTTGCCAAGATTTGGTGGATTAGGAGCACTTGGGATTTCCAGAAGCACCAAGATTTTTGTAACTTGTAAAAACCTTGATTCATCCTTATAAGGATCCAAAATCCCTTTTGAAAAAGATCTAAAGACTCTCAAAAGAGCAATTGTAACCGAGTTAATAAAATAAGTGAGCCAAGAGAAGCCTCACTTTTTTGTTTTCCCCTTAAGGGGGTTGGTGTTGTGGTTTTTTGGACTTTTTTCATTCAGTTTTCTTTCTTTTGCTTAAAGGTTCAAACTATCTCACATTAAACAATAAAGTTGAATAAACCTTCACATAGATTAGATTTCATTTTGGAAAGTAACATTTTTATTGCTAGTTATCTTTATTTCCTGCAATTTCAAAGTTGGCAAATAAACCATCCCCTCAGCTCCTCAAAAGAGGCTTGGTTAGTGTGGATTAGTAATTAGTATAACATTTCAATTTCAGTGATTTATTTCTTGTTTAAAATAAGCAAATTCCCCTCAGCTCTTAGTGCGGTTCCTGACCATTCCATTTGTGAGTTGTTATCGCTCAGTTTGTAGGAGAGGTTTAGGTAGCTTGAGTCAAGGCTTCAAACTAGCGTAACAGGAGCTTCCCCACCCACTGTCACCTCGGTGGAGAGCTCTTTCTATTTAGGGTGGCTAATCCCAAGGGAGACGTCCCTAGTAATCTGGGGTTTTGAAAGAGAAGGATCAAGGTTTAAGGCTTTCAAAGGTTAAGATTAAGCTTCCCTTCACAGATTACTGCCAATATGATAGTCAAAAAAGAAGAAGATATTCCACTGGATGGCACCTGTTTGCGAGACAAGACAAATAAACTAAAAGAGTGTGCTGCAGTGGTTAGTGCTTCACAATATCAATGACTATCTTGTATATATATGAGCATTAATGAAAGTAATTATTGACGAAGTCAATGATTGCAATAA
>JZKD02S1674146.1:449089-466222 GCA_000966675.3 Picea glauca | reverse complement strand
AGATGGGCCCTCCAGGGCCATGCCCAAGTCAATCCGCTCTCGGTACTCCATGTCTAGGACCATGTGGGCCTCGAGACATGATCTCCTAGTTATCCCTAGATATCGGGGATAACATGAGCTAGTCTCGATCTGCCGGGAGTAAGTTCATACACGTTGAGCTAGTCAGTGGTGATAGATTAATTAGAACAATCTCCAAGTGGTATTATTCATCTAAGACCTCTTCCCTGGGTGGAGTGTGTCAAATCACTTGGTAACTCACCTTGTTGGATCTATGACACACCCAGTCGGCAAGTTTTAGATTGGTGAATAATACACAAGGAGGCCCAAACAATCTCATTAACTCAACATTAATTTACCCTAATAAAACACACAAACTACATTGCCCACGATTCCCTTTAAGGCACTGGTCTCATATTTACACTCAGCAAAGCCACAAGCTTCACTTTACATTTTGGTTATTTGAAGCAATCTAATTTTACTTGCATCTAACAACTGTGTCTGAGTATCCTT
Source organism: Picea glauca (assembly GCA_000966675.3). Classification (NCBI taxonomy): domain Eukaryota; kingdom Viridiplantae; phylum Streptophyta; class Pinopsida; order Pinales; family Pinaceae; genus Picea; species Picea glauca. The sequence continues at coordinate 465,712 of JZKD02S1674146.1, read as the reverse complement.
TTTATGCAAGTATATGTTTTATGTGTATATCGTGGATGAATAGTTAACTTGTGTATTTTCAAATTTATGATTGATTGTTGAAAGAATAATAAACTCCTAGATTTAATTTCCTGTACTTTGCTTAGTTCAAGCCTTAGTATATTTGTTAGGGATTACCCCCCTTGGCTTCGCTAGGAGTTAGCCTAGACGGAAGAGTTGAGGATTAGGTGACAGCACCTTAACTCTCACTTGCCCACAAGGACACACCAAGTGGATTGAAGATTTCTTCCACATCTCCCAGGTGTGTATAAGGCAGCAACAGGACATATACATTTATCTATGTGATCATTGATGTCATTTTGTATTGGTTTCAAACTTTTAGTAATGACTTTGATGTATCGGTTTTTATTTGGCATCCACTATATCATATATATCAGTTATTTCACCATATTTATGTGCCTATGTGTTTATATGATGTTGTTTTTGCTTTATATATTGAAAAATGTTTAAAATTTTGAAAAAAAATGAATAAATTATGTATTTTTTAATGTTTGTCGAGGTTTTCTGATTTTTTCACCGATTTTTTGTCGATGCAGAGTTTTTCTTCTATGATTCTAACTAGTCGTCACGATATTGCAAGGGTGGCTAAGCCACTCACATGCAAGGTGTAGGCACAAATGAATAATTAACATAACTTGCAATAAATTAAATGAACAATCTAGCCACACAACTTTGTCATGAGAACAAAGGTGGGCAAAAAATAAAATGAATTTGCAAACCTCACAACTATGGCACAATGTGGAGGGCAAGCCTACTGATTTTGTGCCAAGGTGGACAAATAATTTGGAAATAAAATAGAGCAAACTAACACTAGCCAGTCAACCTTCTCTTTGTGGGAAAAGTGGGGCAAACAAATTAAGCAAAACAAAAAATTAAATTCCTAACTAGCCAGCACGATTTTGCAAAGGTGGCAAAGCCACTCACATGCAAGGTGTGGGCATAAACAAAGCTTGAAAATAATTTACAATTTAAAACTTATGAAAATGATAACAGAATGCAAGCCCGAGAGGGCGAGGGTTTCGCACTAAGGCCTTTCGATGCTTCCTTGAGCTCCTTGTGGACAAAATTGGGCAGCATCTCACCTTGGACTGGAAAAAACCTGCAAAAAACGGCAAGTATAGTGTGCCGAAAATTGCTAGAAATCACTTCAAATGTGTTAGTAGTTGTTAGTATCTAAAACAGAAAATTTTATACTAAAAATCTGAACATAAAATTCAAGATTTAGAAGAGAAATAAGTGCAGAAATTATGTAAAGAATGTTGAAAAATTATCAGAAATATTAGTGTAGAGAAATGAAGTTATTGGAATCCTCCTTTCCAAGCTTTGATAACTTGCAAAGTTGTAAATACTTGCTACACAATGAGGCAAGATAGTGAATCCTTTAAAATGGTCTACAAACTACTTTGCAAACTCAAAGAAAAGCAACTCACATAGATCTACAACAATACTACTATAGATCTATCCCCAGCAAAATACTTTGCTTGGGGTTTTTCAAATAAAACAATGTGTGCAAAATAACTACAAACTGTAGAAATATTATCTCACAAGAACTCCACACAAGAACACTAAGAGTACTCCAATAAAACACCACAAGGACACCAAGAGTTCCTCCAAAGCTTCACTTCTATTATTGAGAAGAGTGGTTGCAATATGGCAACAATATTACAAGAGAGAAAATGGGGGAAGAGCAAGAGAGAGTGAGAAGAAAATTGGGCAGCATGGAGTTGCTATGAGAATAGATCAAAAAAGAGGAGGGGTGAGCTTTCTTTTAATGGAGAGAAGCAAGAGAGACCCCCCTTGCATGCTCTCCAAGTGTCACTCCCAAAAGAGGGAGGCTCACTCAAGGGGGGGCACCATGAGAGAGGGGAACTCCCATTAGGAGAGGAAACTCAAAAATGGGAGAAGAAACCACCTCTCCTAAGTTTAAACCTCTCTCTAAATCCCCAAGGGGTCACCCAAAGTGTGGAATGGGTCCCCCATGTGGTCCCCATCACCAAATGGCCAATCCAATGGAGATGGTGAGCCCCACAAGAGACAAATTTGTCGCCCTCTCTAAAGTTAAATTGTATAAGGGGTGGGAAAGGGGGAATTTGATTTATTTGAATTTTGACCCATTATTACATAAAAATGACTTAGGAAAAAACTTTTCCCCCTTTTCTCATGTTTTACAACTTTTGGAAAAATTTGACATTTCTAATTTAGCCAATTATTTGTTGATTTTTGACTAACTTAGACTCCTCATGGACATTGGCCTAACAAAACTTGTCCAATTGAGATGAAACTTGGTCCAAGGGTGTAGGGGTCATAAGCCATTTGTTTTGAATACTCACACCCCTATACAAAATCCCCAAGGACCAATTTTTTACATTTTACATCAAAAATAATTAAAAATTCTTAATTCTTAATTCTCAATTTACGAATATTTAAATTATTAAAAAATACTATCAAAACTTAACGAAATTCTGCAAGACTCTAGGAGATGTCTAGCATGGTCATATACAACACTTTCATCCCTTAGCTACCTACTGGGCTTGATCCAATGTTGTATATCTCTCTGATATATCTTCGATATTCCGATAAATTCCGAGTTAAACACATGTCCGATATATTCGAAATATTCTGAGTTAGACCCCTGTCTTGCGACATTTTCCAAAATATTCCGATATTTTCCGTCCATGTCACCGAGAAGTTACATTCCAAACCCTCGTTGATACTTTCCCTGAGATGAGATATACAACATTGGCTTGATCATTAGAACGTCTTTCACCACTTTGGAGGAAATTTGAGTGAAAAACTCAAGTAATTAAAATCGCTGGAAAAGCAAAATTAATTACCCAAGGAAAAAAAACACTCGATGAAAAGACTTCCCTAATGATAAAGTCCTAGGCCAATAAATCATTACAATTTGACCCATGCTAACATGTTACACTACAAAATCTTCCCATGCATGAGAGCGAACATTCCGTGGAGAGAGAGAAATTATGGGGGCAGAATTGCCCTGCTGAGCCATAGATCTTCAAACTTGTTGTACCACAAGGTACATATCTTCATGGTACATGATGTTGACACCTAGTCGAAATAGGTGGTCAACAGAGAGCAAAGGAGAAAGATTCATTTTTTCTTTAGCCAAGGATGAAGAGGAGAGGGTTTGGAGAGCAAAGGAGGTCCCCCACCCCTCCATTTCAATTTTCACCCACCCTAGTAATTAATGGTAATATTAAATTCTTAAAGTAAAAGTGACATTATCCTTTATCTTTCATAAGTAAAGGATGAAAATGAAAGATAAAGGAGAATCTCACTTTTACTTAAATTTTTAGCATTACCATTAATTGTTTCAGGATGTTTGAGTGGTTCCAACCTCATTGGACTTCATATGGAGAAAGTAGAATTTTAGGTCCCGTTCAAAATTCAACAGACTTAACGGTTTTCAAGATTTCAATATTGGCAGTATTGCAACATTTCCACTAGATTCTATCATGTATGAGGATATGGTACTGCATTTAGTCAAGAGCATCAAGCCCTCTATGTACCTCGATGTTGGTGGCATTGATTGTTGAACTCTTTTATCATACCCTAGTAAAAATGTGCCCTTCACTCAAGTAAAATCACTTATTAGGCATGTTGATCTTTTTCTATCTTCGATTGTGGGTGAGGCAGATTCATAAAGCACCTGATGTGGACGTCATTTTGTTGGATGGGATTGACACCACTGTTGCATGGAGGGTTGTGACCGAGAGGCCTATCATGGAATCAATCACTGATTGGTTATAAGAGGAGGTAGAGGGGGCAATAGAAAAGGAGAGGGAGGTAGAGGAGGATGTTCAAGAACAAAGTCAACAAACACCTTTAGAGGAGGTGACTATTGACACTAGGAGTGTGCCAACGCCACCATATTCACGACTCTGAAAGAGGGAGTTGTACTTGGTAGTAGCACCAATAGAGGACACCAGAGTCTAGCTCTTGCTTCTTCTACAGGACATCAAAGTCTAATGCCAGCCCTAGGGCCTTCTTCCTCTAAAGGAAAAGCCATTCCTAGAGCCATCACCTTTGCATGTAAAAGGGGCAGAGGGAATTGTTAGTTTATTTATCTTATTTCATTGTAGATGACTCATGATAATGAGATACATTTATTATATTTTTTTATGATATTTTGAGGCTTCAAAGTAGGGACATGATTCAGTGTTGGTCTGTGATGTATTTGAGTTTACTAGACATCTTATACATCTTATATATCAGTTCTCTTTTCATATTTATGTGGAAATGCATTTGTTTGATGTTGTTGATGCTTTAGATATTTAAAATTTTGAAAACAATGAATATTTTTGTATTTTTTTCATTCTTCCAACATTTTCCATATTTTTCCCAATGTTGTCGATATTTTCATTTCCGGACCCTCGACGATATTTTCGCTGACACAATGTTGGTAACACTACTCTCTAATACCTTGCTTCACCTTGTCTTTTTTGTTTCCTCCCCCCTCAATTTCTTCTTTACAAAGGACAATCCTTCTCTCTCTTTGCCTAACTTTGTTCATCTTGCTCCTCTTCGAATCTAATTATCTGCTTATATAGTCCTTGTTATCGCACAAATTTGCACTTATTGAGCTAAAGTCCAAAAGCTCAAATGCAATCCTGCGTAACTGAGAGGGAAGGCCACTGTCACCTCACCGACCCTATTTCACTTCAAGCCAGCTCTCCTCCAGCTCAAGAGGGTTTCCTTGGATTAAGATTGCTAAGACTTAGGAAAAGGAAGCTCAAGATGATGTGGAAAGTGAAGTCCAGGTAAAATAGTTTTGGGTGGCTTTAGAGTATGAAAAAAAGTAGTTGGAGGTTGGGAGATTAGTGTCTTTTCATTGGGCATAACGAGTCAAGGCAAGAAGATAGGAACTTGCTAAAGACAAGAGAAAAGCTTGAAGATGCAAACTTAGGGTTATCGACTTATAAACCAAAACCAATCCTTCTAGAAAACCAACCTTAAGGATTATCGACTTATAAACCCGAGGTGTCATTATCTTCTTCTCTAGTTTCTAACAATAAGATTCAATGGAACTAGGCCAAAACCCTAGGGTCTATCAATGTATAAACCCTAGGCTTTAACCTCAAGTTCAAGGCTAAGGTGATATCAACTTATAATCCTTAGCTCGACCTCTTTTCTCTGTGTGAGATCCATCTGGTACAGCAGCTGGCCCTCTACTGTACGTTGTCGTCTACCCCTTGTGTACAGATCTGGAACTAGTGAGGGTCGTGGTTATCCTTCCAGGCTCCTTTTCATTGTTGCCACACTTTCTCTAGCTGCCAGATCCATCCCTGTGTGTGGTTGTTATAAGGGTTTGTTGTTTAAGCAAACTGTTTGGGGTTTCGTCACTTTTCTTGGGGTTTTTCTCTTTTGGCAAAACAGTCCTATGATCTCCTTGACAAAGATCAAACCCTAAGTGGTTGATCTATGAACCTAAACTAAATCTGAGCATATCACAGAGGTTTACATTCACTTGCGTGCCAAGCTCTTCTATCATTGTTCAAGAGGTAAATCTCAGAGGTAAGTTTCAGTAGCATTTGCTTCAGTTTGAGTTACTTGTTTAAAGCTCATATCTATTAGTTTTACATACTCAGAAATAATTGATTGTTTCAGATCTACTAGTTTTACATACTGAGAAATAATTGATTGTTTCAGATCTACTAGTTTTACATGCTCAGAAATATTTGTTGTTTTAGATCTATAATTGTTGTTTTCAGATCTATTGTATTTCTTATGTGCCTCTGATCGAAAATCTTTATTTAGATTTGTTGTGTACTTGTTGATCTAGTAAACAGAAAATTTTTGAAAAGTATTATTTCTGTTCTTTTCCCTATTTCTAACAGAAGTTTAGGATATGTGAAAGGATTTAAGATGGAAAGTGTTAAGTATGGTCGGGAGGGAAACGTTACCCTTGGGAGGGCCCCCCAGTATTACCCTTTTTCGCTGGGTAGTGACATCACGGGACTAGGGCATAGAAGTTGACCAAGGTGAGACAAGGCAACTAACACAATTTCCCAAACCAGTGATCCATTATCCAAATTCAACCAAAGATCCTCATCCACGTGCTCGACAAATTAAGCACAACACTTTGTGTGAAAGAAGGACTAACATACCTCATGGTGACAATAGCTTACCATCTCCCATACTCTGGGTTGCTTGAATGTGATGAGCCTTGGGTGATCTGTGCTAGGAGGCAAATAAGGGGGGTTGTTGGGCTGCCATCTATGGACATGTTGATCATCATCATCATGGTGTAGCTCATGTTCTCCATTGTGGGCCTTGAGACATGATCTCCTCCAATTACCCCTAGGCATGGGGGGTAACAACTCCATCTTGCCTAGTTTCATCAAATGTGTCCTTAGGTTTTGCTTTGTCCTCTTACTTGTCAACTTCCTCCCTAACAAATTCACCTTCTGACTTTAGAAGTTGAGGAAAATATTTCATGCCTTCTGTTAGTTTTTCATGAATTCTCTCAACGTATAATCCCTGAACTCCTTTGCTTTAGGGATTTCAAACTTGTACTTCCTTCAATATATCCCTCACTAGAAGTTAGAACACAAAACCTCTTTCTCAATGGCATGTACGTCTCTGTATCCAAACACTTTATGCGCCCTTCAGATGCGCAGGACATCCTCTACACAATCACTTCACTCATTCCCCACAAGTACGTCCTTGTTAATCGCACTCTCTACAATTGCTTCAGCAGTTGCATTCCAAAATGTCTTTGTAGAAAGTCCTCTACTGTTCAAGTTGTCCTCTCTAAGTGGACCATCCTCACAAGGACTCAATCATTTCCATAGTTGGAGATCCTAATAGGTCATCCTTCTATGCAGGATATCATGATTATGAGCTCCCCATCATCTCCACAATTGGACATCCTAACAGGTCATCTTCATAATGATTACTTCATCTCTTCCAATGTTGGATGTCCTAAGTTCTATCAAGTCATCCTCTTACTGTGCAGGTCATCCTCATAACAATCTCAATGGATGTCCTTACAGGTTGTCCTTCCTCTAGATAGGACGTCCTCCCCACATTGTGATTACCCTCTTTACTTTTGTATACCTGCCCAAGCTATCCTCAATGGGCGCAAAATGTCTTATGTCATTATCCTACAAAATGTCTCCATTTACTATCTATTGACCACCTATTCAACTAGGGGGTCAACTCCATGTGCCATGAAGAGATGCATCATCAAATGCTCATTTGTCGAAGATCATTTGGTTCTACAAGGAATTTTTTGCCACCAGCACTTCTTTTCGTAATCGGAATTTCCGCACCCCTACATGGGTCAATAATGTAATAGGTCTGCATGGGTCATATTTAGGTCAGTTACCTTGGGATGGGTTCATTGGGAGAGTTCTTTTCACTATGGGATTTTATCCTCAGGTTATTAATTAGGTTTTTCAGCCTTATTAATTCTCCTTGAGTTTTTCCCTCACACTTGCAATAATTCCTCCAAAGTGGTGAAGGGCGTTCTAATGGGTTTATCATCTGGTAACTACTGTTTAGGAATGATCTAAATGACCATGCATGACATCTTAGAAAGTTTCGCGGAATTATGACGAGTCTAGATAAAAAAAAATTAATTAATTAATTTTTAATTAAATTTTCCTAAGTTTGGAGGTTTAATTATTTAATTAATTAATTATTTTTGAGCAAAAATTGTAAAAACTAGGTCCTTGGACTTTTGATAGGGGTATTTGTGCTCAAAAGAAATGGAATGAGACCCCCTACACCCTTGGAGCAAGTTTCAGCTCAGTCGGACAACGTTTGTTAGGTGTTTGTCCACCAGGAGTGTCAGTCAGTCAAAAACAGCAATTATAATTGCTAAATCTAGACATAGAAAACATGTAATTTTTGTAATAATGAGTTAAAAGGTTATGTAAAAGTGGAAAAAGAGAAAAGAGGTGGTTCCTAACCTAAGCCTACCCACCCAACCTTTTTCAACCTTTTAATTCACCCCTCACCCACTCTCTCACCTCAACCCTCACGCCCCCTAGGGAAAGTTACGCCCCCCCTCAAGAGAAAAACGTGGCAACTTGATTTTTGAAGGGTTGTGGGCCCTCCATTTCACCTAGGTGCCTTTCCTAGCCTCCCACGTCTCACTTTCCATGATCCCCACCCCTCACAACTAATCCACCTCATCAATCCAAGTCCCAAACCCTAGATGGTGCGCCCCACTCCTTGGGATCTCATCTTGTGCTTGGTGTTGGACACTTGGCATTGATCCAAGAGAGGTAGGTTTGCCTCTCCAAGTATAAATAGATCCCTCTCCTCACTCCTTCCTCACCATATCTTGAGCTATTGTTATGCTACTTGATTTTCACCACATCTCTCTCTCTCTTTCTTGTCCATCTTGCATCCATTCTTTTGCTCTTGAGGGTTTTGGGGCAAGTATTTCTCCAAGATCTATTGTTGAGTAATAAAGAGAAACTCTGGAGGATTTGAAAGAACAAGGAGTATTCTTGTCTCTTGCTTACATATGAGGTAATATTGTGGATTTGGCATCTTGTGTTGCATAGAGTAGATTCTTGGGTAAAGTGTTTTACTTGGGTAGATTATACAACAAGTATTCTTGTTGATCTATATATGTGGGTTTGATAATAGGGTACAAGTATTTCATTTTGTTAGCATATTCAGCGATATTATCTACTTGTATGCATCACATGTGTTGAAGTTTTGCAGGTTTGCTTCTAGGGTTTTGTTGGGATTGCCTCAAGGAAGAGTCCTCCCTCAAAGCTCACTCAAACTCCTTCTTTTCTCCTTCTTTTTTCATTCTTTTCTTGTTGTCCATTTCATATAATATTTCAACTAGCCTAACATCATAAAGTGGTCATCTAAATCTATTTTTTCCATAAAATTTTCTATGTGAAAAAATTCTGCCCTAAAACAGAATTTTTTTTTCATCTATATTGTTGTGTGTAGCTTTTCCAACAAGCATAGCTTGCTGGTTTTTGCAGGTTCTTCTCAGGTTGAGGGGGTTATGTTGCCCAAAATCATCCACACAACACTCCAAGACCCTTCTCTTCAAGTGGGTAACAAATCTCAACCTTTCTCTTCAATTTTCTAGCACCTTGTGCATAATTTCTTCACTTTTTATTTAGTTTTTCTAGTTCATAGCTTGGGAGAAGAATTGGTACGGCCTACCTCCCACGTGTGAGCTTAGGGCTAGATCTATTCTCTAGTTTCTCCTTTCCAAGTCTTTTTCCTAAGCTAGGATGTGGGGTTAGCAAGTGATTTAGTTGTGGATAGTTGTTGTTGCTTGCTTACTTCTCAACCCCTTTGGCACAATAAAGGTAGGCTTGCCTCCACCTTGTGCCATTGAGTGGTTTGTCTTGCTTTTCTATTTTTCTTTCCAATTTTTTCTCGTCTTAATAATTGCCTACACCTTGGGAGAGACATCCCCAAAATCGTAAGGCTAGGATAATAATGTGTTAATGATTTCTTAATGCTTTGATGGTTAAAATATTCTAAATCTAGATCTTTTCACACAGTAGTCGTTAGCTTAAGCCCTTGGGGCATAATCTACTTGCTCAATTTATTTTGCATGTTCTAAGCTATCTCAAGATCTATTTCATTTTACATGCTCTAATCCAACACTAAATGGTTTAATGCATTGATGGTATAATAAGTGGTTTTCTCCTTCATGCTATCTCATACTTAGGACCATTTTCCTTCACCTAAGTTAATGTGTTGTTGGATATGTTGATAGTGTAGGCACAAATATAAATCTTAAGCTTTATTCTTCACACTTAACTTTCTCTCTTAATGCTTTAACAATCATAAGATAAGTGGTAATAATCTTGAGTTTCTATCTTTTTCTTTGGCAAGTTGTTCTTGCCCTTGTTCATTAGCATTTTTTACAAGCTTTTTCATGTTGTGACTTAACTAATGGTGATGCATTAAAACTTTATTTCAGGTCTATCTTTACATGCTTTACATGTGTTAATGTGCTTCATTTTCATGCTTAATAACACATCTTCATAAGCTGCTTAAAGTTTCGGTTTTGACATTAAATCACCATTTTAAGGCAACTAAAACTCATTAAAACACTCTTTAATGCATCTAAAAACTTAACCAATTGATATAAAAACTTAATAAACTTAATAGGGTACCTAAAATCACCATCTTCGCCATCTAAAACAGGGATTGAGGAAAGCAACGGAAGGTGTTAGGCCGGGGACGGTCTCACGGCGTGCGGCGTCCTTTCCGGGAGTACTCGGTTCATTAGGGTTGACCTGTGAAGCTAGGGTAGGCCTCGTTGCCTAACTTCTTCAGCATCCAGTAGCCATTTGGTAATTGGGGGAGGAGGTTTTGGGTCAAACACTTAGTTAGGGTAATTAAAATCTCCAAATCTTAAAACCCTTAACTCACTAAGCAATTAACAATCTTGGTTAAAATTGATATATCTTAAGGCTCAACACTTGTAACTTAATCTTCCAATCTCATTTATAAGTAATGCTTTGTGGGTAATTAACTAAGTGTCTTAATCATTGCGGAACACTTGTGTTTAAAGCTTCTAAATCTTCTAAGTATCCTTGTAATTTTTTAGTGTTGATGTTGCCATTGAGGCGCAGTCCAATAGAGTAAGTGATATTGGGGCATGCTTAGGCTTAATGTGTTGACGATGCTCACGTCTTGATTGGATCTACTTTCCAACACATTTAAACACACATGGTTAGCTTGTTCTATTGTAAATTGTATCTCATTGTAACATTGTGTAACTAGCATTCTTCATTTGTAAGTATCTAACCTTTGTAATCTTACTTATAATTAAACACCCTTACATTTAGTTGACCCTTGCCCAACCTTAGGCACTAGTCTTAGTTGACCGAGGGAAAGGCTTGCTTGACATTGAAACTCTTGCATCTTGCATTGTTGCCTTTGCATCATAGGCTAGACTCCCCCCAAACCTTAACTAATTAAAATCAACTCCTAGAACTTAAACTCTAAATCTCATCTAGAAACTAGGGTCTACACCCCTTGGCTTCCCTAGGAGTAAGCCTAGACGGAAGAGGTTCAAGCCAAAGTGACAGCATGGGCTTTGAACCTAGGCATTGTGCCTCCAAGGACACACTAAGTGAGCAGGACTTGGCTCATGTTTGCAAGTGTGTATAAGGACGGCAACACTACCTTCAGCTTCTATGGACACCTGCAAATATGTTAGAGAACACCTTGTCCACATAGTCCTCCATCTGCTAATGCATTAATTCACTATCTGAATTCACCTCATCCAAATAGTACTCCACATACTAGTTTTGGATGCCCATGTAAGGAGTATGTTCCAAACTTTTCCATTTTCTCCTATTTGTTCTCAATATCAGAAATGGGAAAGAGAAAACAGCAGGAAACAAGTTTGCAAAAACAGGAACAATAAGGGTCTAGTAAGGGCAGTAAACTTGGGAATCAAGATAGACTTCTCAAGAAACTGAAGGAAATAGGGTTTTAGTTCCGTTTGTTATTAACCAAAACACATTTTAAAATGGAGAAATGAATGGAAACTACTGGCAATTTTCAAGAGTGACAAAAAAAGGCATAAGCAGTTTCCAGAAATAGTAGAAAACCCTGTAAGCATTTCTGGCACTCCCAGCATTTTGTGGACGTCCTGAGGGCCATTTCTAACATCCAGAGGCATTCCAGAAATAAGAAGCATCTTTCTAACTATCTAGAAATAATTTTTGGGATACAAGGATTTTCTCTTGGCATCTTTGATATATGGATAAGGTATCTGCCATTAAAGCCTTATATGGCATGTTTAGGCCCATGGGTATGTACGAGATTCAAAAACATGAACCTTATGCGGAGGCTTCCTAGCTCCTTATTAGCTAGTGTATTGATCATTTTGAGTGGATATTTAAGGAAGCAACAATTTTACATGAAAAACTTCAAATAAACCATGGCAGTGAAGTGCAAGTATATTTGAAAGCAAACATCTCTTGTAGGGAAAACCAAGTGGTGGTGCAATCGAACATAGGATTTCACAAACTTTAGTGCAAAGTTGGAAAGTAGAAAGTGTTGAGATTTGTGTACCTTGGGAAGTAGTCCCCTTGTGGTTTGGAGCCTCTAACCACAAGTGGAAAATACATTGATACTATGTACCTTGTACTTTATGTCTAATTTCACTTTGACTCAAGATATTTAAGTCAAAAGTGAAATTTGGTCATTTTAGCCTATTTTGACTATTAATTCACTTTGTGGGTGAATTAGGAGACATAAAGTGAACTTAGGAAACTTAACCCAAAGTGGGTTTGCGAGTGAGATTATTATGGGATGATCTCAACCTTTGATTAGAGATGAGATGGGATGATCTCACCCATCCATTTTTTAGGTTTCCTTATGGAGGTTCAAAAGAGGCGCATAGGGCCAAGAGAGGCTCATTCACTGTTATGTTCACTTGGAGAGTTTGAGAGAGAGCATTGAGATGAGGATGGAGGCTATGGTTGAGGGAAGTTTGGGCGCCTCCTTTCATAGAGGTCTCATGGAGGCTTAGACCCTCTTTATTTTCTGGTGGTTGTTCTTGCTTGGAGGAGGGCGCACTATAGGAGGAGGGTACACTTATAGCAGGGAGGTGTTTCGGTGGTCAAATTGCTTTGAGCACAGTTTTAGTGGAGAGGTAGCACACAACAGCTTGTTTGTGCGCAAGGATTTCTTCACCAGAGCTTTAGGGAGTGTTGATCGCCTATTCAACTAGGGGGTCAACTCCATGTACCATGAAGATATGCATCAACAGATGCAAACATGTCGAAGATTATTTGGCTCTACTGGGCAATTTTTGCCTCCAGCACGTATTTTTGTAATCGGAATTTCCACACCCCTACGTGGGTTAATAATGTAATAGGTCTGCATGGATCATAGTTAGGTCAGTTACCTTAGGATTTCTTCATTAGGAGAGTTCCTTTCACTGAGTGTTTTTTATCCTCAGGTTATTAATTTGGCTTTTCAGCCTTATTGATCTCCCTTGAGTTTTTCACTCCCACAAATAATTCATCCAAAGTAGTGAAAGGCGTTCTAATGGATTTATCCCCTGGTAGCTAGTGTTTAGGAATGATGTAAATGACCATGTATGACATCTCATAAAGTTTCGCGGAATTCCGTCAAGTCTAGATAGATTTTTTTAATTAATTAAAATTGCCTAAGGTTGGGTAATTTAATTAATTATTTTTAATTATTTTTTAGCAAATATTGTAAAAACTAGGTCCTTCGGCTTTTGCTAGGGGTTTTTGTGCTCAAAAGAAATGGAATGAGACCCCCTACACCCTTGGACCAAGTTTCAACTCAGTCGGACAACTTTTGCTAGGTGTTTGTCCACCAAGAGTCTCAATCAGTCAAAACAACGATTTTAAGTGCTAAGTCATGACATAGGAAAAAAGTCATTTTTGTAATTTTTGAGCAAATGGATGAAAGTAAAGGTGGAAAATGATGAGAAAGATTTTTCCTAACCTTTTCCAACCCTCACATCACCCCCTCACGTAGCCATTAAGCAAAAACGTCACTTTCCCTAGAGAGGTGTGCCCCCCTTCTATAAAGTCTCCAAAAAGTAAAAAATAAATAAAAAGATTAATGGGAGACTTATTCTATCCCTTGGTGTGTCTCCCTAGACCCTACAACTCATCATTTGACTTGTCAAACCCTTGCCAACTCACTCCAACTCATTGTCACTTCATCCATCCATGCCAAAACCCTAAAAGTGACTTTTCTTTGATGTGTGACACTTGTAACTCATCCAAGAGGAGTAGCTTTGCCTTCCCAAGTATAAATAGAACCCCTCCCTCACTCATTTCTCACCATCTCTTGAGTTATTGTTATGCTACCCAATTCTTGCCCCATCTCTCTCTCATTTGTCCATCTTGCTCTCACTCCATTTTGCTCTTGAGAGGTTTGGAGCAATTAGTTGTTGCAATCTCTCCCTTAGATTAATAGAAAGGCTTTGGAGGATTTTGAAGTAACAAAGATTAGTCTTGCTACTTCCGTGTACATGAGGTGATCTTGTTCCTTGTATTTTCTTGTTGAGATCTAGAGTTAATATCTAAAGCAAATTAGTTTGTTTGGATAGATCATGCAAAAGTGTAATTGTAAATCTACTTGAGTAGGATAGTAAGTAGTGCAAATTAGTTTGTATTACTTGTTTATCTTGCCTTCTATTTGCTCTCATCTCACATTGGTTCACAAGTTGCAGGTTTGTTTCAAGGGTTTTGTTGGAATAGCCTCGAGCAAGAGTCTACCCTCACAGCTCACCTAAACTTCATAGTCTTTCCTATCTTATTTTTTGTTCATTTCATATTAGATTTGGTTTGTTAACAATCTTAGATAGGTCAAATACATTCATATAATTTTTTGACATTTGTATGCAGAAAATTTCTATTGAAAAACAGGAATTTTCTTAACTTGCTTGTGTGTTTTGCAGCATTTCCAGCAAGCAATAGCTTGCTGGTTTTTGTAGGTTCTTACCAGGTCAAGGAGTTATGTTGCCCATTTTCGGTCACAAAACACACCAAAAACTTCTACTTTGATTGGGTAACAACACCCAACCATTCCTCTTTCATTCTAGCATTGTAGCAAGCCCTCGGGAGTCCCTTGAGGCTTGTATTCTTGTAATAAGTTTTTTATTATTGTAAAGTTTGTTAGTGCCTACTCCTTGGGTGAGAGATTAACAAATCCACCTCCATAATCGTAAGGCTAGGGTGTATTTTTAATTTTCTGCATTTTTCATTCTTTTGCCCTGTTGACCGCCTCTTCAACTAGAGGGTCAACTCCATATACCATGAAGATATGCATCAACAGATGCAAACATGTCAAAGACTAATTGGTTCTACAGGGCATTTTTTTTGCTCCAGCACACAGTTTTGTAAGCGGGATTTCCGCACCCCTACGCAGGTTTATAATGTAATAGGTCAGTTGCCTTAGGGTTTCTTCATTAGGAGAGTTCCTTTCATTGAGTGTTTTTTATCCTCCGGAGGTTGATGTGGCCTAACCAGCCGGGTTAATCTCCCTTGAGTTTTTCACTCCCACCCAATAAATCATCCAAAGTGGTGAAAGGCGTTTTAATGAAGTCATTCCTAGGTAGCTAGTGTTTAGGAATGTTTTAAATGACCATGTAAGACAGCACGCGAAATTTCGCGGAATTCCGTCAAGTATAACCAGGTTTTTTTAAAGGTTCGGAATTAATTAATTAATTCTGGGTATTTAATGTAAAACTTAGGTCCCGGGATCTTTGATAGGGGTATTTGTACTCAAAAGAAAGATAATGAGACCCCCTAAACCCATGGACCAAGTTCCAACTTAGTCAGACAAGTTTTGCTAGGTTTTTTGTCCACTTAGGAGTTTTTCGGGAAAATGATGGTTTTAATTACCAAACCGAGAACATGGGAAAATGTAAATTTTGTAATAGTTAGTCAAATCGGGTGAAGTAAGTGGCAATAGTGTTAAGAGAGACTACCTAACCCATCCTAACCCTTTACCTACCCCTTTAAACCCACTTTAATTTATTACCCACTTTTTAATTTAAGTCCCAATTAAGGGATACGTACACCCTTCCCACGTGAGTTTTGGAATCCCCCTTTAATAAGAGCGTGGGTCCCTTCTCCTCCATGTACACCCACTCATGTGTCATTTAGGAGCGTGCCAACACACTCCCAACACACTTTATCACCTATCCTCACGCTTTCCCTTCACCCTCACGTACACCTCACGCACTTCCCCTTCAAAGTATGGAAACTTCACGTAAAGTTGGAATCTGCTTTGATTCAAATGTGGGGCCTCTCCTCTACCAATCGTATGCCAATAGGGAGTGTGTTCAACACACTCTACCCATACGCCAACCACACTCCAACTCAAGTCCTCACGGTTTCCTCTTTTCCCATCCATTCCTCTTTGGGAACTCACGCTTTGCCTTTGAGAAATTGGATAAAGCTCACGTATTGATGGAAACATCACGATCAAAGCAAAAAACTTCTCCTTAATGACATGCGTGGACTCCCTCACTTACCTAATTCACCCCTCCTTGCTTGCTTTATCACTCTCCACTTCACTCTTCTTTCCATTTCCCCTCACCCTAAAAGCCTATCATCTCATTGGTGGCTTTTCTCTTTGAGTTGCCTTCACCTTTGGATCTTTGACAAGTGTTGAAGATCTAAGAAGGATCTCTTGGTCTTCCATGGCTATAAAAGAAACCCCTCACTCACTCATTTGACACCATTCTTGACAGTATTGTTATGCTACCAAATTCTCTCCATCCCATTCCTTCTCTCTCTCACTATTGTCATATTGCTTCACTAGTTTTGGTTATTGAAGAGCTTGGAGCAACATTGTTGCTACAACCTCTTCCCATTTGATAATACAGAAATCGCTTTGGAGGAATTGTGAGTGTTGGATTTTGTCTACATGCTTCATTTACATACTCGAGGTGATGTTCTTGTTTTCAGTATTTTGTGATCATCAAAATAGTATAGCTGAGGTATAACTTTGTTTGTTTGGCTAGGTGGAGTAAAACTTTGTTTGCTTGCCTATATGCGTTATATTCATGTTTAATACTAACTTTGTTGTATTATCCATGCATGCAATCCATTT
>JZKD02S1674146.1:408686-428481 GCA_000966675.3 Picea glauca | reverse complement strand
AAAGGGGCCTTATGTGTAGATGTGGATAGGTATATATAGAGAGAATGTATGAGATTTGATACCAAATGTAGTGTTCCAAATGCTTAAATTATGATAACAAAACAGAAGTACACACCATGTACAAAAATGAGAATGTGGAGCACAACACCAGGATAGATAAGTTACACAATAAACTCTTCAAGAATAGGAGAACCTCCTCCACATATCCAAATACATTCATACCTCACAATTCACATCCCCAATAATGAATACATTATCTCTATATATACATATTCACAACTACACACGAGGCCACATTTGCTATTAGGTCAACCCTATTACATATATATTTAGACATCACATGTACATTTAGGTCCATATATGCCCCCCCCTTGGGTTCATATCATATGCATTTAGCCTCGTATATGCTCCTATGCATTTAGCCCTGAGTATGCTCCTCTTGGGTCATAACAAACACCCTCCAAAATATGTGGAATGATCTCTCTCAAGTAGTGGTATGACCTCCATCAAATGTGCTAGTATCCCCTCAACATCCTCCAAAAAACTAAGGCTCAATTAAGTGGGTAGCCATGTGAAATACATCGTCCAAGGAGGGGCTCATGTGGTCCAATGTATCCATCAAATTTGGAGGCATATACACGACTCAAATACAACGTATAAAGTGAGTCATGTCAATGTAAAAGCCACTAGATAGATCACATTAAGTAGCATCTTCATACTTCACACTAACTCATAAATTTATACAATTTGTCAAGTTTAGGTATGGGCAGATCATTATTAACCCCTATTAGGTGTGCTAGTACCCAAAAAGGGGAGTATTTCCCAAGAAACCCACCAAGGAGTATATGCAATGGCATATGATATGGTTTGGGGTTTACTTCATGGGTGGTGGCATAGTAATAAAAGGTTATGTATGATCGTCATCTGCATGAGCACCTTTGTATGAGGGAGCACTTAGGTAATTAGTTTCCCTTTCCTAGGCACCGCATCTTTCCAAACCCCTATTTTCCTTTTTCTTTATTCATTCAACCTTTATTTGCTTTTCATTTTCAATTGCTAAGCCCTTTTTGTTAGGTATGCATTCATTGTATAGGACTTGGGGTGATGGCCTCTTAGCGAGGGGCATAGCTCATGCTTATTATTATTTCTTGGTTCTCTCTCTCTCTATGTATGTGTGTGTGTGTGTGTGTGTGTGTGTGTGTACACACACACACACATAGATATATATATATATATTAACCTCGAGCATTCTAGCTCATTTTTCTCATGGGATTGTGAGGCATGAACCTTTATGGGTGACATATGACAACCAACCCAAAAGAAGGGAAAATGAATATGGGAAGGTGGTGCATGTTACATATGGATTGGGATATGGACATGTTACCTCTATCAAGGCCCCCCAGTAGTACAACTATGCCCAAGAGTGACAACACTTGACTAGGAGATGATGATGACCACCAAGGTGAAACAAGGCAAAGGGTGTAAATTCAAAGCATCATTGTCCATCATCCAATTCAACCCACGATCATTATTTTCATGTAAAAAATATGGAGCATTAACACTTGATATGAAGCATTAAAACAAGGTACATCATGTGTGTCGTGCACCATATCCTCTAATGTGAGCAAGTTGAGCATAAAGTGGGAGGCATCTGTGGAGAATCCTAAGTGTTATCATCGAAATTGTTGTCTGTTATGTGGATCATGAGAGAAAAAATCTCCTCTAGTTACCCTTAGATGTGAGGGGGCAGCACGTTTAATTCTAAAACCCTAACCATAGACTTCAATATGTTCCAAAAAAATCAAGAAACCCTAACAACTCTAAGAGAGAGAGACCAAGTACAAATGAAGATATAAGAGAGAGAATATTACTAGTGCACTCCTCCTCTTAGTCATGTATTTGATCACAAGATGAACAATAATGATGAGTACAGTCACGAGTGATCATCACCAACATCTTCTTCACAAGAGTAAACCCTAGTTTCTCACAAGGATTAAGATCCAAATCAAGATATCCTCTCTATACTTCATAACTCCTCCTACAATTTCCTCATAAACCCTAGTGACTTCCTCCAAGAAAACAAGTATAAAGTAAAGAGTACAATGATGATGATAATGAAAGGAATCTCTCCTTCCTCTATATATATGAGAGGTAAGGGAATCCAACAATACATATGTGGGCCAATGCCCTTACAAGCAACCTACAATAACCAAATGTAGGCTCACACAAGTGAAGAACTCCACTACAAGGGTGCACATGTCAAGCTCCAAGGTGATGGTGTACATAATAAGGGCTCCAAGATGATGTAGCTATATAAGGTGTCTCAACGTGAACTCCATTGCTCCTCCTAAGCCATGAACTCCTATGGGTCCACTTGCCCTACATGAACACTGTCACAACTAAGGTGTTCCCGAGCCAACTCCAAGCCTCCATATAGGGATCCAAGCTATCATGTGTTATATAGGACCTTATGCCCTCATGCAAGATGTATAATGTGTTGGATTACTAAGAGGGGGGGTGAATTAGTAATAGAGCAATCTAATCCTTTTTAACCATATAATGCAAGTGTTATATCAATGTAGCATTATTATCCAATATTTGCAAAGTAAATAAACAATGAACAAATGAACAATCATACACATACACAGTACACCATTGTTTTTACATGGAAACCCAAAGCGGGATAAAACCACATAATTATTTTTCTTATATGTCTTGAAAAGTTACATTCATTGGAAGCACCAACTTCCTTTGTTTTCTAGTTGCAGTTGGAAGGAGGCTCCAACCCCCTAGTTTCTCAAGCTACAATCTCAGGGAAGCTCCAACTCCCCAATTCTCTGGCTACAACCCCCTATGTTCTCCGACTACAACAGAAAGGTGGCACAATCACCAGTCCTTGCCCCGTCCAACCGCCCCAATGTATAAGTAGAATGATAGAACCACTGTCACACTATCACTGTGAGATATACTGTTGTAAACCTGTACCAATAAACATGCACCAAACAACCTGAACCAATAACCTGAACCATGTATCAACCATGCATCAACATGTACCTCAACATGTACCATAAACAAGTGCATCAACCATGCGCCAGCCTGTACCAAACAACCTGTAATCAACTTGTACCATAAACAAGTGCATCAACCATGCACCAACCTATACTTCAACCTGCAAACCTTCCTTAACTTTAACAACAAGAGACTAACATTTTCATCAAACTTTATTTTAGTCTCACATGACTAGTTTTGGATTAGTCAAATAGAACTCTTTTCTACTGCCACAAATAGAACTCTTTTTGTCTCACTGTCACTGACTTCATCTTCACTTGATGATGAGATGTCTTCTTTGGTGCATAAGTTTTTCTTGAAAAATTTATTTGTAGTTCTTTTGTCTTTATATGTTTGTTTACTATTTGAGTAACCTTCATCATTTCTCTTTTTCTTATGAGGACATTTGTTAGCAAAATGACCAATACCATAAAAATTAAAACAAATCAAAGGAAGCTTACCTCTATACCTGTCGTTGGTTCCCTTGTTCAATCTTCTAACAAAGTTGGCCACTTCTTCATAATCTTCTGAGACGTCATTGCTACTGCTATGTTCTTTTTCCTTTTGCTTTCCCTTTTGCTTTGACCTTTTTGATGCTTTGAAGGGTGCTTCTTTTATATCTGGATTTTCCTGTTCAGTTCTCATTTCATATGCTGTGAAAATTCCATGTAGTTCGTCCATGCTTATTGAGTTTAGATCTGCTCTTTCTTCTAGTGCTCATATCTTAGGATCAAATCTCACAGGAAGAGATCTTAGTACCTTTTAAACAATTACAGATTCTTTGATTTCTTCTCCCAATCCCAAGATTGCATTTACTGTTTCATCAACTCATAAAAAGTAAGTTGCAATGTTCTCATCTTTCTTCATCTTTAGTTGTTCGAACTGACCTCTGTAAGTTTGAAGGTTTGTTGCTTTGACTTTTGAATCTCCTTCATAAATATTTCGAAGTTTGTCCAAAATCTCTTTAACGGATTTACAATGTGCAACTTTGGTGAATATCGATTCTCCAAGACCATTCATAAGTGCATTTGTGGCTTTGGAATTATTCTGACCAAGTTTCATAGCTTTGTCATTTGTCGACGGAACTGCTGGTGATGTGTATCCATATACAATTCATTGTCAAATTTCAAATCATTGTGCTTGTATATATGTCTTCATCCTTATGCTCCAAAAGACATACTTTTGTCCATCAAACTGTGGTATTGCATTTTTATACATGTTGTTGCTCTCCATGATCTACCTTTCAGTGGTTAAACTAAGAAACCTACTATGATATCAATTGTTGGATTACTGAGAGGGGGGTGGGGGTGAATCAGTAATAGAGCAATCTAATCCTTTTTAACCATATAGTGCAAGTGTTATATCAATGTAGCATTATCATCCAATCTTTGCAGAGTAAATAAACAATGAACAATCATACACATACACAGTACACCGATGTTTTTATGTTGAAACCTAAAGCGAGAAAAAACCAAAGAATGTTTTTTCTTATATGTCTTGAAGAATTACATTCATTGGAAGTACCAACTTCCTTTGTTTTCCAGCTGTAACTGGAAGTAGGCTCCAACCCCCTAGTTTCTCAAGCTACAACCCCCTATGTTCTTTGGCTACAACTGGAAGGTGGCTACAACCACCTATCATTGCCCCGTCCAACCGCCCTGACGTATAAGTAGAATGATGGAACCACTGTCACACTATCACTGTGAGATATATTGTTGTAAAACTGTACTAATAAACCTACACCAAACAACCTGTACCAATAACCTGAACCATTTATCAACCATGCATCAATCTGTACCTCGACCTGTAATCAACATGTACCATAAAAAATTGCATCGACCATGCACCAACCTATACCAAACAACCTGTAATCAACTTGTACCATAAACAAGTGCATCAACCATGCACCAACCTATACCTCAACTTGCAAACCTTCATTAACTTTAACAACAAGAGACTAGCATTTTCATCAAACTTTACTTTAGTCTCGCATGACTAGTTTTGGATTAGTCAACAACTCTAACTTGAAATAATCATAACTATGTAACTGTAATGAATAAAGATCTGAAAATAATACACAATGTTCTTYAGTGTGTTTTRTGCAATTCCTYCARGTGTCACTACTTGGAACCTCTCARAAAARTGAKTTATAGCAAAAATGGCATACCTTGTYGAATTTTGGCTTATTCTAGAGARAAAAATTGTAGASCRTGCCCCRCAYRGAATATTTGTTGTATGGATCTRAAAMTTTTACACAGAATACTACAGACTGTACTCTAACCAACACATTTTGTCTTACTAAATTTTGATCTGTTATGAAGAAGTTATGATGTTTTTACCAAAAACACTTGTTTTAGACTAGTTTCGGGACTARCYACAAACCYTATTTTCCACGRAGTGTAACTCCAAAAATACAACAACCYACAAGCTRAAATTCRTACCACAACTACTTGGATATGTTTTCTCAATGGMTTCCCAATTTCAYGGTCTGAATCATTCTAGAAAAAAAAATTATTGCGAAAATGKTGAAATGACCTGTAAATAACATACCYTAGAAAGCATCATCAAAAGAATTTATCCTCCCTTGAATTTCAGMCCTCTTTACTTCACCTTCCCTCTGAAATTTGGCTTAGATATYYTTTGGTTACCTCAATCACMTGTAGATATTCAATATGTTCAAGTGTAATTAAAATGAGAGAGTCTTGCCTCTTATTTATACTTTCATGTAGCTTTCTCAAGGGGTTACCTTTTAACCATCTTAACCCAATTTCCTTATTTTGGGGATAATCCACTTCTAACCACTTTCCATAATTAGAAAGTTTTTCATTTACTTTATTATTTAAATAATCCTCCTTGACTTCGTCACTTCACTTTATTATTTAAATAATCCTCTTTGACTTTGTCACTTCACTTTATTATTTAAATAATCATTTTTTACTTTGTCACTTCACTTTATTATTTAAATCATTTCTTTTTTGCAAGCACTTTGACTTCTTTGATCTTTTGGGGCTTCAAGCCAACATATGATGGTCCTCCAAATTCGTAAGGCCATAACTCTCAAACGATGAGGAGTTATGTGACATTCCACATACCACTAGAAATGGCATGACATGTACTATCCATCTAGAATAGTTTTACCTGCAAATATATCAACACTCATACCATTATACATCAAACAAACTTCAGTCCATTACCCAAACCTTTGCACTACCAGAATTCGCTACCGAACTTTCTTCAAGGGTTGGCATCAATGACAACCAACCCAATTAATCAACATAATGATCCTCCTCCTAATTATTTCATTCTCCAAGCAAGCAAACCTCTCCATTTGTCCATCATGAAGGATGTCCCCCAAGTTATCAAAATAACCCCAACACGCTCGGGAAGAATGTCAAGCAAGCACCCAACTAAGGTCAAGCAACTAGTGAGTAAGATATCTCCAATGTGTTAATCCATCACGAACCATATCCCATGTGCAAATCCATCTTGAACTATCTAGGGGCTTAACATACACCATGAACAACAAATCTCACAAAGCACCCCCAAACACAGTGTAAACACTTTCAGAGTAACCCGAAAACTAACAATAAGTCCCAACATATTGTATATCCTTATGTCAATGGGGATAATGAGAACATAGTATTGTCTCTTACCAACATAATTTTTTATTGGTTGCAGGTTGGGCATTCTTGTTTACTTGACCTCCCCCTCCTCTTATGTGGGATGTGCCATGTGGGTAGGTGTGTGTGAGTGAAAAGTTGATCTTAAGTAATGAAAAGTGGTAAGTATGGTCGAGAATGGTACGATGGTTGTTCAAGGGAGTTCCTAATAGCAAGCCAATTCCTGAGGAAGACCACTTATTAGGGCACAATGTCAACCACCAAGGTGAAACAAGGCAAAAGGCATAATGTCCAAGCATATGTCACGAAATCTAAAGCAATCTAAGATACCACATACTCAAATGCCTCAAATATTGAAATGACACTTACCATAATCCCTGACTTGTACCTCATGGAGCAAGGCCCATTGCCTCTCGGAAGCCATCTCGTGTGGTGGATGCCATCTGAAAATTTATGACCTCTGTGGTAGTGAGAAGGGTCTCCATCTGTGAAAAAAGGATATTGCTAGTCATGTAGAATCTCGACACTCCATATATGCAACCTGAGGGCCTCGAAACATAATCTCCTTAGTTATCCCACAAAATGGGGATAAAATCTGGCTCCTACTTGGGGACATGTGCTCATTGTAGAGTGCATGAGAACCACAACATCTCCTAGTAGACAAGTGCCTATGAAAACTTAGACAAAAGCATCAGAGCATCTATGTTGGTGCTATCACCCTTTATCCATATACATAAAAATAAACAATGAAGACTAATCTAGAAAAGAAAAATTTTGATATTTTTTCAAAAATTTCTAAACTATGCATGAAGTCAATATGCAAGTAGAGCAAAATGAAATACGAAATGCATATAAACTAATATGAGAAATCAAGATGCAAATGCAAGAAATCAAAATGACTTACCTACTTACCTAGGGGCCTTGGGGCCCAAAAGATCAGGCAATAGATGATGTCAGGTGAAGTCATATAACCAATGCAACCAATTTATCATCCCATCAAAGTATCTCCCCCTGTGCTTGATTATGTAAAATAACAAAGATAAGTCAAGCACGTAATGATCGTGAGCATAAATAGATATATAATCATGAAATGAAATGAAACTCATGGAGATGGGTGGGAGGGAGGAAATCCTACTGGAAGGAGAAACCATCAGCCTTATCATCCTTCCTGAAAGTGTAGCCACAAGCCTGATAAATCCATCTCTGAAGGGGGCTACTATATGTAGAGAAAGGCTCATCGTCATGATCGTTGCGTCCTGAAGACTGAGAAGATATGAGAGGTCCCAATAAGACCTCATGATTTCCCTGAGAAGAGGAAACAAGATAAGGAACAAGCTCAGGTCTAGAAAGAGAAAAGTGTGCCCTCTTCATCTTCAAATCCTTGTATAAATCCTTAATATGAAAGTACTTCATGTTTGTAAGGTGAGCCTCTGATCATTCTGAGGTGGCCATGTTCTGGTATTCCTCGACAATTGAGGACGAAGGTGAATAAGAGTCCTCGAAAAGATCTATAATCATATCATCATCTGGTTCCCAAGTGCATGAAAAGTATTCCTCTGAAGATGACAAATCCAACCCCTTTTCTTTAGGGATACCCTCAATGTTGTAAATGGGGTCTTTATCAAAAATGAGACGACTAAAATCCCACCCGCGTCTTCCAGTCTGTATGAAAATGTCTATATGCTCATTAATCATGTTGAAGGGTTCTTTCATAAGATTATCAGTATGACTGAAAATGATCATCTCTTCGTCTTTGTATGCAGGAGGAGTAGAGGCATGGATGTCTTCAACTGGATCTTCAAAATCTTCATCATTGAGGCTGATCGCTTCTTCAACGTCATATGCAAGATGAGAGCAAGGTTGGACAACCTCGCCTTCATCAAGCGGGAGCAAAGATAGCGATGCCTCAATATGTTTCACTTTATCATAATACTTCTTTCTTCTTATGGACACGCGCATCCATCGCCTATTCATCATAAGAGGCTTGATCCTCAGTGCATAGTTATTTTCTCGCTTTTCTTCAAAAGGATATATCATATCCAAGGTTTCCTCTAATACTTCTTCACTTCCGAGGTCATGGAATAGAGTATCATCAAGATCTTTGAAAGGGTCACAACTCATTGTGTTCTCTTCTTGATGACTTTCTTCATATGGATGTTCTTCAAGCACTTCTTCATCGTCAAGGGGAGGAAACAACTCTTTTATGTGATTCATCATTTCCTTAGCAGCTTTATTAACAACCTTTTCCTTTTACATTTGTAAAAATGTCATCTTCGAGTCATAACAAGTTTTGGATGAGGGTTCATGCCATGGTGCCATAATTCCATAGATTGAAAAGACACCTCAATGGAGTCACCAGGTGAGATCAAGTCTCACCAAAGGAGGGAAAGAGGGAAAAAGGGAAAGGTGGGTACGTGGAAGGTGGAGTCGCCAAAAAATTTATGGGAAACTTATCAAGGGTGGAAAAGAGAACGTTCTTCAATGGAGTCATCGGACAAGCTAAGGGATAAAGGCTTTGGGAGGGAAGGTTGCCAAAGTGTTGTTAGGGCACAAAGAGGATTCAAAATCGTCTCTGACAACGACGCCAAAATTTTATCGCACAAGTTGTAGGTTGGGCAAAGCCCGACCCAACCACAAAAATGGAAACAACTAAGGGACGTTATACCCAATGTCACCTCGATATAGGTCTCGCACTTCGAGGGTAACTAGGTCACTCTAGGGAGGCGATCCCAATGAACCTGGGGGGATTGAGATGAATAGAAGGGAAATAAGAGAAGTACCCCCCTAAAGGTCAGTGATGGAAGAGGAAAGATGGATTTGATTCACTCTAGGGAGGTGATCTTGATGAACCTGAGGGGATTGAGATGAATAGAAGGGAAAGAAGAGGAGTACCCCCCTAAAGGTCAGTGATGGAAGAGGAAATATGGCTTTGATGACTCGTCTCTAGGTGGTTTAAGGTTTCCAAGTCTTTGGATGCCTACAAAGGGTGTTTGTACCTGCCCGAGACACAAGAAAAACCACACTTGCATATAGTAATGTTAGGTGGACAAGCAAGTTAATCTTGTTGTCCCTTATTGCAACAACAATCAATGATATATATCAACACAAAAAAGATAATAATGGTTGCAATATAAGTGCTAAAAGTCCAATTGAATAAGCACAAGACAAGCTAGTAAAAACTAGTTTATCTCAACAATGATAGAACAAGACTTTAGCACAAAAAGCAAGGTTGTCATAAAAAGATAACTACAATGATATTTATCAGCCTTATGGCTGTAACAAACTTGTTATTACAGCAAGAGATTTAACCTCTAAAACTTGCTCAAAACTTGCCAAAAGATGTGTTGTACTTAGTAGATTACGTGGGCATATTTTAGGCAATTTTCAACTGTTAAATTATGAGTTATTGAAGAGTTTGGTTAGGGTTTTTGCAGCCCTAATGGCTGTAGGTTAAATTTGTAACAATAGAAGGAAATACTTGGAGAAATGAAACACCCTAGTGGCTCAAGCAAGAATTCATAACATAGATTTGATTCCACTAGGAACAACTTCAAAATCACGAAATTTCATGTTTCCCAAAGCAACAAGTGATGACTAGTGCCTTTAATGATTGGGTTATTGGAGTCAAGTAAATAAATATCTAGAGGTACTACCTTCTTGAGGGTGTAAATCCTCTTAGTCCCCAAGGCAAGTATCTCTAGCTAGGGTTCAAGCTAAGAGGGTGTATGCCCTTATACTTTTCTTAGCAAACCCTTGTTAAACCAATAAAATGTAAGCATAAAATGATGGAGACTAAGGTGGGGGTGTATGCCCTTATACTTCCCACCTAGCTCTAGAAAATAACCTTGACTTGAATAACAAATGATAGCACAATGTAAAAGACCTTACCAATTCAAGGAAAAAGCTAAGACAAACCACCACAATAGCTAGAAAGAATCCTTCCAAGGCTAGCGCATCACCTCCATCAACCAATAACCAAAGATATAGCCATATACAAGAGAGACAACTAGCCAAAGATAGAGAAAATTTCAGTCCAAGTGCCTCTCCAAGATGGGAGAGTTATGTTTTGAAATGAGATCTTATGATCTCTATTTATACAAAATGTCTTCAAAATAGCTTGTCCACATAATTTTAGGGCAAACCACAATACTAGGGGTTAATAACCCTAATATTGCCCCTTTTACAAAATAATATTAAATAATTCACTTAAAATTTACTTTTACACAAAAAGAAACCCTAACATCCAAGTCAATAAAAGTGGTTCAAGTTTTTGAGGGTGTCTTAGATAGTTTTACACTTGTATACATATTTAGATTTTCATTTGCAAACATAAAAGTGGTTGTTGTGTAAAAGAGGCAAAGTCTACCTTGTAAATTGAGAGACCAAAACAATAGAAAGTGAACTAAGGGAAATGCACACCCATGCTTCTATATAGCTCCAAATAGAGTTATCTGAGTTTGGGGTGAAGTTAATAACATTCTAAATCTTTATATATCATACTAAGTGCATTATAAAATGACTAAGGACTTCTACCTTGAACCAAGATTCCAAACTTCTTGTAAAATGGAGGGTAAAACCGTCTTACTATAAAATGCATGCTTATGACTCATATGACCTCCAAATTGAGTGGTTCCAATTGTGGAGTTTGGATTTGATCATTTTACATCTATTCATACTTTAGTTGTGCATTTTGAAACAAAAAACCCTATGTTATGCATAAATGCTAAAATTTGTCTTGTAAATGCAGAAAAATGCATGAAAACGAGGCATGATGAGAAATGCATGCCCTAGGAAGAAAAATCCATGTATGATGTTTTTAATTTACAAGTTACAAGTTACAATACTGTGGATTTGTTGTAAACCCTAAAGAATGCATACTAGGGTGTTTTGTGCCCATAATTTAGTAAAGGGTTTAAATATACATGAATGTTTGGCAACTGTGCACACACACTAACTAAAATGGAAAAATGAGTACTAACTACCTGCGTCCACGAGCTCGATGAGGCAAGAGCTTTTACAACCACATCACACATAGGCTAGTTGTTAGTTGCATTTCGATTGCGAAGACCTGCAAAAATCATCAGAGAATACAAGATTATATGACTTAATAATAATTAAATAAATAAATAGACATATCAACATGTACGAGACTCAAGAAACACTAAAACGAAATACTGGATTGAATTTCTGCATTTGTGCATAAATGCACGCCATGCTTCAAAAAAATGCACGTTGTGGTCTTTACAGGCCTGCAATTTGAGTGATTCAAGTTTATGAGGGTGTATACATATTTATATTTTCATTAGCAAACAAAAAAGTGGTTGTTGTGTGAAAGAGGCAAAGTCTACCTTGTAAATCAAAAGACGAAAACAATAGAAAATTACTTAATAGAAATGCACGCCCATGCATTTATATAGCTCCAAATTTAGTTATCTAAGTTTGCTACATTGAAATTATGCCCACATGAATGTGGGCAGAGTTGCAGATGTTATAACTCTACCCATAGTCATCTGGGTAGAGATGTGGCAACTCTGCCCACAGGGCTGTGGGTGGAGTTGCAGATGCGACAACTCTTCCCACATACCTGTGGGCAGAGATGTGGCAACGCTGCCTACAAGCCTGTGGGGAAAGATGTGGAAACTCTACCAATAGGCCCGTGGGAAGAGTTGTAGATGCAACAACTCTACCCACGGGCTTCTGAGCAAAGATGTGGCAACTCTGCCCACAAGCCTATGGGCAGAGATGTCGCAACTATGCCTACAGGCTTGTGGGAATATTTTTAGATGCTACAACGTTACCCACAATCCTATGGGCAGAGATGTGGTAACTCTACCCACAGGCCTTTAGGAAGTGATGTGGAAACTCTGCCCACAAGCTTGTGGGCATAGATGTTGCGACTCTGCCCACTGGTCTGTGGGAAAAGTTGTAGATGATACAACTCTACCTAGAGACCTATGGGTAGATCTACAACTCTTCCCATGGGCCTATGGGCGGATATGTGGCACCTTTGCCCACGGGCATGTGGGTAGAGATGTGGCAACTATGGATACCTTGGGTGATTTCCCACATCTAAATCTATTTTGGGTGGAAGTAATTCAGGGTTATTTCACACAAATCACAAAGTTCCTCAAGTTCTATTCTCTACCAAATATGTATGACCATAAACAATGAATATGATTGGTTCTCTACTATGAAAAATACAAGTTCACCATGGGAAACATATATAATCTTTCCATAGATAGTATTTTAAACTAATGCATTCTAGATCATAAAGTATAAGTCATTCTTTGGGAGGTGCATGACAAAGAGAGAGGAGGGAATTATGGCGGAACATAAACTACTAGGTTGAAGTTTCTCTATGTTAAACTGTGGTAGTCAACATAATGTTAAGATGCCATGGAATATGCAAAGAATTGCAACAAGTGTCAACTAGTTGGTCACCGTTATTCCTGTAATGAGATTTTATGGCAACCCATTGTGATAGTGTGGATTTTATTAGTAAATAAGACATAATAAATTAGATCGAGACAACAAACAAAGATACAAGGTAATGAAATTTGGAGATCCTTTTAGTATGAAATAAACACCCCACATATCCAGATAAAATCTAACTCGACACCATTGCCCTAACCTTGTCCTTCAACAAAGTTATTACAAATATCCAAATGATATTTACAAGTTTTCCCACAATACTTTGAACTAAGGGGAATGCACATCCATGCTTCTATATAATTCCAAATAGAGTTATTTAAGTTTTGGGGTGAAGTTAATAACATTTTAAATCTTTATATATCATACAAAGTGCATTATAAAATGACTACAGACTTCTATCTTGAACCAAGATTCCATAATTTTCCCACAATAATTTGAACTAAGGGAAATGCATGCCCATGCACACAGACTGACTAAAATGGAAAAATGAGTACTAACTACTTACGTCCATGAGCTCGATGAGGTAGGAGTTTGTACAACCAGATCACACATAGGCTAGTTGTTAGTTGCATTTCCATTGGGAAGACGCGCAGAAATCATCAGAGAATACAAGGTTATATGACTGAATAATAATTAAATAAATAAATAGACATATCAATATGTACGAGACTCTAGAAAGACTAAAATAGAATACCCGATTGAGCAAAATACTAGTTTTGCTTTTAAACTGTAATTTCTGTATTTGTGCAGAAATGTACGTCGTGGTCTTTACAGGTCTGCAATTTGAGTGATTCAAGTTTTCGAGGGTGTCTTACATGGTTTTACACCTGTCTACATATTTATATTTTCATTTGCAAACATAAAAGTGGTTGTTGTGTAAAAGAGGCAAAGTCTACCTTGTAAATTGAGAGACCAAAACGATAGAAAGTGACCTAATGGAAATGCACACCCATGCTTCTATATAGCTCCAAATTTAGTTATCTAAGTTGGCTTCATGGAAACTTTTCCCATAAGCATGTGGGAAGAGTTGCATACTTTACAACTCTACCCACAATCCTGTGGGGAAAGATGTGGCAACTCCGCCCACATTCTTATGGGTAGAGTTGCAGATGCTACAACTCTAGCAACTCTACCCACATGGTGACGTTGAAGATAGGCCTGTGGACAAAGATGTGGAAACTCTACCCACATGGTGACGTTGTCGACAGGCCTGTGGGCAAAGATGTGACAACTTTTCCCATAGCCATGTGGGCAGAGCTGTAGATGCTACAACTCTACCCACATGCATGTGGGCATAGTTGTCGCAACTTTTCCCACAGGCTTGTGGGCATATCTACAACTCTTCCCACATGCATGTTGGCATAGATGTGGCAACTCTGCCAACTAGTTGGTCGCCCTTATGCCTGTAATGAGATTCCATTGTAACCCATTGTGATATTGTGGATTTTATTAGTAAATATGATATAAGAAATTAGATCGAAACAACAAACAAATATACAAGGTAATAAAATTTGGAGATCCTTTTAGTCTGAAGTGAACACCCCACATATCCAGAGAAAATATAACTCGACACCATTGCCCTAAACTTGTCCTTCATAATACCTGTAGAAATCAGAGAATAAAAGGTTATATGACTGAATAATAATTTAATAAATAATCAAACAAATCAACATGTATGAGACTCTCGAAAAGCTAAAGTGGAATACCTGAATGAGCTTCTCTTGGTTTCAAGAATAATTTATTCTCTACTAAACAGGGGCAACCACGTGAAGGTGGAAGTTCATTTGGACCCTCATCTCGTATCACTCTCAATTCCCCATACCCAATCTATCTATTGGTAAAAAATTGAAAGTAGCATATTCATGTATAGAAAGTAGCAAAACACAATTTAAAGGTAAATGAAAGAAGAATGTGTGTGCAACTATGTGGTTTTGTACATACAAGACATATAACATACATCCATAAGAAGGTAGCAACAAATAATATATATTAATATATTTCATCATCAAAATATGTTTTCATTATACATGTTTCTTATAACATACATCCATAAGAAGGTAGCAACAAATAGTATATATTAATATATTTTATCGTCAAAATATGTTTCCATTATACATGTTTTTTTTTGTTTGCTAGTTTGTCCGTGACCTGCAGGACTAGCTCGTGGCTAAGAAACCGCGGCTCAGGGGCATCTAAGCCGTCAAAATCACCCAGGGATCGCACCCGGCTTGAGCCACACCAACCCTTAACATAGTTGGATTTTTTGTCCCCGCATGTTTTGAACCGGTGACTTTAACATCACGGAGTGCCTTAACAACACACTCCATCACCGACTGTCCTACACCTCGGAGACTCCATTATACATGTTTCTCATAATATATACAATCACTTCTTTTTATATCTTTTAGATTTCAAAAATTTGTTGATTGACTCATCCATGTCTTGATCTTCTTAAGTTGTTGGGACCTCTGTTGGTGTTGATTCAATATGCATGCTTTGACACGTTATATGTTTAGTCGGGTACTCTCCACGACGTGCAGGCCGTTGCCGAGGGACCTCGACTACAATAACAAAAAGGGTTAAATTGACATGGTTAGTTGTTATTCGCAGAAGTAGTTCATTAATGCAAATATCATTGCAATGTTGTTTACTAGGTTGACTAGTCAAGACCATTGGTTCGACTGCCATGTGTTCATGTTCTTGCCAAGCATTCTCATATACATACTCTGCCATCAAAACAAGAAAAGTTATAAGTACACCATATGCAAGTAAATATTAATTTTTTTATTAATCCATACTTCTAATTTTATAGCCATAATACTATCATGGCCTGGCTGCAGACTACCATCATCGGGCTGCACTCCACCGTCATGGTCGGGTTGCACACCACCATCATTGGGTTACACTCCACTGCCATGGCCAGGCTGCACAACACCATAAGGTTGCATTCCACCATCATGGTCGGGTTGCACACCACCATCATCGGACTGCACTCCACTGTCATTGGGTTGTTGTCCACTGTTGGCCTCATTATTATTGTTTCTCTCTTGCTTAAAATAGAAAGGCACATTCATTTATGGGTGAAATCAATTGTGAATAGATTTTTCAAGTAATCAACAGTTAAAGTCCATTGATTTTACTTACAATGTCGTTCAAAGTGGAAGATTGTGTTTTCTTCGTGCCTTGTTAGTGTCCAACCACGACTTGAAAGACACACTTGAAACCAAGTCGAAGATCTTCTTCTATTGTCACAGTTTTCAATTGAGCCCCCTGCATTGCACAAGATCTCAAATTTGGCTTATTGGATACAATTAAATAAAATTTGGATGATGATAGGAATGACTTGGTTTAATTATTTGGTACTTACAATTCGTGCTTTTTTCTAGGCTTGCTTTGGTTACTTTTGATGTGTCGGGGAGCCTAGAAAAAGTTTCCAAAAGGTTGTATATTGTAACTTTTATATAGAACCAACAAAAATTCAGCATATTAAATTCATAATATGATATACCTTCCTCGTCTAGGTGGCGTCTTTCCTTCTTTTCTCATTTTCTTCTCCTTTGGATCCTCCAATAGATTCTTCCACTCAACCTCGATAATCATCGGATGACACGCATACCTAGGGTTTGTTTCCAAATTAACCCTATTTTGGTCCCTCACATATTTCAAATATGTTCCAGCAAATGAGGTGACTGCAATTTTGTTGAAAGAATCACCGAATAGACCAACCAAGTGGTCAATAAGTTCCTTCTTCAAACTGGGATTTTGAGCATTCCATTGTGTCCGTCTAGTGGGCTGAAAAATATCTAAGGCCTTTTCATTCATATGCTTAAAGAAGGCGTTGTTTCCTGCAGAACAATATGATCGTTGATTCAAAATAATCGTAGAGATGTATGTTTCAATTAAATAATACAAAATAATTAAGACATTAATAAATACATGGGGACAACTACATAAATATCTTGACAGCTAGCTCTTGGAATAACTTATTCAGCTAGCGTGAACAGGAAAATGGCTGAAGTGCAGAAATCAGTGTGACGCGGTCTGTCCCATAGGCTATTGTTAGCCTCGTTAAAATCATTTTCTTTCTTTCTTTCTTTTACATGCTTTAATACTAGTGTATGACTACCAATCATACCCACATCTTCAGATAATTTTGTGGGCCAGGAGGATTTTAAACTTCTCATTATCTCTGCTTTTGGGTTTTGGCAGGTAAGTTCGGAGAAGCTGCACGAACAGTAGTTAGAAGAAGGTTTTTTGTCCCCATCTCTGAAGACTTCATGCAATCAGAGAGACAATTGACCGTTTCCAAGATAATCCAAGACTCACTTCATTCTCTGCGACATGGACTCTTTGCCTTCCAAGGTCGTGGAACATGTTGTTTTCTTCAATGTCAAAGAGGGTACTTCGGCTGAAAAGATCAATGCCTGGATTTCTGCCCTGCAAGGATTGAACTCACTGGATCAAGTATTACAATTAACAGCTGGGCCTGCATTGAGATTCAGTTCCGGGACTTTTAAACATACCCATGCTCTGCACAGCAGATACAAGGACAAGCAGAGCTTAGCTGAGTATTCTGATCATCCCAACCATGTCCATGTGGTGAAAGACCTTGGTCTGCCCATTGTAGATGACGTATTTGGTCTGGACTGGGAGGCTGACCTCGGTGGGTTTGTGATGCCATCTTACGGGGCCATCAGGATTGCAGTCTTTAAACCAAAGGAGGGTTTTGCAGAGCAACAGAGGGCCGAGCTGGTTGAAATTCTCAGTGTTTATAAGGATATGTTTTCATCAGTTATGCAGGTTAGTTTTGGTGAGAATTTTTCTCTTGCTAGGGCTAAGGGTTTTACATTTGGTTTCCTGTTACTTTTCCCTGGTGTGAAAGAGCTGGAGGAGCTTAACACAAATGAGGAGCATGTCAAGATACAGAATGAGAAGGTTCTGCCGCTGATGGAAAATTTTATGGTTATTGAGTACATAGTCTCACCCAACTCTGCAAATCAATGATTCTGAGTTCATTTACTAGGAACTGTGCACACGTTCCAGACTATTATACCACAGTAGATTTTGAGATGTAAAGTGCAATAAAACATAGAGCACTATTGAATGAAGTTGTCTTTGTGTGTGAGGAGTGTGAGCATTTATTAGGATATGAATAGGAAAATAAAGAATCATAATTACATTAGAAGGCATGGTTTTCTGTGAAAGATGAAAGTGTTGAATTAAATTGATTGCTTGTAGCCTTGGCCTTTAACAGGGCTTGTGTAGCTTCTTTCGTTTCATTGTTAATTTGGGCACTTGGATTAACTGTAAGGCCCAGTGACTGACATGTTTAAAGAAGGAAAGAAGTGTGATTCCTAGGCTCCATTGTCACGTGGCTAAACAGTACTTGATGTTTTTTTTACTTTTTTTTATAAGGAAAGAAGTGCGAGTACCAGGCTCCATTGTCACGTGGTTAAACAATACTTATAAATTTTCTATTTTTCTTGTTTAACCTCATGTCGCACTTTCTGGCCGAGTCCGCTAAAGTGTCTCAGGCTCTCAGCGATGGCTCAAACCACTAGTCTAGGTCTTCACCCAGAAACCCCAGTCATTTCGAAACACTTCAACAAACACTTAACCCACTTATTCAACATCACTGTTAGCCATCCCTGATCCGAATCTTAAGGCGTCGATTAAACATTCTACATTTTGGCATTTTTAGTCGGAATCTGGCGATATAAATTTAAGTGAAATCGCAATTTCCTGTTGTTTAAATTGTATTTTTGAATGCATAAATCGATTCAACATGCTGAAAAACCCCGAGGACACTCGGATTATAAAGACTTAACCACTCCAATGTACAGATCTAACAATTTCTCACCGGATTTTGGAAGAAATTAAATGGATAATACCCCCGGAAAAGAACCAAAACGTAGAACATTTAGACTACAGCAAATCATAATATAACATCGAAAAATTAAAAACTCAACACAATGCAAAACATTTGAAAAAACTATAAATTTTAGCTACGGAAATTGATAAAGATGTTGAAAGATGCGATTGACAGTGTGAAAGGCCCCATGCTAGTTCAATCACGGACCACTTGCCTCCAAAGTGTCACGTCCCAAATGCAAGCACTAAAAATTAGAAATTAAAGAAAAGAATCAAAACAAAGAAACTGTGATTGGAACACTGTGAGCAAAAGACAAAAGGGAGGGGAAGAGTGTTGCAATAGGGGAGCTAAAGAGATGGGGATGCTTGGCCCTCCAACTTCTCCCAACAAAACCAACATTGCCTAAGCCAACAATGCCTATAGACCCAAGCACAATGTTCGAGAAGGGGTTCTTTGGCCTAAGCCAACACTGCCTATAGACCTACAATGTTCGAGAAGAGGTTCTTTGGCCTAAGCCAACACTGCCTATAGACCCACAATGTTCGAGAAGGGGTTCTTTGGCAAATAAGAGAGGAAATGTTGAGATGCTTGGCTTTCCAAGAAGAAAGAAGAAAGAAAGAAAGAAAGAATTTTTAACGTCCACGAGGCTAAAAATAGCCTATGGGACAGATTGTTTTTCCATCTGGCTTTTGTAT
Organism: Picea glauca; assembly: GCA_000966675.3. Lineage (NCBI taxonomy): Eukaryota > Viridiplantae > Streptophyta > Pinopsida > Pinales > Pinaceae > Picea > Picea glauca. The sequence goes on along the minus strand of JZKD02S1674146.1, from coordinate 408,814 downwards.
TCGGCCCTTTTCTTGTGAAGTTTTACAATAATTGCTCCCAGCTTCTCAACAAACTCTTTGCTGAATAGATTATCCCAAGAACTAGCTGCCAGAATACCTGCATAATTTTTCCTGCTGTCTTTGAGGGC
>JZKD02S1674146.1:375540-395482 GCA_000966675.3 Picea glauca | reverse complement strand
TCAATATATGTCACAGATCACATATCCCAGGAGTGCACTGGGTGCCCTAGATCTCATCTAGGGTCTTAGCCATCCTCCAGGAGAATGGCTCTCGCTGCTGCATGTAAATTCAACAAAAACCAATGATGAAAGAGATTTATTGATTAATGTGCCCACAAAGCAAGCTGAAAATTACAGCAATAAATGACCTGTACGGCCCTCGATTTTGGTGCCAAACTTGCAGCCAAGTCCCTCAACCACCCTACAACCTATACGGTTACCGTACATTGTTGGACGGCCTTGAAATTCGTGCCAAATCCTGTTGCAACAATATGTGATCTGTACGACCGTCGTACGATCTCTGTACGGCCTCTACAACCCACTAAATGCAGCGATCTGCCTCCTCAAATTGTGTTACCAGCAGTACAGCCCTCCTACGTTGATGTATGGCCTTTCTCAAACTGCCTCAATCCTCGTGCTGCCCCTTAGAAGGAATTCGCCCTTCCTCTCTGGCTGCAAACTCTTCCTCATCTTACTCTTCAGCTCTCCAAGAAACTCACTCTTTCTAATGTATGCCTCTCACTCTCCTTAGATCTGCTTTTATAATCTCTTAATGACTAAATCCCTAACCCTAAGATCTCAACGATCAAGATTAGATCTTGCCTTCCCAAGATCGACAGTTGTAACTTAATATCTCGTTGAGATGACTAAAATCACTTAAGTCACTCAACTTTATAAAAAGCCACTTTAGTCATTAAATAAAAGCCATTTTAATTTTATAAAGTTAAAGATCTAGAGAGTGTCGCTCGGACACTTCCACATGCTAGGCATCGCCAATGCAGAAGTACCTGTCCAAGCTACCTCAAAAACTAACACTTTAAGGTTAAATTTCATGTTTTGTGGCTGATTTTGAAGGTTTATTAGTTCTGGAAATTAATTACAGCAATAAAAATCAGAGTTGGTGAAACCCTAGAACTAGGGTTTGACCCTAAAAGGTGATACCCAACCCTACCCTAGTTCATATTTCACTTTGAAATTGTTTATTAAGTTTATCTAACATATTCTAACAGTGAAATTCATCTCCAAAGCGGTTTGTTGCTCTTATATTTCATTTTTGAAGATTTTTGGTGAAACCCGAGGGGGATTCACCACTATTTTTGCAAGTTTGAAGTTACACTGTTATCTCATTGTCCCAACAAGAAGTGCCCAAGGATTTTTATCCCGAGAGCTTTTAAGCACTCTTGGGTCACTTTTCATGGTCCAAATCTGCAATTTTCTGGGTTTTCTGTCATAAATCAGATTTTGGAAATTCACGACACCAAAAAGCTTGTCCATCTACAGCCATTAAACAAGTGGTAATACAGGTATAACATTTATTCTTCGTTTGTATGGTGAAATCTCACTCATTAGAGGTAAGAAACATCATTTTTGTCACCCTAAGAGCGATTTATTTAGTGTTGGTTTGTATTTTCTGCTGTAGAATATTTATATCAGATCTCAACACTCTTATAAGTAGCTCCCAACCCTCTTTATATTGTAGTTCCATTTCCCTAACACTTGGTTGAACATTCTTAAGGCATTTGGCCACTAAAGCACTGATCTATCTAACGTATATTGAGGTGTGTAGTTGGAAGGATTTAGAATACCCCCCTTGGTCTCTAGGAGCTGGCCTAAAGTGAAGGGGAGATTGTACTACCGTGACAAGTGGTGCATTTCCCGTGACGTGCTATCCCCATAACATCCCCCAAGGGCTGCTAGTTTGGGCGGTAACACCGAGGACATATTATGGAAGCACACATTTTTACTGGCATTACCCTTATTGTTCTCTCGAACTGACTAACTACTCAACGATTGGGTGTGTGATGTTTAGGGAGAAGTGGCTAGTGCAAAGTGACTAGTTCATGTCCCTGTGTATTGATGTTATGTTCAATTCCTTTGGATTCAGCGTTCTGATGATGATTTTATTGTTCATTGGTTAAGAGGATGCATATCACATTGTTCCCTTTCTAGTATTTGATGATAATCATTATTTTTATATGGCTCCAAGCATTATGGTGGTTCATTTGTATGTTTGATGTGGGTTTAGGCCTTGTATGAGCACCCTGGGCTATTTGGCGTTTATGTGCACTCTATTCACTTTATTATCATGAGGACTATGGTTTCTAGAGGAGCGCTCCCTTGGAGCACATATGTTGAGGTTGATTATAGCAATTTAATGGCTATTTTGATATTATTTTATTAGATGGAGGCTTCTAGCATAAGCACTCTTGTTGATAATGTTGGATTGCACACTTGATATGGGTTATTATGATGTGGAGATGGTTACTAATTGGAGCACTCACCCTCTTTGCACACATGTTGAAGCACTCACCCATTTCTTGCGATTACTTTATTGTTAGTGGTCAAGGCCACAACCTCTTCGTGGCATGTGGTTTGATTGCTAACAAACTCTTGCATCTATATTCATGTGGTTTTGACCTCTTCTCTCTCGGACATAACCATTGGCACAATTTGAGGAGATCTTTACCTTGGAGACCAGCACTTGAGTTAGTTATGGGGTCGATCTAGCCTTGGAGGCTATTTTTTGCATGGACCTACCAAGACCAAAGATGCCTAGCCCTCTTCATCAGGGAGATTTTCAACCATAGATCTTAGTTCCTGCACGCTATGCCCCGCTTTTGGATGACCAGGACGATCACCTCATACTTTCATCCATTAGATCGGAGCAACAAGCGGCGAGCACAGCCCTAGAGTGCACCAGACAACAGATTGTTGAGACCTCGTGTCTCTCCTCAACCTCCCCCTCAAGGAGTCAAATCGTTATCATCGAGACCGGTTCAGAGGTGTCGAACCGTACATCAGTCCATTCATCCTCAGAGAGCTAAAGGGATAAGCTCCAGACAGATCCAAAGTAGGGCACCTCCCACCTGTCAAACTACCTCCCAGATTCAGATGAGCTGCTAAAGATCTATCCAGGCCCCAGGGTTTCTTTCTTTTCTTTTGGCCTTGGATGCTAGCAGTATAACCCTGTCCTACATTCCCCCCAAGATCATACAGTTGAACCCGTTGATAGTTCCAAAGGACTCTGACAACGAGCCAGTGCCCAGTTCGCCCCCCTCGCCCTCGGCTATCAGACTTGGGAGACCTTGACAGCCTCATTGTCAGACCTATATCTCTCTCTCTCTCTCTGGAGAGATTTTTGAGTCGGACTTACTTATCTTTTGGATCACCGTACTTTTGTCACGGTTATATACATTTTTTAGGCTACACTACTTTAGTTTTCTTTCTTTATGTTATTCTCAGCATTATCTAGGAGTTGTGTTTGCACTCCCACATTGTACTCATACTTGTTGTAATCTTCAATCCCATTGACCTACTTTTGTGGTCATTTGTTGGACAAAAATAAAATTATCTTATCTTATCTTGGAGGTCGACTTACTTTATAAGGACCTTTTTCTACACTATTGGATGTCTTGGAGACCCACACATGCCACATGAGGGTTGATTTAGCACATTATTCCATGGATCAACCTCTTATGGAGAAGATCAAGGAGGACATGGGACCTCTTATTGTTATTTTTCACATACTTGGAGGATTCATCCCACTTCTTTTGGCTCATCTAGATGGAGATTTGTACATGTGGCATGGCCACTCATATTTTATTACTTCTTTGACTTGTTCATTGAGTTAGTTAGATGAATATTACTTGTTTATGCATTCCTAGAATAGATCTAGGGTTTTAGGATGGATATTATTATTTTATTGGCGGAGGTCTTGAACTCTTCATCTATATAAGATGAACTCCTCCTATTGTAATGATTGTTGAAAGTTTGTAGAGACACACTAGACTATTGTTGACTATTGTGGCTTATTTGGGTGCTTAAGGCTTAAGGTTCTGGAACTCAAATGCTGAATACAAACGCTAGAACTTCTATCACTTCAAGTTGTCTAATGAGGAGCTTAATCCAAGTATAATGTTTCCTTGTTTATGAGAGTTTATGGAAGAATAATTGCCTCTTTAAATTTATTTGTCATTGTTGGCTGAAATTAGTCAATTAAAGTAAATTTTCATTGTTAGAAATTGCTTCAATCAACATACTTTCAGTGATAGTCATTCTCCTCTCTCTCAACTTGATCAATTTACCATCATTAGGGTTTTGATATAAGATCTTACCATCATTAGGGCTTTGATATAAGTTCTGGAATTTGCAAACAGCAGCAAGAAGATGGCTGTAGCATGCTTATTATCGCTGTAAACAGCCCTATATTCAGAGGAATAATCTCATTAGACCTTGGATTTTTAGACCCCATATGCCCAATGCGGTAGGCACTAGTCTTGCTTTTCAACCCTTAATAAAAATCACAATTCCTACATTTTACTTTGCTGGAATGAAATCTGAAATAATTAAGTGCACAAATCAGAATTAGGAATTCATTCCTTGAGCCCCAAATCTTTCCATTTGTGGGTTATTTGAGATCTGTAATTTATAACAAAAGATTCATACTTTTATATCTCTTAATTTCCACCAAAAGACTCCTTTTGGCTGCCCAAAAAATCTGTAATGTATTGTTAAATCTTCCTCAAAATCAGAGTAGCTCATAAGCCTAAAACATTTCCTATTTCAGCAGCTTTTGTTAGGTCATTATGGAGTACAATAAATCTGGCATTTCGTATAAGAAATTCACATTGAAATCTAGATTCAAGTTGAACCCAAGAAATCATTCATTTACATACATTGTAGGTTCAATCTCCTTCATTATAAATCTGGAATTAACAATTGATCATCATCCTAAAACCAGATTGATACTAAGAGACTTGAAAGTTGAAACCCCATTTGAGTCATCCTTATCTATCGAAGACTTGGTGTGCAGGGATTGCCCCCTTGAGTTGGCAATCAACCAACCTAAAGTGTGGGAGTGGGTCACTGAGGTGATAGTGAGTGACCCCTCTAAGTTGCCGTTAGGTCCTTGCCTTGTGAATTGGGACTTTCACACCTTTGGTGAAGATCTAAACAGTAACAGAATGAATGCCCAAGTACCCAATGAAAAGACAAGATCTAGCATGCAAAACTTTAAAGTTCATGAAGTTTACTTTTCATTAAGAACATAATATAAGATCAGATCATTTTATTAATATCCGACAAATCACCACAATAGTAGGTCAATGGGACAAAAAAAATACATCCAGTGTAAGTACAAAGTGGTAGTGCAAAAGCAACTCCTAGAACAGTACTGAAAGCAGAAAAGGAGAAAGATAAAGATCTAAGTATCTAGCTAAAAGCTAAATGTCTAGCTAAAGCCTAAGATTACACATATGGTCAGAGTTGAACTGATTTGGGACAACATTCCTAGATTTTATTGTATGACAATATATGAATAAAAGAATAAAGATCTCTAAGGGTCATTAGTTTGCATTTCAGTAGTAAAGAGATGCTTGAATCAAGGTTTACTATTTACTGCAGTGTCAAGTTGGGCTAAAGCACACAATGCAAATTTTGTTTTCAAGCTAACTACCACTCATCAGATCAGCTTGTACTCCATACAATTGATATCCTTTCACATGTGTGTGCTGTGGTGTATTATTGTAGAGCTGTCTTAATAAAAACTTCCAATTGTATTCTAAATACAGAGGATTCTACTCTACCAATTACATAAAATGAATAGCTATGATTCTTTACTTCAAATTCCTTACCTGGTTCCCAGACGCATCCAATCTTTTCACTGTTAGATCAGCGAGTTGAGCGTATTCCAGCTGGGTTTGCAGCCCAATATTTTGTATATTTCGGGAACTTTCATCTACAATCTCTATCATCTGAACTTTGGATATTTCCAGATTAACCATCTCAACAAGAATATCCTGAGTATTTGGATCTCCTCCAGGCCCAGGCTCATTCGAAGACCTTCCACCATATGAACTACTAATGGAGTTCCATCTGGCTTTTCTCTGCTTAACCTTTCCAACCTTCTTAGGAGAGTTTCTTATGTTCAGAAGATCCCCCCATAGCTCTGATTTCAATGGACCTGCCACAGCCGGTTGTGCAGTTTGAGATGTCCTGAACCATGATGCACTGAACCTTAAATTTAGGTTTCTCACCACAAAATTTCTGTTGAACGTGAAGTAGGATGTGAATGTGTCCACAGGTGAAAAAGTTGGTAGTTGGGAAGCAGATTTTACATCCAGGTGCCCAAAACAAGTCAAGCGTCCTCCATATTTCACTGCCACATCCATAGATGATAAAGCTTGGCAAAAAATTGCCATTCCAATGATGCCTGTGGGAAAGATCGCTACATCAAAGCACCATACTGTTAGATGCAAATATAGACTTTTTAAGATACGAGCACACATATGAACAGAGACAAAAGCATAGACAGAAAACAACAAAACTAAGACACTTCAGTTGCTCTCTTCTTTTTTGTCCAACAGAAGGTGTGATCAATAAGGAGTCCTCCATAGAATCATTCATTTCCTTTTACTAGCTTGTCCAGATAACACGGTTTGAAGCCTTGAACAACTTTTCCAATCATACTGTGTTTGAATTTGACTTCAAAAGGTTATGAGCTTTGAATTATGATAATGAAACAGAATTAGCAGAATATATGTTGCAAGCATGACTAGGAGAGCAGAATAGCAATTGCCAATACTTATAAGAACACAAAGACTGGCATTATCATCTTATTCAAAACAGCAGTCTATTTAACTTATGTATTTGGCATTATAAGAACACAGAATGGAGGTATGAAGCACAATAAACAAAAATGCCTCCACTCATGATAACAACTAAAATTGAAAGAAGGAATCTTCTTATACACATTGAGGTTGTACATACATGACAGTTGGAAGAAAACCATTCACTCGGTTAGTTAAGACTTGTTAATAAAGACTTCAAAATAATCACCTCATGATTCAACTTACCACTCCTTTATATAACTCACAAAGAGATAAACTAATTACATTCTTCAAACACGCAATAATTCCATCCACATCTATAAGTCACTACAAGACAAAATACACTAAATGACAAAAGGGGCTAACATCTTCCCCGATCTCTATTCTTAAGCGTCCCACTCAAGCAGTAAGTAGATTACCAATCTTCTCAAGGGAATTCTTTCTGTAATGTCCCCCACCTCTTGATGAAGAGGTCTGGGAAGACTTAGTGGTCTAGGCATCCCCACTAGACCATAGTCTCATGCAGCATGGGGGAAAAGTCAACCAAACTAATGTTATATTTTGAAGTTGACTTAGGAAAAAGGGAAAAAGAGCAAAAAAGTAACTCAATGAAGAATTAGAACGTTGGAAGTTGAGTTAGGGGTTGAACCTAGGGGTTAAACTAACTCAATAGGGAAACAGAATGGAAGTATAAAGGAAAGGCTAGGGCGCACCTTTCATTCATCTTGGATATTTGGTATTTGCACACAGTTTTGAGGGTTTTGAGATTACAAACCCTAGAGAACAATGCAGTGGTGAAATATTCCACTCACCTTGTTCCAAGCTTGGTCTCGGGGATGAAACACTCCACCCACACCATTCTACACTCATCATCTATTCAGGAGAGCAGCAAGGTCGTACCAGTTAGGGTTTTCCAGCAGGGGCGCACCATTGCTTGAGGAACAGTTCGATCCAGCTTATTGAGAGAGCTTTGGGAGATTCTAACAATTGGGTTTTACTTCTAGAACCTCCCTCATCAGTTTGGAGGCTTTCTTGAGGAGTTACTACGGCCAGAGTATTATCTACAGGTTGGGACAGCTTTGAAGGAAGGACGTCATCTTGGGGAATCAGAGATTCTCAGATCTAGGGAGTTCTACCTCAGATCTGATCTTGAAACTTCTCCTAGGGGCTTGTGGCAGCCCGATCTATCATCCTAGAGAGTTTCATGTGATTAGGAGGCCTCATTCATCCAGGCCGAATTAGTGGCACTTCAGGGTTTCAGGAGGGTGCAGGCTTGATTAGGGTTTTAGCAGTTGGAGGGGGAAGACTCAGTATTTGGACTTCATACTTCAGGAGGGGGGTTTCCCTTGCCTTGATCTATCTCTTGGTGGAGTTTGGTAGCATTTGAAAGTCTTCTTCAGTTGGGTCGAACCCTTGGTCTTCATATTCTTTCAGCAGAACATGCCTGCAGCTAGAGGGGTTGGATATAACCCTATCTTTTTGTGTTTGATCCTTCATCTTGCATTCAGCCTTTGGGAGGCTCATCTTGTATTGTCGGGAGCATTTTGTAGCCGCTCATATCTTTATCTTGGAGTCATCTGATGTTATTCCAGATCTGCTTCTATATTGTATCAGGTTCTTACTTCTCATAAATAAAGGTCAGATCTGTGATTTGTGGTTCCATATCTTGTGTATTGATGAGATCTTGCATTGTATTGAATATATCTTGATAAACTGTGTTGAATAACTAAATATAACTCTAAGGCCGAAATATCAATGGCCAACCTGCATACATAAATAGTCAAACAGTTAATTCAGTGGTTACCTAGTGTCCCCAAGCAAAAAAAATTGGTTTGGGAACATTACAGTGGTATCAGATCTCTGATCCTCCCATCCTATGGGGATTAGCGCATGTAGAAGTTCAGTGGTATCTATATGGGCCGAAGGAAAAAACAGTCCAGTGAGACAGAAGCCGAGATGGAAGGTTCAGGTGATGACAATGAGCCACAAGGCTTGGCAATCTTAGCACAGGATTTCCATAAGTCCTTAGTCCAGACAGAGAGTACATTGGTCCGCCACTTACAAGAAAATCAGGAGACAAATCGTAGGGGGCAGGCTGAAATATCAGAGACCTTGAGAAAGGTAGATGAGAACCTGAAGAAGGTGGATGAGAACCAGACAAGGATAGTCGATCTATTGTTATAGATGACTCACAAGGGGAAAGGTCCAGAGATGTATGACAACAGGGAGACGGGTGGACCTCACGGAGGAAACAGGTATAATCCAGAGCATATTCCCTATCATCAGTCTGAGGGAAGCAATGGAGGGAGCGCACCACATGGTTTGTAGCTCTTGTATTTTATTTCAAGCCTTATTTTCCTTATTGCCTACACCTTGGATGAAAAGTTGGCAAAGCCAAACCCCAATATAGTATGGCTAGTTTAGTTGTGTGTTTTTTATATGCTTATGCTCATGGTTAAAATCATCTAGAAGTAGATCTCACACAACTAAGGATTAGCTTAAGCCCATAGAGGCATAGATTTATTCTCCTACTTTAAGTTTCTTATTTTGCAAGTGTCACTTTCCAAGCATTTATCTTATTGCAAAACACATATGGACAAATGGTGATGGTTTAAGGCAAATCTTTTTCACTTGCAAGCTCTTGTCCTTTAAGCATTTATCTTCCAATTTGCAAACACACATGGGCATGTTAATGGTGTAAAAACAATCTTCTTTTTCAGCATTCCCTTCAAGTTCTATATGTGGTTTACATGCAATAATTTAGTGATCTAGAACACATTTTTATGTTGTTTTGAAGTTTCGGTTTTGGCCCTTTTTTACTCTTTTTGGGCAAGTAAAGTCACTTAAACACACCCAAACACCTAAAAACACTTAGTCCATAGGCCTAATAACTTACTAGACTAAATAGGACACCATAATTCACCATCTTCGCCATTTAAAACGGAGTTTGAGGAAGGCAACGAAAGATGCTAGGCCAGGAACGGTCTCACGGCGCGCGACATCCTTTCCAGGAGTACTCGGATTTTAGGGTTGACCTATGAAACTAGGGTAGGCCTTGTTGCCTCACTTCTTGAGCATCCAACAACCACTTGGTAATTGGGGGAGGAGAATTTTGGGTTGACACTTAGCTAGGAGTAACTCAACACTTAATAATCTTTAATCAACTCCTTAATCCACTACAACATTGGRCATCTTCATTATTGGTATATCTTTGATGGTTGRCATTTAAATTAACACTTRCAAGCACTCTTTCACATTCACATTTACATGCAAGTTTAACTTATGCTTTGTGGATTAATCATCTAAGTGGTCATAGTTGTGTTTTGGAACACTTTTTCTTTGGAAGCATCTTTCATTTAATTGGTGTTCATTTTATGGTGTGATCCCTCAAGAAGTTGCGCATGCACTTGGAGGAACTCTCTTGATTGGGTCTTGAGTGAATTGTATCTTTAATGCCATTGATAAGCAGTCCAATAGAGTAAGTGCTATTGCAAGCATGCTTGGCTTGATGTGTTGATGGTCATCTTGTTTTGAATCTCTCTAATTCCTGCACATACAAGCACATGTTAGTTAATCTCATGTATTCTTTGTATCTATTGTTGGGTATAATCTTGTGGTGGTTTTAGAATATTCATTGTTGTAGCTATTGTATCTTGTTCATAGTTGTATTATCTACTCATCTTGTATCTAGTTTGTATCTAATTGTAATCTTTGTAATCATTGTAAATCTTGTGTAATCAACCTCCTTTGAATCTAGTTGACCCCATTGCCCAATCCTAGGCACTAGTCTTAGTTGTCCTAGGGAAAGGATTGATTGTCATATTGAATCATTGCATATTGCATTGTTGCCTTTGCATCATAGGCTAGATTTTCCCCCAACCTTAAACTAATTAAAACCAACTCCTAGAACATAACGTTAATCTCATCTAGTAACTAGGGTCTACCCCCCTTGGCTTCCCTAGGAGTAAGCCTAGACGGAAAAGGTTCAAGTCAAAGTGACAGTGTGGGCTTTGAACCTAGGCATTGTGCCTCCAAGGACACACTAAGTGAGCAGGACTTAGCTCACGTTTGCAAGTGTGTATAAGGACGGCAACAGGGAACAAGGGCGCTTCACTTCAGTGGGATTGAGCAACATTTGAGGAGGGCGCATATTGCTTCTTGGACTTGTATTGCAACTTGAGAGAAACTACTATTGTATCAGGTTCATTTGTTTCGTGTACTTGTTGTATTCCACCTTCTTTACATCACATATATAGACTTATATTCCAAACTGGTTTTCCCCGGGGGATTTTGTCCAGGAACATGTTGACCAAAAAACATTGTGTTCATTTCATGTATGCTAGAGTTTAGAACAGCATGATTTCAGTTGTAAAGATCTAGAGGTGTGTTATATATTTTATGGTATGCATGTGCTAACTTGTTGGTGACTAAAACTACATGCTAGAGCACCTAAAAGCCTATGTAACCGTAACTAAAACAGCAGTAAAGTTCCGGGTCAGTTTGCTGATTTAAAACAGCAGCAAACAAGAGTGTGACAGCAGAAACTTAGCCATCTTGAGGTCAAAGACAGACCTAGATGGCAGCCTGTTAGGACCTCAGAAACTCTTCAGAAAGGACCAAGGGAAGAGTTGTATGACAAAATATAACAAGTTTGCAATTCAGGAAAGGTGGAAATAGGAGATAATTTCTAGACATATGCAACATATACCAACACCAAAGTGTTAGGTACGATTTGGCATCAAGTGAAGGGCTGTAACAACGTTTTTGTGGGAAGCAAACAAACAATGATAGAAGCAAAGCTTTAGAATGTCACCCAAGCCAGCAACTAAGTACACCAATACTATATATCAAACCCATGAGCATTAGGTGCAAGCATATTTAAAAGCAAACATCCCTAGGCGGGAAATCCAGGTGATGGTACAGCTAAGGATAGGTTTTTGTGGTCGGCTGAGCTGTGGTCCAGCAGAAAACATGTGGGAGTTTTCCATCACTAACCCAGGTTTGATTCCCATTTAAAGGGGAAATCCTCAAAGTGACATGCCCAGAGGTGCAGTTCCGTTAACTCCTACCAGATCTCAGTAGATAAAATAGGTTCTGGTAAGTGAGCTGGGGGGATAAGTCCCCGAGTCCGACCAAAAAATATGGTGTGTTCCATTAAAAAAGAAGGATAAGCTTTTGGCGAACTTTAGTGCAAAGTTGGAATGTAGAAAAGACTAAGGGAAGAGTTGGAGGACAGAATATACCAATTTTGCGATGAGTGAAAGGTGGAAATAAGAGAGCAGTTTCGAGACGTGTGGCATATACCAACACCTAAGAGTGAGGTACAACTTGGCATCAAGTTAAAAGTTGTAACAACATTTTGAGAGAGGAAATTTAGCCTATGCAAGAAAATTTCTGTGGGAAGAAAGCAAACCATGGTAAAAACCCATGAGAATAAGGTACAAGCCTTTCTAAACGAAAACATCCCTTAGAGGGAAAACCAAGTGACGGTGTAGCTAAGAACAGGCTTTCACGGACTTTAGTGCAAAGGTGGAAAGTAGAAAACAGAGGGAAGAGTTGGAGAACAAAATATGCCAAGTTTGCCATTCAGGGAAGGTGGAAATAAGAGAGCAGTTCTGAGACATATGCAGCATATACCAAAACATGAAAGTGAGGTACAAGTTGGCATCATGTAAAGGGTTGTGACAACTTTTTGAATGACGAAATTTAGCCTATGCATGGAAACTTCTGTGGAAAGAAAGCAAACCAGGTAAAAACAAGGTTTTAAAATGTTACCCTAGCCAGCAGCAAAATACACCAGTATCGTATATCAAACCTATGAGCATGAGGTACAAGCATTTTTAAAAGCAAACATCCCTTAGAGGGAAAACCAAGTGATGGTGCAGCTAAGGATAGGCTTTCACGAACTTCAGTGCAAAAGTGGAAAGTAGAAAACACTGAGGGAAGAGTTGGAGACAAAATATTCCAAATTCGGGATTCAGGAAAGGTGGAAGAGAGCAGTTATGACTACTGAAACATATGCAACATATACCAAACCCTGGGAGTAAGACACGAGTTGGTATCATGTCAAGGGTTGTAACAGATTTTTGAAGGAGGAAATTTAGCCTATGCATAGAAATTTCCATGGGAAGCAAACAAACAATTGTAAAACAAAGTTTTGGAATGTTAACCAAGGCAGCAGCTGAGCACACCAATATTGTATAGCAATCGTTCTTAGTTGGACATTAAAAAAATCGCATTACCGTATTCCCTCCCTCCCTCTCTAAGAGGATGTTTCTAACCCATGACTGGCCTAAATTATTCTACATGGAAAATCAACGACATACGGTTTCAATTTGCTAGGCAGATTCAACGGTTGTGCAATGGTACAAGATGGATTTTAGCATTTCCTTTTCTTAAAAGTGATACTTCATCAAGCAAGTTGGAAGAAATACCCGCAGCCCATTTGCGAGTAGGGAACCTAACCACAAGGGGCAAACCAGCCGACGAAGGGCAATACTTAAAAACATGTCCTCTGGGAGATTGGAACGCTGGGGGATGATACGAGATACCACCACAACCCCATCAGCTGAATTTTAGTATTTCAAAGTAGAAGAAGAATATATTATCATGATATTTTGTCAAGCATAAGAAATACAAGGGATCTGTCAATAAATATCCCTAATATTTTAAATACAATCATTACAGAAAAAGGCACTAACATATGCATTGAAAAAACGGAAGAGCGGTGTACAATAAATGAGAGAAAATATGACTAGAAGCTGCACACTATCAGAAAATAAACTGCCAGCATGCAATATTCAAAGGTAGCTTCAAAATTCCTGCTGAATTATCACGTGCAAAACAAAAAACATTTCCAATGGGCATCTTATGTATTTGTATTTTATTTTTAAAATATTTGCATGTTTGGGAGCATAGATACAGAGCATCAAGCATAAAGTAAACAGTAGTTTTAAAAATTCATTGTCATGGTCAGTGGACTCTACCTGTAATGTGAAGAATTGCTGTTTAAAAGCGCTAACRRCCTTCAATTATTGGGGSRAATTGCTGTTTAAAAGCGCCAGCAGCCTTTAATTATTGGGGCGAATTGCTGTTTAAAAGCGCCAACAGCCTTCAATTATTGGGGCTTCTGCAATTATTTCAAGCAAGCTGGGGCAGCTCAARTCCCAAATGATTGCAAATGTAGTGTCTGAAAGGAAAATATATCAAATGGCGGTGGGCGAGTAGGACTTTAACGTGTTCATATTCTTGCCCTCGGATGACACGGAAACAAATACTGYCACMGTCACAGCACATGRCGGAGATTCGATGAATCTCTCACACTCCATTGATTCCGTTGATSGAATTTTGTAAGATATTTTGTTTATAGTTTCGAACTTTCAAGGATGCTTTTAACTACTCTATSACTCTTGCTATTCGATGACCCCTTGCGAGGGTTTGYCAACCMTGTTATTTGAATAATTCAAGTATGTAATGATACCATATTGTTTTCATTTTTWTCAAACAATTGYTTTTCTAATATTTTTGGACTATCTTAATTGGTTGAAAAAATTAGAAATTCTCTTTCAAATAGAGTTAGAATTTTAAGAGAAGTAGCATTTGTTTCAGAATTTCATGAGAAGTAGTAKTTACACYTAATCAATGATAATTTTATGAGAAGTAGTARTTACACCTAATCAATGATAATTGTATGGGAAGTYRTATTTTYATTTAWTTGATGAGAATTTCAACTATGGAAATTTGATCGTAWAAGTTYAAAAAAAGAAWGAATRGATCAAGTTAAAACTTTTTYTCATCAAAAACRAWTAGACATCTTGTTGAAAGTTGAATTTSTCCACTTATTAAGTCATTSCAATATTTTTTCTTCAAACTTRTCAATGATACCTATCTCTACTAGYATTTTGGATTATTGGGATGAGGCTTCTTGTACAATGAGYTAGAGCCCGTTTGTATCTTCTTTAGTATCTTTAGATTTYCTTCTTTATAAKYATTGGTTTGCATCATCATATAAGTRTTGAAATTTTGAAACTAAAAAGTTGACCTRTGCAGCTCAAAAATTTCACCTCTATCCTAAAGGTTTCCTGGATCTTAACCCTGAGAATTTTCACCCTTAGGTCTATTATAAAATACAATACAAAACAACAGTGGAAATGGGCAATATTTCAATCTTTAACAACCCAAACTTCTAAGGAATCCAAGGAGAAAGATATCAAAATGTTCCAATAAGTTTCAACCCTCTATGGCAATCTTATCATGCATAAACTAGATATTGAAACTCGTATTTACAACAATAAAACAGCCCTTATCTTCTTCAATTGTGATGTTAAACCACTTAACATAATTGCCCTTTACTTATGTCAAATCATCAAGGCATATATAGCTGTAAATTACAAACATAGATGGTTGGAAATCAAATCTGTAATTTATGCAAGTATAGGATCGTTGAAAAAATTATTAATATGCATAAGATGAAATTGTTGTATATGCCATAGTGTTATCACAAGGCTATACAATCCACTAGCTCTCCAAAACCCTAGCTAGAGAAAACCAAGAAAATACGTAGCTCAACCAAGGAGCTCAAACATACATGAATCACTCAAACAAGTCCTCCAAGGCAAGACATATCTTCCTCTTCTTCATTTTTACCAAATACACCCTAGGGTTTTGTTACCACACAATCTAGCATTTTAATGCAAAGCCTCCATAAGGTGTTAAGACTAGTGGAACATCATAAGATGTCACGTCTGTCACCTAGGAAACAACTTCCCTATTTTTAGTGAAGGATTGAATCCAACACAAGGGAGGCTTCCCTAGTAGGACTCGGGACTCCTAAGGCAAGACACAACCAAGTCTATGGCCTCCTAAGCATCTACTCAAAATACCACCAATAAATATGTCAAACAAATTAGGGCTTAGGTGGCTAATACAAGTCAATTCCATATTTGGTTTGAGGTACTCTACGGTGGCTTTAGAATGTTTGTCAAGTCAATATTTGATGCAAGGCAATCCCTAAATGCTATAAATCAAGAAAATACCAAGTTTTGTTGCAAAACTTGTATGAAAAGTGATAAATGGCAGCAGTAAAACAAGTTATAGCAACAACAATAATTCTAGCCATTGAATAAGTAATCATAAAGTAAAAATAGGGCTAAGATGATGGATAAATTTAGGGTTTTATATAACTAACAAAATCTGAAATTATAAATGAATATAACAGCCAAGAAATCCTAGGCATCCAACCCTAATTGGGCTAAAATAAAAATCAGCAAGACAATTTTAGGGTTTAAATATGATTTTCAAGTGAAATATATGAAAAAATACCAAAACATCTGACCTTTCTATGGCTGAAAATGAATGTATTGTTGTTACAAAACCTTAATTTTACCCTAAAACATAAAAATAGAGAGACAAAATGATTTTTATGATTAACTAAAGGGAGAAGACTAGTGCCTACTATATTTGTTTTTGGCATATGGGGTCAATTAAGGACTCCCTTGAAGAGATGTAACTGAATTATAAGGTGATATCTAGGGTTTTTTGCTACAAACCCTAGAAGATCCTCTTATTATCTTACTAAAACTCCAAGGTGGTTAAAGGGGAAGTACTCCACTAGTAACCTTCCAAAAGTTTTGAAAATAAGGGTTTATTCAAGAAGAAACCAAGAGAATGCACCACCATCACTAAAGAATTACAATTACACTTGCATTCGTTCATAAACACAACTAGAAGATAAAGTGAGACAACTTATTCATGAAATCGTTCATCCATCAAAACCCTATCAATGAACATCCATGGAGAAGTAAATCCATCCACAAAACATCATCCTCAAGAAGTCGCTCTAACTAACAATCCATAGCACTTTTAGAGAATAGATAAGAATAGTAGACAAGTAGTAATGATTATCCACAAGTAGCAATGATTTACAACTGAGAAGTGTTTCTCTTATTTATATTAGAGATCAAGCACCCTTCTCATCCATCAAAAGCCCTAAAAACATAAAATAATGCCTTATCTCTCATAAACCCTAGAGATAAGGCAACAAGAAATAAAATATACATGATAAAAGAGTGGATAGGTCACGTATACCCCCAACGATGCCTCAAAAGTGAAGTAATTGTGCTCATGAGACAAGAAATCTTTCATAAATGCATATTCCATCTCACACATGTGGCATGTGTGACCTCAAGAAGTGGACGACTCACTCAAAAATCAAGTGTAGGGGCTCCAAAAGTGAAACATTGTCTCTAAGGGTTGCAATGTTTCATCACCAAGTGTCATATCATGCACCAAAAGGTGTGACGTCTCATCAAAAGGTGCCAAATTATCATGTAAAGGTGCAACGTCCCATCAAAAGGTGTTAAATCATACCCAATGGGTGCAAAGGCGTCTTAACAAAGGAGTCATGTCATCATAAGGTTCAACATTGTTATGACCCAAGAGGAGCATATATAGGGCTACATGTATATGATATGACCCCAAGGGGGGGGTGGGGGGGCATATATGGGCCTAAATGTACATATAACGTCTAAATATATATGTAATAGGGTCGGCCTAATATTAAAGGGGCCTTGTGTGTAGATGTGAATAGGTATATATGGAGAGCATGTATGAGATTTGATACCAAATGTAGCGTTCCAAATGCTTAAATTACGATAACAGAACAGAAGTACACACCGTGTACAAAAATATGAGCGTGGAGCACAACACCAGGATAGATAAGTTACACAATAACTCCTTCAAGAATAGGAGAACCTCCTCCACATATCCAAATACATTCATACCTCACAATTCACATCCCCAATAATGAATACATTATCTCTATATACTCATATTCACAACTACACATGAGGCCCCATTTGCTATTAGGTCGACCCTATTACATATATATTTAGACATCACATGTACATTTAGGCCCATATATGCCCCCCCTTGGGTTCATATCATATGCATTTAGCCCTGTATATGCTCCTCTTGGGTCATAACAAACACCCTCCAAAATATGTGGAATGATCTCTCTCAAGTAGTGGTACGACCTCCATCAAATGTGCTAGTATCCCCTCAACATCCTCCAAAGAACTAAGGCTCAATCAAGTGGGTAGCCATGTGAAATATATCGTCCAAGGAGGGGCTCATGTGGTCCAATGTATCCATCAAATTCGGAGGCATATACATGACTCAAATACAACGTATAAAGTGAGTCTTGTCAATGTAAAATCCACTAGATAGATCACATTAAGTATCATCTTCATACTTCACACTAACTCATGAATTTATACAATTTGTCAAGTTTAGGTATGGGCAGATCATTATTAACCTCTATTAGGTGTGCTAGTACCCAAAAAAGGGAGTATTTCCCAAGAAACCCACCAAGGAGTATATGCAATGGCATATGATATGGTTTGGGGTTTACTTCATGGGTGGTGGCATAGTAATAAAAGGTTATGTATGATAGTCATCAGCATGAGCGCCTTTGTATGAGGGAGCGCTTAGGTAATTAGTTTCCCTTTCCTAAGCACCACATCTTTCCAAACCCCTATTTTCCTTTTTCTTTATTCATTCAACCTTTATTGGCTTTTCATTTTCAATTGCTAAGCCCTTTTTGTTAGGTATGCATTCATTATATAGGACTTGAGGTGATGGCCTCTTAGCGAGGGGGCATAGCTCATGCTTATTATTATTTCTTGGTTCTCTCTCTCTCTATGTGTGTGTGTGTGTGTGTGCACACACACACACACATATAGATATATATATATTAACCTCGAGCATTCTAGCTCTTTTTTCTCATGGGATTGTGAGGCATGAACCTTTATGGGTGACATATGACAACCAACCCAAAAGAAGAGGAAATGAATATGGGAAGGTGGTGCATGTTACATATGGATTGGGATATGGACATGTTACCTCTATCAAGGCCCCCAGTAGTACAACTCTGCCCAAGAGTGACAACACTTGACTAGGAGATGATGATGACCACCAAGGTGAAACAAGGCAAAGGGTGTAAATTCAAAGCATCATTATCCATCATCCAATTCAACCCACGATCATTATTTTCATGTCAAAAATATGGAGCATTAACACTTGATATGAAGCATTAAAACAAGGTACATCATGTGTGTCATGCACCATATTCTCTAATGTGAGCAAGTTGAGCATAAAGTGGGAGGCATCTGTGGAGAATCCTAAGTGTCATCATCGAAATTGTTGTCTGTTATGTGGATCATGAGAGAAAAAATCTCCTCTAGTTACCCTTAGATGTGAGGGGGTAGCACGTTTCATTCTAAAACCCTAACCGTAAACTTCAATATGTTCCAAAAAAATCAAGAAACCCTAACAACTCTAAGAGAGAGAGACCAAGTACAGATGAAGATATAAGAGAGAGAATATTACTAATGCACTCCTCCTCTTAGTCATGTATTTGATCACAAGATGAAGAATAATGATGAGTACAATCACGAGTGATCATCACCAACATCTTCTTCACAAGAGTAAACCCTAGTTTCTCACAAGGATCAAGATCCAAACCAAGACATCCTCTCTAGACTTCATAACTCCTCCTACAATTTCCTCATAAACCCTAGTGACTTCCTCCAAGAAAACAAGTATAAAGTAAAGAGTACAATGATGATGATAATGAAAGGAATCTCTCCTTCCTCTATATATATGAGAGGTAAGGGAATCCAACAATACATATGTGGGCCAATGCCCTTACAAGCAACCTACAATAACCAAATGTAGGCTCACACAAGTGAAGAACTCCACTACAAGGGTGCACATGTCAAGCTCCAAGGTGATGGTGTACATAATAAGGGCTCCAAGATGATGTAGCTATATAAGGTGTCTCAACGTGAACTCCATTGCTCCTCCTAAGCCATGAACTCCTCTGGGTCCACTTTCCCTACATGAACACCGTCACAACTAAGGTGTTCCCGAGCCAACTCCAAGCCTCCATATAGGGATCCAAACTATCATGTGTTATATAGGACCTTATGCCCTCATGCAAGATGCATAATGTGTTGGATTACTGAGAGGGGGGATGAATTAGTAATAGAGCAATCTAATCCTTTTTAACCATATAATGCAAGTGTTATATCAATGTAGCATTATCATCCAATATTTGCAAAGTAAATAAACAATCATACACATACACAGTACACCATTGTTTTTATGTGGAAACCCAAAGCGGGAGAAAACCACATAATTCTTTTTCTTATATGTCTTGAAGAATTACATTCATTGGAAGCACCAACTTCCTTTGTTTTCCAGCTGCAGCTGGAAGGAGGCTCCAACCCCCTAGT
>JZKD02S1674146.1:333291-374042 GCA_000966675.3 Picea glauca | reverse complement strand
ACAAATAGAACTATTTTTGTCTCACTGTCACTGACTTCATCTTCACTTGACGATGAGATGTCTTCTTTGGTGCATAAGTTTTTCTTGAAAAATTTCTTTGTAGTTTTTTTATCTTTATATGTTTGTTTACTATTTGAGTAACCTTCATCATTTCTCTTTTTCTTATGAGGACATTTGTTAGCAAAATGACCAATACCATCACAATTAAAACAAATCAAAGGAAGCTTACCTCTATACCTGTCGATGGTTCCCTTGTTCAATCTTCTAACAAAGTTGGCCACTTATTCATCATCTTCCGAGACGTCACTGTTGCTGCTATGTTCTTTTTCCTTTTGCTTTGACCTTTTTGATGCTTTGAAGGGTGCTTCTTTTATATCTGGATTTTCCTATTCAGTTCTCATTTTATATGCTGTGAAGATTCCATGTAGTTCGTCCATGCTTATTGAGTTTAGATCTGCTCTTTCTTTTAGTGCTCATATCTTAGGGTCAAATCTCATAGAAAGAGATCTTAGTACCTTTTGAACAATTACAGATTCTTTGATTTCTTCTCCCAATCCCAAGATTGCATTTACTGTTTCATCGACTCATAAAAAGTAAGTTGCAATGTTCTCATCTTTCTTCATTTTTAGTTGTTCGAACTGACCTCTATAAGTTTGAAGCTTTGTTGCTTTGACTTTTGAATCTCCTTCATAAATATTTTGAAGTTTGTCCAAAATCTCTTTAGCGGATTTACAATGTGCAACTTTGGTGAATATTGATTCTCCAAGACCATTCAGAAGTGCATTTGTGGCTTTGGAATTATTCTGACCGAGTTTCATAGCTTTGTCATTTGTCGGCGAAACTGTTGGTGATGTGTATCCATCTACAATTGATTGCCAAATTTCAAATCCTTGTGTTTGTATATATGTCTTCATCCTTATGCTCCAAAAGGAATACTTTTGTCCATCAAGCTGTGGTATTCCATTTTTATACATGTTGTTGCTCTCCATGATCTACCTTTCAGTGGTTAAACTGAGTTTTGAAGAAACCTACTCTGATACCAATTGTTGGATTACTGAGGGGGGGGGGTGAATCAGTAATAGAGCAATCTAATACTTTTTAACCATATAGTGCAAGTGTTATATCAATGTAGCATTATCATCCAATCTTTGCAAAGTAAATAAACAATGAACAAATGAACAATCATACACATACACAGTACACCAGTGTTTTTACGTTGAAACCCAAAGCGAGAGAAAACCACAAAATGTTTTTTCTTATATGTCTTGAAGAATTACATTCATTGGAAGCACCAACTTCCTTTGTTTTCCAGCTGCAACTGGAAGCAGACTCCAACCCCCTAGTTTCTCAGGCTACAACCTAAGGGAAGATCCAAATCCCCAATTCTCTTGCTACAACCAGAAGGAGGCTACAACCCCCTATGTTCTCCGGCTACAACCACTTGTCATTGCCCCATCCAACTGCCCTGACGTATAAGTAGAATGATGGAACCACTGTCACACTATCACTGTGAGATATATTGTTGTAAACCTGTACCAATAAACTTGCACCAAACAACTTGTACCAATAACCTGAACCATGTATCAACCATGCATCAACCTGTACCTCAACCTGTAATCAACATGTACCATAAACAATTGCATCGACCATGCACCAACCTATACCAAACAACCTGTAATAAACTTGTGCCATAAACAAGTGCATCAACCATGCACCAACCTATACCTCAACTTGCAAACCTTCATTAACTTTAACAACAAGAGACTAGCATTTTCATCGAACTTTACTTTAGTCTCGCATGACTAGTTTTGGATTAGTCAACAACTCTAACTTGAAATAATCATAACTATGTAACTGTAATGAATAAAGATCTGAAAATAATACACAATGTTCTTTAGTGTGTTTTGTGCAATTCCTCCAGGTGTCACTACTTGGAACCTCTCAGAAAAGGATTTATAGCAAAAATGGCATACCTTGTCGAATTTTGGCTTATTCTAGAGAGAAAAATTGTAGAGCGTGCCCCACACAGAATATTTGTTGTATGGATCTAAAAATTTTACACAGAATACTACAGACTGTACTCTAACCAACACATTTTGTCTTACTAAATTTTGATCTGTTATGAAGAAGTTATGATGTTTTTACCAAAAACACTTGTTTTAGACTAGTTTCGGGACTAACTACAAACCTTATTTTCCACGAAGTGTAACTCCAAAAATACAACAACCCACAAGCTAAAATTCGTACCACAACTACTTGGATATGTTTTCTCAATGGATTCCCAATTTCACGGTCTGAATCATTCTAGAAAAAAAAATTATTGCGAAAATGTTGAAATGACCTGTAAATAACATACCTTAGAAAGCATCATCAAAAGAATTTATCCTCCCTTGAATTTCAGACCTCTTTACTTCACCTTCCCTCTGAAATTTGGCTTAGATATTTTTTGGTTACCTCAATCACCTGTAGATATTCAATATGTTCAAGTGTAATTAAAATGAGAGAGTCTTGCCTCTTATTTATACTTTCATGTAGCTTTCTCAAGGGGTTACCTTTTAACCATCTTAACCCAATTTCCTTATTTTGGGGATAATCCACTAAGTGGATGATTTTAAGGATGGAAATTTATTTTAAAATGTAGAAACCTTGGCGAATATTATTAATCCTTCATATGTCAACTATAAATGTTTTGCCATATTTTTTAAAAAAACTCAAATTTCTAAGTATTTTATATAGTTTTTAAAAAAAATTGGCGATTTTCAAGGTAAAATAATTTTATCCTATAGAATTTGGGTGAATTATTTTTAAAATAACGAATCTCATTTTTGGAAAAACCATGGAAAATTAGCCCATGAGCGAAATTTAGCCCCTAAAATCATCCCTTCTGATTCCACTTCTAACCACTTTCCATAATTAGAAAGTTCTTCATTTACTTTATTATTTAAATAATCATCCTCGACTTTGTCACTTCACTTTATTATTTAAATAATCCTCTTTGACTTTGTCACTTCACTTTATTATTTAAATCATTTCTTCTTTGCAAGCACTTTGACTTCTTTGATCTTTTGGGGCTTCAAGCCAACATATGATGGTCCTCCAAATTCGTAAGGCCATAACTCTCAAACCATGAGGAGTTATGTGACATTCCACATACCACTAGAAATGGCATGACAAGTACTATCCATCTAGAATAGTCTTACCTGCAAATATATCAACACTCATACCATTATACATCAAACAAACTTCGGTCCATTACCCAAACCTTTGCGCTACCGGAATTCGCTACCAGACTTTCTTCAAGGGTTGACATCAATGACAACCAACCCAATTAATCAACATAATGATCCTCCTCCTAATTATTTCATTCTCCAAGCAAACAAACCTCTCCATTTGTCCATCATGAAGGATGTCCCCCAAGTTATCAAAATAACCCCAATGCCCTAGGGAAGAATGTCAAGCAAGCACCCAACTAAGGTCAAGCAACTAATGAGTAAGATATCTCCAATATGTTAATCCATCACGAGCCATATCCCATGTGCAAATCCATCTTGAACTATTTGGGGGCTTAACATACACCATGAACAACAAATCTCACAAAGCACCCCCAAACACAGTGTAAACACTTTCAAAGTAACCCGGAAGCTGACAATAAGTCCCAACATACTGTATATCCTTGTGTCAATGGGGATAATGAGAACATAGTATTGCCTCTTACCAACATAATTTTTTATTGGTTGCAGGTTGAGCATTCTTGTTTACTTGACCTCCCCCTCCTTTTATGTGGGATGTGTCATGTGGGTAGGTGTGTGTGAGTGAAACAACAATTAGATAAGTTGTATTTGATATCCTAGAATAGTTTTTACAACTATAAAATATCATCTCCTTTATTGATTAATATTCGTGGAATAAAGGCTAATACACACAGAAAGTTGGTTGAGCCATGATAAAGCATTATAAACAATGCCAAATCTTGTCTAGAGTACCTTAAAGTGGACCATGGGATAACAAGATATTTACGTTGACTTCAACAAATTTTTAAACACGAAAGTTGTCACAAGAGAGTGATAAATGAAACATTTATACACCAAACCTTAGCATGACATTCGATATGATATTGTTGATGCCTTTTCGACAACACGAGGTATTCCAACAGAGGACGAACACCTTCAGTAACCACTCACACAACCAGTTCAAAGATCAACAAACCAATGTTTTTACGTGGTAAAACCCCTATGGGGAAACATCTACGACCCCAATCAACGTGGCCACTTGAGGCAATTTATTAATGCAAAAGAAAAAATATTACAAAGCGTTTCTCACAATCGATCATTGGAAAATGACCCTCCATGCTCTTTAAATAAAGATCATGGACCAATCATGTGTTAAGCCATGAATCAATGTAGTCGTTAAGCTTGAAGAGAATATGAGTTGTCAGATCACTCTATGTCAAGAACATATCATGACCGTCGGATTACAAATGCACACTAATACATACTAAAGAAACACACTTTAACCTAAGGACACATTAGACCAAGTTGATCTTAACTAACTCCTAAGTGTCTACATATCCTAACATCACCCCTTAAGAACAATTTGGGATAGGATTGAAGGATTTACAAAGGCGATACAATAGGAGAAGGAAGGATGCATTAGATCCTATCCCCCCTTACTAACAACTTCATGAACTCCTAACACAGATCGAAGTTTGGAAAACTTCACTTTTGTAAGAGACTTTGTAAAAATGTTTGCAACTTGATCTTCTGTAGGGAAAAAGTGCACTTCAATAACTCAATCGT
This sequence comes from Picea glauca, assembly GCA_000966675.3. NCBI lineage: Eukaryota > Viridiplantae > Streptophyta > Pinopsida > Pinales > Pinaceae > Picea > Picea glauca. Next base: position 369,246 of record JZKD02S1674146.1, on the reverse strand, counting down.
GAATGATCTTTCTAATGAAGTGCATGTGTAGCTCGATGTGTTTGTTGCGTTGATGTTGAACTCGATCTTTGGCAAGCTTGATGGCACTTTGATTATTGCACCAGAGGGTGGTCGGATGTCACTGATGGAATCCAAACTCTAAAGGATTTCTCAAAGCCACAAGGCTTCTTGGCTTGCCTTAACCACTACTCGGTACTCTACTTGAAATACCTCATTGTTTCTTACAAGCCCGAGTGAGATTTCCAGAACCAAGGCTGAAAACATAACCTGCAATAGACTTTCGATCATTAGGGTCATTGGTCAAATCTGAATCAGTGAAACCAACGAATAAAGGAGTCCCCCCTTAATTATAATGTATCCCAAACTGAACTATACCCCGAACATACCAAAGTATCCTTTTAGCTTCTTTCCAATGGATTTCATGGGGTGTTTGCATTGCTATCGCAAGATTTGTACTTGTGGAAAGCCCTCCACAAGATCTCCAAATCTTGCATAACTATGGAAGAACCTGGCACTGTCACCTAAGTCGGGACTTCCCTCGTTTTAATGATGGAAGAGGTCCACCACAAGGGAGGCTTCCATAGTGACCTCAAGGGATCAAATAGAAAGTTTAGTAGCCAATCCTACCACCCCCTATCTTGATCACTGAATGGTTGGTCTAGGTCAAGGAAAACAAGAGGTTTGAAGATGATTTGGTACATGTCTGAAACAAGAACACTTTGTAGCATATATATAATAATTTCCAAGCTAAAGTATGCAATAATGACCTCTTCTAGACACTAGACAAGTTATATTGCTATGGTTGTTGCAAATTGCAACAGTAAACCAGTCTTATAACAACAATAATAAATGCTCAGAAACACCACAATTGACCATGAAAATTAAGCATACATATGATAGAATATTATCCAATTGTTGAAGGTAATTTCTGAGTGAGTTAAGCCACCAATAGACTAGTGTATGCAACAAACCAATGTAATTTAGATGGATTTAACAAACCTTTTATAATAGAAGCAAGTTATTTAGTGAGTTTGTCAATGTTAGTGTTAGTACAATTAGCAGGATGCTTGATATTTTTGAGAGAGAGAGTTTGTCAATCAATTCACCAAGAGAGTTGTTTCTTAGATTAGTGCCTTTCTAGGGTATGGAGTTTTTCAATGCAACTAAGCTTGAAGGTTGGCCTACTTGAAACCAAGGGGTAGGATCTAAACCCTAAGGTGCAAGCACATTTGGGCCTTGGGTCTTAGATCTTGAGGGGAAGTACTTCCAGGGTGCAAGCACATTTAAGCCCTAGAAACAATTTCTCCCTTCTTGTAGCTCCAACCAAGTCAAAGATCAAGTGTCCAGGGCTAAAATCCTAAAGTGCTAGCACTTTAAGGCTTTAGGGTTCTAACCCTAGCAAGGAAAATTAGCAAATTTTAGACAAATATCACCTTGTGAGAGGAAGAAGCACTTATGTTCCTCTCTTAGGGTTTCAATAAACAAGATTCCTTGCACCAAATAGAAATTTCACCATAAACATTAATAACATGAACATAAATTGCATAAATTTAATTACTTCATCCAAGAAACCAAGAGAATGTAACCCTAATTACATAAATATCCATCAAAAATCAACAAATCCATCCACAAGAGACCTTTCCAAGCACAACGCATGAGAGATAAGAGCTAGTTAACCCCAAAAGGGTGAAAATTTCATAAGTGTATCTCACAAAGGTGAGAGAATGATGATTTTAAAATGAAATGAGAGCTAGCCTTTATATATGAGGCCTAGCATCTCACTTTTTTCCAAAAATATAGCATAACATAACATTCAATTTAAGTGGGGTTGACCCCTCTTTTAACCTTTACAAGTGCAATAAATGCTAAAATACAATCAAAATATCCCACACTTGTGAGACATCAAGGTCTCTTGGGAAAGCAGGAGGTCGTCATAGGCCATGTGGCATCAATATGAAGCAGGGTGGGAGCAAGTGATGTCTCTCCTCCCCGAAAATCAAACCATTTGTCATCAATACCCCATGTGTGCATCAAATTGTAGTTGTGTCGTACCATAGAAGGTGACATCATCACCATAATAAAGCCAATGTCTAGGATCCAAGTGTTGCGTCCAAGCCCTAGGGATATACATCTCATCTCTGCACTGTCTTTGACTGTCTGCTACTGCAACATCTCTAATCCTGGTGCAAAATAAGTGATAGGGTACGCTACCCAACTTATGGGGATTCCAACCCCTATGTGTACCATCGTGACTTAATATTCTCCTACCAAGCCCATATGTCCATCGTTCAAGGTTTTGAGGATGTGGGAGCCAATGTTTGAGGGTGGTGAGTCATTGGATGACCCACTGCTCTCCATCACACATGCCAGGGTCTTGCAATAAAGGCACAACGTCCAGGGTACAATCCTAGGACGTCCCTCAAAGAACCGTATCAAGGCCATCCAAAAAAAATCAAAGCATAAATCATGGTTAGCCAAATTTCATAGGAAACATTAGTCCTTAAAACATGCAAAGCAAGTTACAGCTTAAGATATAAGCCATGTAAGACAATTCACCTCAATATCCCCTTCAAGCATCACACTGACCCAAGACCCCATGTGAGTTGACAAGTTTAAATATGGGAGGGCCTTCATCCAACCCTGTTAGGTGTGCCACCTAAACAAGAAATAAAATAACCCAGGTAGAGGAATAGGTCTTGAGAGTGACAAGGAAAAGTAAAAACCCTTCAAGAGTAAGTGTGATAGTGACATGGTTTTATGGCTTACTTCATGGCTCATGATGTCATTGAATCCATTTCTATGAGCACCTTTGTGGAGGGTGCACTAGCTCTTGAGTTACCCCATATTTACATGTTATTTTCCCTAAACCCCTTTATAAGCCATCTTTCTAGTCCACTTTATTATATTTCCAATTCCCTTTTTATAAGGTTTCAAGCTGAAGCATTGCTATTTGGGACTGGGGCAGGCACTAAAAGAGTAGAGCTCAAGTTTGGAATGGCTTTTGTTAGTCCTTTTTGCTATCATTCCTTTCTTTCTTTAGCATTATTTTATTGTTCTTTTAGTAGCAACTGCAATAAACCTCTGGGCCTTCATCCCCTCACTACTACATTTTGCCCATTTTTTGACGTCGTTCTGAGACCGATCCGACGAATTCTCATCTGGCTTCTGACAAACCCACTTTCCAGCTACTAGTCGAATCACTTGCGTCACATTCTCAATACTCTAATCATTCGTCTGAATTGAGACGTAAGAAACTGCCATGTGTCGTGTGTGGAAAGTTTTGTACGAAACAAGTGTTCATCGCACATTATCGTCGTTAGTCCAACAATAACATGATTATTGACATGTTAACGAATATGTCTGCCACGCCGTCACCAAAAACCCGTTGTCTTTCAATCGATGACTTTGGTCATAACTGTGACTTATCGCGTAAGGACGATCGTAAAGTCGATGCTAATTCCATCAAAATTATGACTTTGTTGTTAGTGGCCCACATCGGCGTAGCGACGGGCGACTGTGCCCAGTCCATCGACGATCCAACGATATAGCGAGACAAATTCGACAGATGCATGATGCAATGGTCGTCCACATAAGTCGACGTGGCGATGCATGAGAGCTCCAAGTTCTAAAATGAAATGTGAAGAATGATCGTCGGAGGGACATCCTTAAAAATGTGAAGAAATCCCGACCCAACCTTAAAAATGGAAACAACTAAGGGACATTATACCCAATGTCACCTCGATATAAGTAACACACTTCAAGGGTTTCTAGGTCACTCTAGGGAGGCGATCTTGGTGACCCTGGTGGGATTGAGATGAATGGAAGGGAAATAAGAGAAGTACCCCATAAATGTCGGTGATGGAAGATGAAAGATGGCTTTGATGACTCGTGTCTGGGTGGTTTAAGGTTGCCAAGTCTTTGGATGCCTGCAAAAGGTGTTTGTACCTTCCCAAGACACAAGAAAAGCCACACTTGCATATAGTAATGTTAGGTGGAAAAACAAGTTAATCTTGTTGTCCCTAATTAAATCAATAATCAATAATATATATCAGCACAAAAAAGATAATAATGGCTGCAATATAGTGCTAAAAGTCCAATTGAATAAGCACGAGACAAGCTAGTAAAAACTAGTTTAGCTCAACAATGATAGAACAAGACTTTAGCACAAAAAACAAGGTTGTCATAAAAAGCTAATTGCAATGATATTTATCAGCCTTATGGCTGTAACAAACTTGTTATTAAAACAAGAGATTTAACCACTAAAACTTGCTCAAAACTTGCCAAAAGTTGTGTTGTACTTAGTAGATTATGTGGGCAGATTTTAGGCAATTTTCAACTGTTAAATTAGGAGTTATTGAAGAGTTTGGTTAAGGTTTTTTGTAGCCCTAATGGTTGTAGGTTATATTTGTAACAACAACAAGAAAGACTTGGAGAAATGAAACACCCTAGTGGCTCAAGCAAGCATTCATAACATATATTTGATTCCACTAGGAACAACTTCAAAATCACTAAATTTCACGTTTCCCAAAGCAATAATTTTATATCTCCAATGCAACAAGTGATGACTAGTGCCTTTAATGATTGGGTTAATGGAGTCAGGCACAAAAAGAGCTAGAGGTACTACCTCCTTAAAGGTGTAAATCCTCTTACTCCCCAAGGCAAGTATCTCTAGCTAGGGTTTAGGCTAAGAGAGTGTATGCCCTTATACTTCTCTTAGCAAACCCTTGTTAAACCAATAATATGTAAGCATAAAATGATGGAGACTAAAGTGGGGCGGTATTCCCTTATACTTCCCACCTAGCTCTAGAAAATAACCTTGACTTGAATAGAAAATGATAGCACATTGTAAAATACCTTACCAATTCAAGGAAAAAGCTAAGACAAACCACCACAATAGCTTGAAAGAAGCCTTACAAGGCTAGTGCATCACCTCCATCAACCAATAACCAAAGATATAGCCATATACAAGAACACGAGAAAGAGAAATAGCCAAATATAGCGAAAATTTCAGTCCAAGTACCTCTCCAAGATGGGAGAGTTATGTTTTGAAATGAGATCTTATGATCTCTATTTATACAAAATGTCTCCAAAATAGTTTGTCCACATAATTTTAGGGTAAACCACAAGAATAGGGGTCAACAACCCTAATATTGGCCCTTTTAAAAAATAATATTAAACAATTCACTTAAAATTTACTTTTACACAAAAAGAAACCCTAACTTAAGGTGACGTCACCACTTTAGGGGGGACGTTTTGACACTAGGAGCAAGTTGTTGGTGTCGAGGGAGTGTAGTTAGGCTTCCCAAAGCCACATGTCAATCATATAAGTCATTTTCTTCATGGTCAAAGCCTCATTCTCCTCAAAACATCCTTGTGTCAATGAATGATAACCTCACCACCAAACCTTAGCCCTCCTAGGTGACGTCATGCCTCAAAAGGTGACGTTTTGCCTCTCCTAGGAAAAATGTTTGGCATGTGAGGGTTAGCTTATGTCATCCACAATGTCTTTTAGGCCTTCGAAGGTATGTCTCTCTCATTCGGCATGTGGGCCCTTGGCATCCACTTGTGGGCTTCAAGCCCCATGGAAGCCCAATCGAGGCTTCTTCCTCCAAAACTGTCCACCAACCAGTTCTTGCAAAGACAAATAAGTGCGCCCTCCAAGGATCTCAAGTCAAAATATCATGATAAGTAAATCAATTCAATAAATGAGCCACCTAAGCATGTGCATCAAAGATTACCGTGTCAAACAATTAAGTGCACAAATACATTATGCGACTTGCCAAGCTTGGATATGGGAGGTTGACGAGGTGTCTTATTGGGTAGATCTTGCCCTAGGTCAAGGAGTGTTTCTAAGAGATCCCTCTCTAAGCCATGTAAAGTGGATGAAGACTCAATGGACATGGGGTTCATGACATAAAAGGGGTTGAAGTGTCTCATTCATGGGTGCCTTTGTAGAGGGTGTGTGGCACCTTCGTTTGCAAATGCAATTTTTTCCAAGCCCATCATTTTGCCATTCTTGTTTTCTTTCATAATTTAAGGACAATTCGAAGGCCACTTTCCTAGCGTGGTGTCTAGATAATGACAGTGTCACTCACAAATACCTAGCGGAAATGAGAAGGTTGGCTTGTGATGAGACCCCCTTTCTCTCAGCCATGCAACTGAGAAACATTACCCTAGCTTGGTGACTAGATGATGGTAATGTCATACCACTAGATATCCATGATCATGATAGGTCAGCTCGTGATGAGACCTCATATCCTCCAACTAACACTTTAAGCATTCATAAACATTATTCTTGTGGGTCCCACTTTTCTTACAGATAAGCATTTCATTGCTTTCTTGGGGGATTCACTGGGCGAAGCATCTAGAAGGTTTATATATAGGCTTTTATCTTTTACCCAACAATAATCCCTTTGGGCCTTCAACCCCTTCTTCCCATAGAATGAGGGACAAACCTTTCTTGGGTCAATACACCCTAAAATCCCAAGAGATGAGGAAATGGGGGCTTTTAAGTAATGAAAAGTGGTAAGTATGGCCGGGAACGATACGATGGCTCTTCAAGGGAGTTCCTAATGGCAAGCCAATTCCTCAGGAAGACCACTTATTCGGGCACAATGTCAACCACCAAGGTGAAACAAGGCAAAAGGCATAATGTCCAAGCATATGTCACGAAATCTAAAGCAATCTAAGATACCACATACGCAAATGCCTCAAATATTGAAATGACACTTACCATAATCCCTGACTTGTACCTCATGGAGCAAGGCCCATTGCCTCTCGGAAGCCAGCTCGTGTGGTGGATGCCATCTGAAAAATTATGACCTCTGTGGTGGTGAGAAGGGTCTCCATCTGTGAAAAAAGGATATTGCTAGTCATGTAGAATCTCGACACTCCATATATGCAACCTGAGGGCCTCGAGACATAATCTCCTTAGTTATCCCACAAAATGGGGATAACATCTGGCTCCTACTTGGGGACATGTGCTCATTGTAGAGTGCATGAGAACCACAACATCTCCTGGTAGACATGTGCCTATGAAAACTTAGACAAACGCATCAGAGCATCTATGTTGGTTCTATCACCCTTTATCCATATACATAAAAATAAACAATGAAGACTAATCTAGAAAAGAAATTTTTTGACATTTTTTCAAAAATTTCTAAACTAAGCATGAAATCAATATGCAAGTAGAGCAAAATGAAATATGAAATGCATATAAACTAATATGATAAATCAAGATGCAAATGCAAGAAATCAAAATGACTTGCCTACTTACCTAGGGGCCTTGGGGCCCTAAAGATCAGGCAATAGATGATGTCAGGTGAAGTCATACAACCAATGCAACCAATTTATCATCCCATCAAAGTATCTCGCCCTGTGCTTGATTATGTAAAATAACAAAGATAAGTCAAGCACGTAATGATCATGAGCATAAATAGATATATAATCATGAAATGAAATGAAACTCATGGAGATCGGTGGGAGGGAGGAAATCCTACTGGAAGGAGAAACCATCAACCTGATCATCCTTCTTGAAAGTGTAGCCACAAGCCTGATAAATCCATCTCTGAAGGGGGCTACTATATGTAGAGAAAGGCTCATTGTCATGATCGTTGCGTCCTAAAGACTGAGAAGATATGAAAAGTCCCAAGAAGACCTCATGATTTCCCCGAGAAGAGGAAACAAGATAAGGGACAAGCTCAGGTCTAGAAAGAGAAAAGTGTGCCCTCTTCATCTTCGAATCCTTGTATAAATCCTTAATATGAAAGTACTTCATGTTTGTAGGGTGAGCCTCTGATCGTTCTGAGGTGGCCATGTTCTGGTATTCCTTGACAATTGAGGACGAAGGTCACTAAGAGTCCTCGAAAAAATCTATAATCATGTCATCATCTGGTTCCCAAGTGCATGAAAAGTATTCCTCTGAAGATGAAAAATCCAACCCCTTTTCTTTAGGGCTACCCTCAATGTCGTAAATGAGGTCTCTATCGAAAATGAGCCGACTAAAATCCCACCTGCGTCTTCCAGTCTGTATGAAAATGTCTATATGCTCATTAACCATGTCGAAGGGTTCTTTCATAAGATTATTAGTATGACTGAAATGGATCATCTCTTCATCTTTGTATGCAGGAGGAGTAGAGGCATGGATGTCTTCAACTGCATCTTCAAAATCTTCATCATCGAGGATAATCACTTCTTCAACGTCATGTGCAAGATGAGAGCAAGGTTGGACAACCTCGCCTTCATCAAGCGGGAGCAAAGATAGCGATGCCTCAATATGTTTCACTTTATTATAATACTTCTTTCTTCTTTCTTCTTATGGACGCGCCCATCCATCGCCTATTCATCATAAGAGGCTTGATCCTTAGTGCATAGTTATTTGCTCTCTTTTCTTCAAAAGGATCTATCATATCCAAGGTTTCCTCTAATACTTCTTCACTTCCGAGGTCATGGAATAGAGTATCATCGAGATCTTCGAAAGGGTCACAACTCATTGTGTTCTCTTCTTGATGAATTTCTTCATATGGATGTTCTTCAAGCACTTCTTCATCATCAAGGGGAGGAAACAACTCTTTTATGTGATTCATCATTTCCCTACCAGCTTTATTAGCAACCTTTTCCTTTTCCATTTGTAAAAATTTCGTCTTCTAGTCATAACAAGTTCTAGATGAGGGTTCATCCCATGGTGCCATAATTCCATAGACTGAAAAGACACCTCAATGGAGTCGCCAGGTGAGATCAAGTCTCAGCAAAGGAGGGAAAGGGGGAAAAAGGGAAAGGTGGGTACGTGGAAGGTGGAGTCGCCAAAAAAGTTTATGGGAAACTTATCAAGGGTGGAAAAGAGAACGTTCTTCAATGGAGTCATCGGACAAGCTAAAGGATAAAGGCTTTGGGAGGGAAGCTTGCCAAAGTGTTGTTAGGGCACAAAGAGGATTCAAAATCCTCTCCGACAACGATGCCAAAATTTTATCGCACAAGTTGTAGGCTGGGAAAAGCTCGACCCAACCACAAAAATGGAAACAACTAAGGGATGTTATACCCAATGTCACCTCAATATAGGTCTCGCACTTTGAGGGTAACTAGGTCACTCTAGGGAGGCGATCCCAATGAACCTGGGGGGATTGAGATGAATAGAAGGGAAAGAAGAGAAGTACCCCCCTAAAGGTCAGTGATGGAAGAGGAAAGATGGATTTGATTCACTCTAGGGAGGCGATCCCGATGAACCTGGGGGGATTGAGATGAATAGAAGGAAAAGAAGAGAAGTAACCCCCTAAAGGTTAGTGATGGAAGAGGAAATATGGCTTTGATGACTCGTCTCTAGGTGGTTTAAGGTTTCCAAGTCTTTGGATGCCTGCAAAGAGTGTTTGTACCTGCCCGAGACACAAGAAAAGCCACACTTGCATATAGTAATGTTAGGTGGACAAGCAAGTTAATCTTTTTGTCCCTTATTGCAACAATAATCAATGATATATATCAGCACAAAAAAGATAATAATGGCTGCAATATAAGTGCTAAAATTCCAATTGAATAAGCACGAGACAAGCTAGTAAAAACTAGTTTATCTCAACAATGATAGAACAAGACTTTAGCACAAAAAGAAAGGTTGTCATAAAAAGATAACTACAATGATATTTATCAGCCTTATGGTTGTTGTTGGAGCCGCCTTTCTCTTAATACATGAAATGTTATGCTTAAGCCCAAAAAGATTGGTTTTCGAGACTTCGTCTGTTTTGTGTTTCTCCCCCCTAAGATCACAGTATCCCGACGTGCGAAATGGCGAAAACCTTCCTAAGTTTAAATCACCATTACAAAAAGACTAAGCGTGGCTTATCATCGCTTAGTACCTCGTACCCTCACTTTCGGTAGTTATGCGTTGGACATCTCTCGAGCCTTCGACTCGCGAAGTCGCAAAGTGGTGTTAAAGTTACCCAAGTTAGTATCAAGGACAAGTCACTTTAAACCCTAGTTAGTCCCTGTCGTGATTTCGTGACTGTGCTCGGCGGAATAAGCAAAGAACTCAAAGGAGTATCAAAAAAGGTATGGTTGTCCTTCCCCATTCATATTGGTGCATATTCCTTGTTAGATTTTGGACATGCCAAAGCCGAGGCTACAATTTTAGAATAAATGAAGCTGGTGGATATTGAGTTCAAAAGGCACGACCCTAGTAGGGTTGTGAGCAATCACCTAGCAAGTTGTGTCCTGAAGAGATATGAACACGAGGATTACCCTCATGATGAAATATTCCGGGGTGTGAGGTCCTACTCTGAAGTCCTAAGTCAGATTCAAGCCTTGCCACCCGGAGATATGGCGATTTCTTGAAATTCCAGGAGCACCGGCGGAGTTGCCTCCCCCAAATTTTACAAGGTGAAGCCCCAAATCTTCTAGTTACACTGCAGACGGAAGCCAAAGGTGCAAAGTACTCGAGTCCTAACAGGGAGAAGAACCAAGGGAAAACAGGGGAGGTTGAAACCTCAGAGCAAGGAGCTGAAGTCCCCTACAAACAGGAAGGAAACCCCGAAAAGGGTATGCCAGGAAAGCAGGTCCAAGGTCAAGCAGAGATACCCTCGCAAGGATTGGGCGACTCACCATCACTCATGTCAAACAAGTCGGTCACAGATGTTACCCCGAAACAACCATCCAAGGAGGTCGGCAGTCCGATTGCTATTATCACACCCTTACAATTCACAAAAGGGGAATCCCGATGTGGGGTGGATTTTCAATGAAGAACTGATGCCCATTTCTGTAGAGGAGCTGCCTCCTAACGAATTTTTCTTTGATAAAAAAAGGAAGGCCGTGGTGAGGCAAGAATTATATCAAAAAGAGGGTGTAATGGCTAAAAAATTTAAAATCATGACAGATGGGAAGGCCGTGAAAGAGGAAGAATTCGCAGACAATATAGCAAGAGCACTAGGGGATTATGCTACAGCCAATCAGTACTCAGTTGGGAATTTGAAGGCCCAGTTGAAACGAAAGAACCTCCTAATCAATAAATTGGAAGCTAAAGTGGCTACTGCTGAAGCAAATGCCAAGGATGAGGTGAGCAAAAGCCTCGAGCAAGCCCAAATAGCCGATTTGCAAGAGATCGAGAAACTTAGATCCGACCTTGAGCAGGTGCGCCAGTCGGTGCAAATTAGCCAAACGCAGGTAAGTCAACAGGGGCAACAAATTATAGAGTTGCAATCGAAGTTGGATGTTGTCGAGAATCAGGTCTTAGACATAAAAATGTTCAGATCCCAAGCCATCGAATTCCGATAGAAGGTATTAACGGCTCAACAAGACTTGCTTGTAAAAGTAGGAACCATTCATAACCACTTTCAGATGATAGATCAAGGGTTAGAAAGTATTTCTTTGAGGGAAAAAGAAGTCGGGGCAACTCAGGTTGCTTTCCAAGACATTGTTATAGCTACAACAAAGATAGATATGGTCCGCAGCTCCAAATTATCCATCCCAGAACAAACTAGAGGGAATATCTTGTTGAAGGTCTAGGAGCAGAATATATCAGAAAGCAGGGGGAGAGCTAAGGAAGTGATGAATTCTTGTGAGGAAACGTTCGCCTTGATAAGTAAAAGTTTGCTAGACCTTGATAAGGAAAGCAGTGCTGGGACATTGGGCAAAATCAATATAGATAAACACCTGCAAGACATCAAAGAAAATGTGGAGAAAGAGCAAGTGGAGATATCCCAGATAAGACAGGTTGATATGGTCGAAGTGGACAAATGGCTAGTACAACCAAGTTTACAATTATGCTCTATCATCACGGAAGACCGACAAGTAGGGAAAAGGTTGTCATAGTTGGCGAAGAGTTGTTACACCTTTGAGGCAAGCAACCTAGCAGAGCCTTCAAGTTGATAGCCTAGTTGGTGGAGAGGTGTGTCATTTGCATTGAGTAGGCGAAAGGGCAGGTTTCTGGTGCTAAATAACGACATATGTCAACCCGTTCTATTTCTAGAGCCGGAAGGGCAAAGAAAGGAAGGTGCTCCGCCCTTACGAGGGAAGACAAAGATGAGGAGATGAAACGCTCCAATTTTCCATTTGTAACTGACAGGTTTCCAGAACGATCGAAATTCTAGATGTTCAAAAGTTTGTTTAAATAACTGGGAGATTGTAATAGAAAAGGCTTTGGCCAGTAGTAGATTGTAATAGAGAAAGTTCTTTTTAGCCAGGATTAATACAAAGCGAATTGAAGACTCCATATTCCGTCAGGAGTGAGTTATGTGTTTTTCCTCTGTATTTCATGCTTCGTGTCATTTTTTACATATACATCTTTAATGAATGTTTTAGCTGCAATTCAGTATAACTTCTACTGTGGTGATCAGGTTCTAGGTATCTAGTTATTTACAGTTTTTCCTCTGTATTGGCTACTAGCAGGTACAAGACCTGTGAATTACTTAGATCTCTACATTCTATGCTTTCATCATGGTATTCTTGTCCTTTCTTCTTCTGCTACAACGTCGGATTCCTCTGAAATTGATGGCCCACATTGTTGACAACTCTGTGTTTTCACACTCGGTTTCAAGATTTTAAACTCAATTACGGAAAACGACCTTCGATTTCGTTAAACCCTTCGATTGGCTTCACCAAATTTTCCCTGTATAATCTAAAGTTGAGATAGGCACTTTAAAAACTTCAACCTTCTTTTAAAGCTGTTTTCTCCCCATGACTGTACCCATCGCAAGACAACCCAACATCGAACCTGATCTATTGGATCAAACCAACATCGCTTTGAATCTTTTCGATACCATACTTAAGACCGCCACCACCGGGACATAGCTCGAACGTTCATGGGCCGCTATCGAGCGGGATATCAACATTCAAGAATATTTGGAAACTAGACAGAGACAACTCTGAGATCGACCATAGCTTCATCTCCCAAAGTTGTTTCTTCCCCTTCCTTTTATTTCACTCATTTTAGATGCTTAGACTCTACACTTTATAGCCTTAAATGTAGACTCGGGAACAACATCTTTCTGGCACCGTTGTCGGGGACGGAGAATCGTAGTCACTTTCCCCTAAGAAAACGACATTTCCAAGTTTCATTTTTGATAGTGAACAAAGAGCGAACACCTTGTTAAGGCTAAAACTTCATCATTCACTTGGTGAATCCACTCTTATGTAAGCTAGCATCCTTTCGGAAGAACACCAGACAAAACCCAGATGCCAAACAAACAGTGCCAGTTTCCGACCCTGAAAAAATACTAAGACCAAGGGGTCTTTTTAAACAAAACGTGGTTGTATATCAACCCAAGTCAAGCCAGTCTAAAGATAAGACCTCTTTCAAACCTTCGTCCTCGCGAGAACTTCCTCTCAGGAAAATATCGAACAGTGTCGTCGAAGCCGAGATCCTGAAGTCCGAGCAACTCCTACCTGAGATCAAAACCGAGACCTTTCCAAGTACCTCTTACGTTACAAGGGGCGACACGCCTACCTCAAAGCTCGTCGTTATCGATATCCCACCGACTCTCAATATAAACCCCTCTGTCACTCAAGGTCTCGAAGAAGTTTCCACATACACAGATTCGACATTGGTGGGTTCTCCCATTTACATATCCTGCAAGTTAGAGGAGCCGAGTCCACGTATACCTTCTTCTCCTTTTTCATCTTTCACCTCCCCTGGTAAAGAGTTTCCCGACTTTCCCCCTTTCCACCCTGGGGAAGCTAGAGAGTCGCTATACATATTCACCAACCCTCTTTATAACGCACCGATTTCCTCTCCTAGGTTATCCATGGTCGCCGCCGGAGGAGGAGCAGGGGGAATAGGAGGTCAAGTCGAACAACCGCCTCCCAGGGTTTTCCCCAAAGTAGTCGCTAGATATGCCCCCTTGGTCCTTCCAGTACCTCTCCATGATTTACCTGAAAAATATATGAAAAACTTACCCAAGTTCACAGGAGAAGGGGATCTAACTGCAGCTGAGCATATCAATTTTTTTGATCAATTCGCTGATATTCTAGGTCTCGAGCATGAGGATGTGTATTCCCGATTGTTTGTCCAAACCTTCGAGGGACAGGTAAGAACTTGGTATCAGAGCCTGCCCCCAGGTTCAATCATATCCTACGATGCACTGGAAGACCTCTTTCTCAAACAATGGGGTGAAAGAAAGGATCATTTATACTATTTGACCGAGTTCGGGTCTTTAAAGAAAAAGGGATCTGAAACTATTATGGAATTTATCCAAAGGTTTAACAAGTTGTATAATAAGATCCTTGTTGAAGTTAAACCGTCTCAACCCACCGCCAAACTAACTTTTGCAGGAGCCTTTGAACCCGATTTTGCTCTCCTATTAAGAGAAAGGAGAGGGACCGACCTAACCCGAATGCAAGATGACACTGTGGAAATTGAGTCAAACATTATGGCTTTGAGTAAATTAAAAACGAAAATCGAGACAGGAAACAGGGAAACTAGACGTCTTAGAGAACAAGCAGGTCCCTCTAGATCTGGAAGATCCTCAGATGACAAAATGGATGATATGGCTAGGATAATAAAAGAACTATCAAACAAAATCTCGAGAATGGAGCTAGATCAATCCAAATCTGATCAATTCATTAAGAGAGAATTCAGGAGAAATCCCATCCTCAATTCCAACCAAGACAAATTAAAAATGAAAACCAAAATATCCAAGCATCTCTGAAAAATGAAAATTTTATTGGGGGAAATGATATGCAAGAATTCGAAGACTTGGAAGATGACGTAAACAACTTAGGCGATGATTGTGTACAACCTCACTTGACGAAAGAATATTATGAGAAGTCTCTGAACACTGAACAATCATCGGTCGAACACAATAACCTAAACGACATTGATGATTTCGCTTATCAAGGAAAGGCCTACACCATAATGGTTGAGCTCCAGCACAAATACAATCTGAGGCCTAGAAACAAACCTGTGTCAACTGCACGACCCAAGAAATTTTTTCCTAGGGGCGAAATATATGAGCCCGTCCAGAAAGAGACCGAGATGCGAAGTATCATAGGGGTAGATTCACAGAATACCAACATAAAAGGGACCGAAACCCAAGCGAGAAGAACTAAGGCAGCTGAAATGCAGACACCCGAAACCAGAAACGTTGAAAATAAAATAGTGCTGCTAAATAAAATGGATAGGAAAGAGTCCGATGTTTCAGCCAAGGAAATGGATAAAACCACAAGAGTTTTCTGCCTAGAAAGCGAGATAAAAAAGATCAAGATACCAATACCTTTGGTCGAGTTGGCGAAGAATCCTGTGTACCGAAAACAAATAACCAAGATGATAAATTTTTCGGATCTAGATAGTCAGTTCGACGTAATAAATCTGGAAGATGACAAGCCTAATATCACTTTTGGTCCACATTTTGAAGGTGCCAGAGATACCGTCACCCCTTTTTATATTACCCTGAAAGTGCATGATCGGTTGTTGCATAATTGCATGCTGGACTCTGGGGCCTCTCATAACGTAATGCCCAAATCTATTATGGATAGACTAGGCCTACAGATCACGAGACCCTATGGAGATCTTTACTCGTTCGATTCAAGGAGAGTTAAGTGCATGGGCATGATCAAAGATTTAGTAGTCACCCTCGCCCAGATTCTGGTGAAAAATGTCCTAATGGACGTAGTTGTCGCCGATATACCCCCGAAGTATGGTTTACTATCATCTAGATCTTGGGGAGCCAAGCTCGGGGGATCCCTTCAGCTAGATATGACCTACACCACAATCCCTGTTTTTGGTGGACAGTTCACACGGTTATACAAGGAAACATGGTTGGCATATACGGTAAGTGATCCATAGAATCCTAACAATTACCCTGTTTACATCGTCGATCAAGACCTGGGAAATTGTATTCTGTCCTTCGACAATACTAAAGATAATTGTACAAAAGAAAGTGACAGATGAAATCAAAACTGAAAAAAACAACTAAAAATGTGTACAACATCGGAATTTGGAAGATGTTCTTTGATGGTGCTTCGTCGTGCGAAGGGGCAGGTGCGAGAGTGCTTTTCGTAGCACCTGAAAATGAATTCGTCATTCCCTTCTCTTACAGGCTACAGTGGGACGTAGACTGCACAAACAACATTTGCAAATATGAAGCTCTAGTCTTGGGTCTAGAAGCTGCCAAGAAGCTAAACATAAGAAACTTAGAGGTCTATGGAGATGCTGAACTGATTGTGAAGCAGGTAAATCGACATTACTAGGCCAAGCACCCAAGACTGAGGTCCTACAAAAATTGTGCCTGGGATCTAATGGAAAATTTATTTTCATCGGTAAAGTTTCATTTCATCCCACGAACCGAAAACCAGCAGGTCGATTCACTGGCCAAAGTAGCTTCGACTTTCGCACCCCCTACCGCTTTCAAATTAAAATACCACATAGAGGTAAGGCACAGACCATCCATACCAAACAACATACAACACTGGTAGGTTTTCGAAGATGATGAACATATCAGAAAGTTCCTGAAAATGGTGGGTGATTTCTCCGAAACCCACATTGACCAGGAAAACCAAAACGATCATACCTGGATTATGCAGGAAGGGGAGGAGCCTCAGGAGTTCCGAGAAAAAATTGCAAATCATCGCCTGCTAGTGTTAAAAAGTAATCAAATCCCTAAGGGCCTGATACCTCTGGAAAGGTTGTTTGATCAAAACGACATGCCTCTAAAGTCCACCTTGCAGCCCCAACCAGAGGAGGTCGAAGACTGTGACGTGGGAACCACCAAAGAGCCTAGGATAGTGAAGTTATCAAAGTACCTTCCTCCTAAGATAAAAAGCAAGTATAAGGACTTACTCGAGCGATATAAAGATGTCTTTGCATGGTCTTACGATGAGCTCAGAACCTATGGTACCTCTGTGATCGAGCACAAGATACCTTTGAAACCTGGTCTTAAACCCTTCAGACAGAAGCTCAGACAAATCAACCCCATTTTACTGCCTGTGGTCGAAAGAGAAGTGAAAAAGCTGTTAGACGCAAAAATAATTGTACCTCTCAGGTACTCTGACTGGGTGGCGAAATTAGTCCCGGTTAGGAAGAAAAGCGGGGAGATCAGATTGTGCATTGATTTTAGAAATCTAAACAAGTCCTCTCTCAAAGATAACTATCCTTTGCCCAAAATGGATCATGTTTTGGAAAAAGTAGTTGGGGCAAATAGGATGTCAATGATCGATGGGTTTTCTAGTTACAATCAAATTGCTCTCAACGAGCATGATAAAGAAAAAACAACTTTCACCACCCCTTGGGGCACATTCATGTATGACAAAATGCCTTTTGGTTTGATGAACGTAGGTGCTACCTTCCAGCGTGCTATGGATATTGCCTTCATTGGTGAAAGAGATAAATTCGTGGTTATCTACCTCGACGACCTGACTATCTTCTCTAAATCCAACGAAGACCATCTGTTACACCTAAAGCAAACGTTTGAAAAATGCCGAAAATTCGGTTTGTCTTTAAACCCCAAGAAGTCTCACTTCGGGATGCAAGAAGGTAAAATCTTGGGCCACATTGTGTCTCAGGACGGAATTAAAATCGACCATAAAATGGTAGAAGCTATATACACCATTAATATTCCTAGAAATATAAAAGAAATTCAATAATTTTTAGGAAAAATAAACTTTTTGAGAAGATTTATCCCAAACTTTGTTGAAATCGTGAAATTGATCACAGGTATGCTAAAGAAGAATAACGAAGTGAAATGGACGGCAGAGGCTAAAGCGTCGTTTGCACGCATCAAGAAATTTATTAGCGAAGCACCCATACTAGCAAGCCCTGATTACCTAAAGGATTTCCTGATTTTCTCGTTCGCCTTCGAACACACAGTGGCGGTAGTACTTCTCCAGAAGAATGGGGAGGGTTTCGAGGAACCAATAGCCTTTTTTAGTAAAATTCTCAGAGATGTTGAACTGAGATATGATATAATAAAGAAACAAGCCTATGTTATAGTTAAGGCTTTTAAGGCTTTTAGAACTTACGTGCTTCACTCCAAGGTAATCACATACGTTCCCACCAGTTCCGTGAAGGATATATTGGTTTAGCCTAACAGTGATGGAAAAAGGGGTCGGTGGCTCGCTAAAATTCAAGAGTTCGACCTAGAGGTAAAACCGACGAAACTAGTAAAAGGACAAGGTAAACCTAAGCTCTTAGCGAAATCAAATTTCAGAGCACTCAGAATAAATAACCTGCAAGAATACGAAGGACATGGGGACGTAAACGAGCCCGATGACCAAATAGCTATCTCCAAAATCGAAGAGAAGTTTGCCTTATCAGATTGGTATAAAGATATAGTGTCCTACCTCCTGACCCTGAAATGCCCTAGAGATCTGCCTCCAGCTAAAGCCAGGACACTGAAGCTGCATGCGGTCAAGTACTGTATATCCGAAAGTTAACTGTACTAGAAGGACCCCTTAGGCTTCGTACTGGTTTGTTTGGTAGAATCAGAAACAGAGGGGGTCATAAACGAATTCCACGAAGGAGTGTGCGGAGGGCATCGCGCCTGGAGGGCAACAACTTATAAAATCCTGAGGGCAGGATATTATTGGCCTAAACTTTTCTCAGATGTCAACGTTAAAGTCAGAGCCTGTAACCCTTGCTAGTTGTTCGTAGGAAAACAAAGGCTCCCCGCGCTACCTCTGGTTTCTGTCAAAACCGAAGCCCCTTTTCAACAATGGGAGTTAGATTTTATAGGCGAAATCAACCCACATTCCAGCGCTCAACACAAATGGATCCTCACCGCCACAGATTATTTCACCAAATGGGTGGAGTCTATTCCGACTAAGAAGGCGACCGACTCGGTGGTGATAGATTTCCTGGAAGAGAGCATACTGACCAGATTTGGCTGTCCCCGAAAGATAGTAACGGATAATGCCCAGGCATTCAAGTCTATGGCAATGATCAACTTTTGCCAAAAATATAACATCGTATTGGGCCACTCCACAACATATTACCCTCAAGGTAATGGGTTAGCCGAATCATCAAATAAAAGTTTAATTACCATAATTAAGAAGGTGTTGAGCGACAACAAAAGATCTTGGCATGTACACTTAAGGTACGCTTTGTGGGCAAATCGGATAGGTACGAAGAAATCTATTGGTACTTCCCCTTTCCAAATGGTATACAGGACTGATGTGGTATTACCTATAAATCTGGCCCTCCCTGTAACGAAGCTCTGGCAAGATGAGAAAGAAGAGCCAAACCACGTCACAAGAAGAATAAATCAACTGATTGAGGTCCAACAACGCAGGACCGAGGTGGATACAAGGATGCAGAAATACCAGGACGACATGAAAGCGTTGTTCAATCATAAAGCCAAAAACAGGGATTTCCTCCCTAACGATCTGGTTTTGAAATGGGATGCTAGGAGGGAAGATTCGACAAAACATGGTAAATTCGATCATATCTGGTATGGATTGTTCAAAGTCTCAGCTTCTTAAGGGAAGAATTCATTTATGTTAGAAAATTTGGACGGTAAAACTCTCAGCACCCCTGTCAACGGGCATTATTTAAAGCACTATATGCAATAAATGAGTTCCAAATCTCCATTGTATACACCGGGTTGTGTTTTCCTTTTTCCTTTTTATAAAATTTTCGGTAAGTTCACTTTCATCACAAATAAAACAGGCTGTTGATTTCCTAGAAGTAGAGACAGATTTTGACACCCAGAATCCCATAAATCTTGAAGACCTGATACTCTTCGTGTTGTTTCATACAGGCCTCTGAATTACAACCCAAACTGTGAAAGGAGAAAGGGAAGGTCAGGCATCAGGAAATTGACCCACCCGAAACAGGTGACAAATGTTTTTCTTTTAGAGGAGAACGAAGTGGTAAGGCCAAGGTATGAATCACCTAAGAATCTGGTTTTCAAACAGACATCTCTTAAAACATAGGAGTGGTCTCACAAGTACGTTGTATTTACCTGAGTCAGGATTGCATGATAACATCCGAGTTTTTGAGGTCCATAGCCTTCTCTCTTTCCCTTTTTTCATCCTTGGTCCTCTCTCCTTAAGATGACACCTACCCATACCATCCACAAAGGAAAAGAGGTTCCGCTTCAATTTGGGAAACTGGCGAACGTCTCAGGAAGCGAGTTGGTCCCCATAGCTCCTCGGTCCTCTGCCGAACAAGGTAATGCCTAGGCGGATCCTAACTCTCGTAGGTCTTTTAACAGGTTTCAAATGGTTAAGTCTTGCTCAAAAGAAGACCCCTGGAAATGAATTCTCCCCTATTTTCCTGCGGACTAGGGTGTCGTGAAGGTTAAGAGAAAGTTGGTCCAGAGCACTCAAAGCAAGTTGACAAGCCTCTGTAACGAATATACACAAATATCAACCCTGGTTTTTTTTTCACCAATTGATTGCCCCCATTCCACTTTTCAAAAGTAAAGTATAAGACAGATGGTGAAAGGAAATTCGTAATTGATTGCCCCCATCTAGTCCAAAGAGATGATGAAAGGAAATTCATAAAAATGATTGCCCTCATCTCAGCATTTAAATGCAAGATTACAGTTTGGAGTGGTGAAAGGAAATTCAGTAAAGGGAATAAGATAACTTCACCAGGGTAATGAACAGGCTCGCTAGCAGTGAAGCAATATCTAAGATATTATGTAAGGCTGTCATACTTAAATTATACTACACTCTGGTAATCAACATTTTTTGAAACCGGATCCACAACTCGAGTTCATGAAGGTCTCCCCGATTAAAAACATGAAGTTTACCTTCTTTTTTTTTACGCAAGCTAAAACCTACCGTATCTGTTAATTTTCCTAAGATTGATTGGACCATCTTAAGCAGCTCTGAATTCAGTCTTGAGGAAGGGAAAGTTACTGAAGGGACTGTCGTCGAGTTGAGGACGCGTGTCGAGTTTTGGAAAGTTTTGGAATTAAAGTCGAAACCTCAATTTTTCCTCTGCACCCTCTTTCCAAACGAAGTTTCGCCGAAGCCAACCGATGACTCCATGTACCCCTTCTCAGGCACTTGGCCTGTTGTCCTTCTCATCTCACAGGGAGACGAGATCCCTAGTTGGAGCCTATGTTGGAGCTGCCTTTCTCTTAATACATGAAATGTTACGCTTAAGCCCAAAAAGATTAGTTTTCGAGACTTCATATGTTTCGCGTTTCTCCCCCCTAAGATCGCAGTATCTCGACGTGTGAAATGGAAAAAACCTTCCTAAGTTTAAGTCACCATTACAAAAAGACTAAGCGTGGCTTATCATCGCTTAGTACCTTGTACCCTCGCTTTCAGAGTTACGCATTGGGCGTCTCTCGAGCCTTCGACTCGCGAAGTGGTGTTAAAGTTACCCAAGTTAGTATAAAGGACAAGTCACTTTAAACCCTAGTTAGTCCCTATCGTGATTTCACGACTCGACGATTGTTTCCCCAAAGGGCAGCACCTTCGTAGCCCCGATACACGAAGTTGCGATTTCCTTTAATTTAAGCATGGATTAATTAAAAGGCTTAAGTCAAATCACGTCTAATCCATTACCTCGCACCATCGCGTTTCAGGGTTTTTAAGGTTCAGTGGCTAGGAGCGAAAACACCCGATGTGACAAGAGCCGAAAAGGGGATTAGCAACTAAGTACACCAATTTGAAAGGACCAAACCAGATTAATTAGCACCTTAAACAAACTTTAACGCATGCAGTTTACGGATGAAATCTTGAATGATCCTACGATTTCCAATGTTACGACTCGTCAAGCATTTGTGGCTTTTATTTGAATTGCAGTGAGGTGACAGATATTAGGATCTCGTTTTTACTTCTAAATCTTTCTATTAAGCGATTTGACCATTCTGTTGGCAAGGACACCAGGGGTTTAAATGACCAAGATAGAGAGTTTTTCCTTCATTATTTCAGTTTTCATTTCTATTTGCGCTCAGAGCCATTTTACCAGGATAACCGTTGTTTGTGATTTTCAATTTTTCGACAGGTGGTCTAGTTGCAGGTTTCTCTATCATGCCTCCATGAAAAACGCCCAAGTCAGCTGCCAAGAGTTCAGGTCAAGGTTCAATCGTTGTCTCCCATACCTCGCCCCGAAGTATTAATTCTGTCAAGACATGGTCATACGTTTCCAACATTCTGCAATCCGAGTCGATAAACTGTTTGGACGATTCTAGCAACAACGAGAAGGATGACTTATCAACCAAATACAAAATCATCGCTCAAGCAAAGATGCACAAAATAGTGGCGAGGCCCCAACTTCTTCCCTATTGTGATATGATCAGGTGGGTGCTGGACCATGTGGACATCCCGACCAGGACGATTATCAGCCAGACACTTGCAGGTTGTATGGGAAGGAAGACACTACCCATTTTTTCCTCCCATGGATGTCGCTCATTCATACAGTCGCTGAGGGTTTCTCCTTCGACTAGGCCAAACTGTTTTCTGACAGTCTGACCAGTCGAATTACTGAATATCGAGCATAGAGGGAAAGTAAGAAAGCAACTTCATTCTTTATGTCTGCTTACATCATGGATGCCATCTGATTCATGACACCCTTCCCACTAATGAACTGGAGCTAGGCTCCATCAAATACAGAGCCTATTCATGTCTACCACTCAAAGCTTTGGGAGCATAAAGCCAAAGAATACATCTATGATATCTTCAATTGGGTAATGGTGCCATTGCATGTCGCCATCTTCGACCAACTGCTTCCCAGGATTTCGGATAGCGTCACGACCAACCTGAGTAAAGTGGCAGATTGGTAGATAGAGGCAGAGTTTTCATACATCAGGGTTTTCGGCACCTCTGTTCCTCCATATGCTCTACTTCTTTTCTTGCCAGATAAGCTATTGTGTCGCGAGATCGTCAGGCAAACTGTGCTCGACGGAATAAGCAAAGAGCTCAAAGGAGTATCAAAAAAGGTATGGCCGTCCTTCCCCATTCATATTGGTGCATATTCCTTGTTAGATTTTGGCCATGCCAAAGCTGAGGCTACGGTTTTAGAAGAAAGGAAGATGGTGGATATTGAGTTCAAAAGGCACGACCCTAGTAGGGTTGTGAGCAATCACCTGGCGAGTTGTGGCCTGAAGAGATATGAACACGAGGATTCCCCTCATGATGAAATATTTCGGGGTGCGAGGTTCTACTCTGAAGTCCTAAGTCAGATTCAAGCCCTGCGAGGTTCGATTTCTTGAAATTCCAGGAGCACCGACGAAGTTTCCTCCCCTAGATTTTAAGGGTGAAGCCCCAAATCTTCCAGTTACACCACAAACAGAAGCCAAAGGTGCAAAGGACTCGAGTCCTAACAGAGAGAAGAACCAAGGGAAAACAGGGGAGGCTGGAACCTCAGAGCAAGGAGTTGAAGTCCTCTACAAACAGGAAGGAAACCTCGAAAAGGGTATGCCAGGCAAGCGGGTCCAAGGTCAAGCAAAGATACCCTCGCAAGGATCAGGCGACTCACCATCGCTCATGTCAAACAAGCCAGTCACAGATGTTACGTCGAAACAACCATCCAAGGAGGTCGGCAGTCCGATTGCTATTATCACACCCTTACAGTTCACAAAGGGGAATCCCGATGCGGGGTGGATTTTCAATGAAGAACTGATGCCCATTTCTATAGAGGAGTTTTCTCCTAACGAATTTTTCTTTGATAAAAAGAGGAAGGTCGTGGTGAGGCAAGAATTATATCAAAAAGAGGGTGTAATGGCTAAAAAATTTAAAATTATGACAGATGGGAAGGCCGTGAAAGAGGAAGAATTCACAGACGAGATTGCAGGAACACTAGGGGCTTATGCTACGACCAATCAATACTCAGTTGGGACTTTGAAGGCCTAGTTGAAACGAAAGAACCTCCTGATCAGTAAATTGGAAGCTAAAGTGGCTACTGCTGAAGCAAATGCCAAGGATGAGGTGAGCAAAAGCCTTGAGCAAGCTCGAATAACCGATCTGCAGGAGATCGAGAAACTTAGATCCGACCTTGAGCAGGTGCGTCAGTCGGCGCAAATTAGCCAAACATAGGTAAGTCAACAGGGGTAACAAATTATAGAGTTACAATCGAAGTTGGATGTTGCCGAGAATCAGGTTTTAGACATAAAAATGTTCAGATCCCAAGCTGCCAAAATCCGACAGAAGGTATTAACGGCTCAAAAATACTTGCTTGTAAAAGTAGGAACCATTTAGAACCACTTTCAGACGATAGATCAAGGGTTAGAAAATATTTCTTTGAGGGAAAAAGTAGCCGAGGCAACTCGAGTTGCTTTCCAAGACGTTGTTATAGCTACGGCGAAGATAGAGATGGTCGACAATTCCAAATTATCCATCGTAGAACAAACTAGAGGGAATATCTTGCTGAAGGTCTGGGAGCAGAATATATTAGAAAGCAGGGGGAGAGCTAATGAAGTGATGAATTCTTGTGAGGAAACGTTCGCCTTGATAAGTAAAAGTTTGCTAGAACTTCATAAGGAAAGCAGTGCTGGGACGCTGGGCAAAATCAATATAGCTAAACACCTGCTGGACATCAAAGAAAACGTGGAGAAAGAGCAAGTGGAGATATCCCAGATAAGACAGGATGATATGGTCCAAGTGGACAAATGGCTAGTACAACCAAGTTTACAATTATGCTCTATCATCACGGAAGACCGACAAGTAGGGAAAAGGTTGCCACAGTTGGCGAAGAGTTGTTACACCTTTGAGGCAAGCAACCTAGCAAAGCCTTCCAGGTTGATAGCCTAGTTGGTGGAGAGGTGTGTCATTTGCATCGAGTAGGCGAAGGGGTAGGTTTCTGGTGCTAAATAACGACAGATGTCAACCCGTTCTATTTCTAGAGCCAGAAGGGTAGAGAAAGAAAGGTGCTCTGCCATTATGAGGAAAGACAAAGACGAGGAGATGAAACGCTCCAATTTTCCATTTGTAATTGACATGTTTCCAGAACGATCGAAATTCTAGATGTTCAGAAGTTTGTTTAAATAACTAGGAGATTGTAATAGAAAAGGCTTTGGCTAGTAGTAGAATGTAATAGAGAAAGTTCTTTTTAGCCAGGATTAATACAAAGCGAATTGAAGACTCCATATTCCGTCAAGATTGAGTTATGTGTTTTTCCTCTGTATTTCATGCTTCATGTCATTTTTTACATATACGTCTTTGATGAATGTTTTAGCTGCAATTTAGTATAACTTCTACTGTGGTGATCGGGTTCTAGGTATCTAGTTATTTACTGTTTTTCCTCTGTATCGTCTACTAGCAGGTACAAGACCTGTGAATTACTTAGATCTCTACATTCTATGCTTTCATCAAGGTATTCATGTCCTTTCTTCTTCTGCTGCAACATGGGATTCCTCTAAAATTGATGCCCCGCATTGTTGACATCTCTATGTTTTCACACTCGGTTTCAAGATTTTAAACTCATTACGGAAAACGGCCTTCGATTTCGTTAAACCCTTTGATTGGCTTCACTAAATTTTCCCCGTATAATCTAAAGTTTAGAGAGGCACTTTAAAAACTTCAACCTTCTTTTAAAGCTTTGTTCTCCCCATGACTGTACCCGTCGTAAGACAACCCAACATTGAACCCGGTCTATCGTATCAAACCAACATCGCTTTGAATCTTTTCAATACCATACTTAAGACCGCCACCACTCGGACAGAGCTCGAACGTTCACGGGCCGCTATCGAGTGGGATATCAGCATTCAAGAATATTTGGAAGCTAGATAGAGACAACTCCAAGATCGAACATAGCTTCATCTCCCGAAGTTGTTTCTTCCCCTTCCTTTTCTTTCACTCATTTTAGATGCTTAGACTCTACACTTTATAGCCTTAAGTGTAGACTCAGGAACAACAACTGTAACAAACTTGTTATTACAACAAGAGATTTAACCACTAAAACTTGCTCAAAACTTGCCAAAAGATGTGTTGTACTTAGTAGATTACGTGGGCAGATTTTAGGCAATTTTCATTTGTTAAATTAGGAGTTATTGAAGAGTTTGGTTAGGGTTTTTTGCAGCCCTAATGGTTGTAGGTTAAATTTGTAACAACAAAAGGAAATACTTGGAGAAATGAAACACCCTAGTGGTTCAAGCAAGAATTCATAGCATAGATTTGATTCCATTAGGAAGAACTTCAAAATCACGAAATTTCACGTTTCCCAAAGTAAGAAGTGATGACTAGTGCCTTTAATGATTGGGTTATTGGAGTCAAGCAAAGAAATATCTAGAGGTACTACCTTCTTGGGGGTGTAAATCCTCTTAGTCCCCAAGACAAGTATCTCTAGCTAGGGTTCAGGCTAAGAGGGTGTATGCCCTTATACTTCTCTTAGCAAACCCTTGTTAAACCAATAAAATGTAAGCATAAAATGATGGAGACTAAGGTGGGGGTGTATACCCTTATACTTCCCACCTAACTCTAGAAAATGACCTTGACTTGAATAACAAATGATAGAACAATGTAAAAGACCTTACCAATTGAAGGAAAAAGCTAAGACAAACCACCACAATAGCTAGAAAGAAGCCTTCCAAGGCTAGCGCATCACCTCCATCAATCAATAACCAAAGATATAGCCATATACAAGAGAGACAACTAGCAAAAGATAGAGAAAATTTCAGTCCAAGTATCTCTCCAAGATGGGAGAGTTATGTTTTGAAATGAGATCTTATGATCTCTATTTATACAAAATGTCTTCAAAATAGTTTGTCCACATAATTTTAGGGCAAACCACAATACTAGGGATCAATAACCCTAATATTGCCCCTTTTACAAAATATTATTAAATAATTCACTTAAAATTTACTTTTACACAAAAAGAAACCCTAACTCAAGGAGACATCACCCCTTTAGGGGGACGTTTTGACACTAGGAGCAAGTCGTTGGTGTTGGGGGAGTGTAGTTAGGCTTCCCAAAGCCACATGTCAATCATCCAAGTCATTTTCTTCATGGTCAAAGCCTCATCCTCCTCAAAACATCCTTGTGCCAATGAATGATAACCTCACCACCAAACCCTAGCCCTCCTAGGTGACGTCATGCCTCCAAAGGTGACGTTTTGCCTCTCCTAGGCAAAACATTTGGCATGTGAGGGCTAGGTTATGTCATCCACAATGTCTTCTAGGCCTCTAAAGGTATGTCTCTCTCATCCAACATGGGGGCCCTTGGCATCCACCTGTGGGATTCAAGCCCCATGGAAGCCCAAGCTAGGTTTGTTCCTCCAAAAATGTCCACCAACCAGGTCCTGCAAAGACAAATAAGCACGCCCTCCAAGGATCTCAAGTCAAAATATCATGATAAGTAAATCAATTCAATAAATGAGCCACCTAAGCATGTGCATCAAAGATTACCCTGTCAAACAATTAAGTGCTCAAGGACATTATGCGACTTGCCAAGCTTGGATATGGGAACGTTGACGAGGCGTCTTATTGGGTAGATCTTGCCCTAGGTCAAGGAGTGTTTCCAAGAGATCCCTCTCTAAGCCATGTAAAGTGGATGAATTGGTTAAGGATCAAGACTCAATGGGCATGGGGTTCATGACATACAAGGGGTTGTAGTTTCTCATTCATGGGTGCCTTTGTAGAGGGTGTGTGGCACCTTCGCTTGCAATGCAATTTTTTCCAAGCCCTTCGTTTTTCCATTCTTTTTTTCTTTCATAATTTAAGGACAAGTTGAAAGCCACTATCCTGGCGTGGTGTCCAGATAATGACAGTGTTACTCACAAATACCTAGAGGAAATGAGAAGGTTGGCTCGTGATGAGACCCCCTTTCTCTCAGCGATGCAACTGAGGGCCATTACCGTGGCTTGGTTACCATATGATGGTAATGTCATACCACTAGATATCCATTATCATGATAGGTCGGCTCGTGATGAGACCTTATATCCTCCAACTAACCCTTTAAGCATTCATAATCATTATTCTTGTGGGTCCCCTTTTTCTTACAGATAAGCATTTCATTGCTTTCTTGGGGGATTCCCTGGGCGAAGCATATGGAAGGTTTATATATAGGATTTTATCTTTTACCCAACAACAATCCTTGTGGGCCTTCAACCCCTTCTTCCCATAGAATGAGGGACAACCCCTTCTTGGGTCAATACATTCTATAATCCCAAGAAATGAGGAAATGGGGGGTTTTAAGTGATGAAAAGTGGTAAGTACGGTCAAGAACGGTACGATGGATCTTCAAGGGAGTTCCTAGTAGCAAACCAATTCCTAAGGAAAACCACTTATTAGGGCACAATGTCAACCACCAAGGTGAAACAGGGCAAAAGGCATAATGTCGAAGCATATGTCATGAAATATAAAGCAGTCTAAGATACATAATACTCAAATGCCTCAAATATTGAAATGACACTTACCATAATACCTGACTTGTACCTCATGGAGCAAGGCCCATTGCCTCTTGGAAGCCAGCTGGTGTGGTGGATGCCATCTGAAAATTTATGACCTCTATGGTGGTGAGAAGGGTCTCCATTTGTGCAAAAAGGATATTGTTGGTCATGTAGTATCTCGACACTCCATATCTGCAACCTAAGTGCCTTGAGACATAACTCCTTGGTTATCCCACAAAATGGGGATAAAATGTATAATAAAATGAAAATAAAATTCAAATTGCATCAGACATAGGGAGCAGGTTGAGTAAGATGTAGATGTCAATGTTCTCGATATATGATGATATAGATAATTAGGATTATGGTTTCTATTGTTGCATAAAACCCTATTTCAAGTTGGTTTGAACGTACACAACTAAAAATGCAGTCGCTTTTGAAATACATGTTTTGATTTTATACTATAATTTATGCCCTAATGCGGAAATGCACACCAGGCTTCGCTGGAAATGCACACTCATGTCTTAACACCCATGCAATTTGAGTGGTTCAAGTTTTTGAGGGTGTCTTAGATAGTTTTACACTTGTCTACATATTTAGACTTTCATTTGCAAACATAAAAGTGGTTGCTATGTAAAAGAGGCAAAGTCTACCTTGTAAATTGAGAGACCAAAACAATAGAAAGTGAACTAAGGGAAATGCACACCCATGCTTCTGTATAGCTCCAAATAGAGTTATCTGAGTTTGGGGTGAAGTTAATAACATTCTAAATCTTTATATATCATACGAAGTGCATTATAAAATGACTAAGGACTTCTAACTTGAACAAAGATTCCAAACTTTTTGTAAAATGGAGGGTTAAACCGTCTTACTATAAAATGCATGCCTAGGACTCATATGACCTCCAAATTGAGTGGTTCCAATTGTGGAGTTTGGATTTGATCATTTTACATCTATTCATACTTCAGTTGTGCATTTTGAAACAAAAAACCCTATGTTGTGCATAAATGCTAAAATTTGTCTTGTAAATGCAGCAAAATGCATGAAAACGAGGCATGATGAGAAATGCATGCCCTAGGAAGAAAAATCCATGTATGATGTTTTTAATTTACAAGTTACAAGTTACAATATTGTGGATTTGTTGTAAACCCTAAAGAAGGCATACTAGGGTGATTTGTGCCCATAATTTAGTAAAGGGTTTAAATATACATGAATGTTTGGCAACTGTGCACACAGACTAACTAAAATGGAAAAATGCGTACTAACTACCTGCGTCCATGAGCTCGATGAGGCAAGAGCTTTTACAACTACATCACACATAGGCTAGTTGTTAGTTGCATTTCCATTGCGAAGACCTGCAGAGATCATCAGAGAATACAAGATTATATAACTTAATAATAATTAATTAAATAAATAGACTTATCAACATGTACGAGACTCAAGAAACACTAAAACGAAACATTGGATTGAATTTCTGCATTTGTGCATAAATGCACACCGTGGTCTTTACAGACCTGCAATTTGAGTGATTCAAGTTTACGAGGGTGTATACATATTTATATTTTCATTAGCAAACAAAAAAATGGTTGTTGTGTGAAAGAGGCAAAGTCTACCTTGTAAATTGAGAGACAAAAACAATAGAAAATTACCTAATAGAAATGCATGCCCATGCATTTATATAGCTCCAAATTTAGTTATCTAAGTTTGCTACTTGAAATTATGCCCACATGAATGTGAGCAGAGTTGCAGATGTTATAACTCTACCCATAGTCATATGGGCAGAGACGTGGCAACTCTGCCTACAAGCTTGTGGGGAAAGATGTGGAAACTCTACCAATAGGCCCGTGGGAAGAGTTGTAGATGCTACAACTTTACCCACGGGCTTCTGGGCAAAGATGTGGCAACTCTGCCCACGGGCCTATGGGCAGAGATGTCGCAACTATGCCTACAAGCTTGTGGGAATATTTTTAGATGCTACAACGTTACCCACAATCCTATGGGTAGAGATGTGGCAACTCTACCCACAGGCCTCTGGGAAGTGATGTGGAAACTCTGCCCACAAGCTTGTGGGCATAGATGTCGCGACTCTGCCCATTGGCATGTGGGCAAAGTTGTAGATGATACAACTCTACCCACAGACCTATGGGTAGATCTACAACTCTTCCCATGGGCCTATGGGCAGAGATGTGGCAACTCTGCCCACATGCATATGGGTAGAGATGTGGCAACTATGGATACCCTGGGTGATTTCCCACATCTAAATCTATTTTGGGTGGAAGTAGTTCAAGGTTATTTCATACAAATCACAAAGTTCCTCAAGTTCCATTCTCTACCAAATATGTATGACCATAAACAATGAATATGATTGGTTCTCTACTATGAAAAATACAAGTTCACCATGGGAAACATATATAATCTTTCCATAGATAGTATTTTAAACTAATGCATTCTAGATCATAAAGTATAAGTCATTCTTTGGGAGGTGCATGACAAAGAGAGAGGAGGGAATTATGGCGGAACATAAACTACTAGGTTGAAGTTTCTCTATGTTAAACTGTGGTAGTCAACATAATGTTAAGATGCCATGGAATATGCAAAGAATTGCAACAAGTGTCAACTAGTTGGTCACCGTTATTCCTGTAATGAGATTTTATGGCAACCCATTGTGATAGTGTGGATTTTATTAGTAAATAAGACATAATAAATTAGATCGAGACAACAAACAAAGATACAAGGTAATGAAATTTGGAGATCCTTTTAGTATGAAATAAACACCCCACATATCCAGATAAAATCTAACTCGACACCATTGCCCTAACCTTGTCCTTCAACAAAGTTATTACAAATATCCAAATGATATTTACAAGTTTTCCCACAATACTTTGAACTAAGGGGAATGCACATCCATGCTTCTATATAATTCCAAATAGAGTTATTTAAGTTTTGGGGTGAAGTTAATAACATTTTAAATCTTTATATATCATACAAAGTGCATTATAAAATGACTACAGACTTCTATCTTGAACCAAGATTCCATAATTTTCCCACAATAATTTGAACTAAGGGAAATGCATGCCCATGCACACAGACTGACTAAAATGGAAAAATGAGTACTAACTACTTACGTCCATGAGCTCGATGAGGTAGGAGTTTGTACAACCAGATCACACATAGGCTAGTTGTTAGTTGCATTTCCATTGGGAAGACGCGCAGAAATCATCAGAGAATACAAGGTTATATGACTGAATAATAATTAAATAAATAAATAGACATATCAATATGTACGAGACTCTAGAAAGACTAAAATAGAATACCCGATTGAGCAAAATACTAGTTTTGCTTTTAAACTGTAATTTCTGTATTTGTGCAGAAATGTACGTCGTGGTCTTTACAGGTCTGCAATTTGAGTGATTCAAGTTTTCGAGGGTGTCTTACATGGTTTTACACCTGTCTACATATTTATATTTTCATTTGCAAACATAAAAGTGGTTGTTGTGTAAAAGAGGCAAAGTCTACCTTGTAAATTGAGAGACCAAAACGATAGAAAGTGACCTAATGGAAATGCACACCCATGCTTCTATATAGCTCCAAATTTAGTTATCTAAGTTGGCTTCATGGAAACTTTTCCCATAAGCATGTGGGAAGAGTTGCATACTTTACAACTCTACCCACAATCCTGTGGGGAAAGATGTGGCAACTCCGCCCACATTCTTATGGGTAGAGTTGCAGATGCTACAACTCTAGCAACTCTACCCACATGGTGACGTTGAAGATAGGCCTGTGGACAAAGATGTGGAAACTCTACCCACATGGTGACGTTGTCGACAGGCCTGTGGGCAAAGATGTGACAACTTTTCCCATAGCCATGTGGGCAGAGCTGTAGATGCTACAACTCTACCCACATGCATGTGGGCATAGTTGTCGCAACTTTTCCCACAGGCTTGTGGGCATATCTACAACTCTTCCCACATGCATGTTGGCATAGATGTGGCAACTCTGCCAACTAGTTGGTCGCCCTTATGCCTGTAATGAGATTCCATTGTAACCCATTGTGATATTGTGGATTTTATTAGTAAATATGATATAAGAAATTAGATCGAAACAACAAACAAATATACAAGGTAATAAAATTTGGAGATCCTTTTAGTCTGAAGTGAACACCCCACATATCCAGAGAAAATATAACTCGACACCATTGCCCTAAACTTGTCCTTCATAATACCTGTAGAAATCAGAGAATAAAAGGTTATATGACTGAATAATAATTTAATAAATAATCAAACAAATCAACATGTATGAGACTCTCGAAAAGCTAAAGTGGAATACCTGAATGAGCTTCTCTTGGTTTCAAGAATAATTTATTCTCTACTAAACAGGGGCAACCACGTGAAGGTGGAAGTTCATTTGGACCCTCATCTCGTATCACTCTCAATTCCCCATACCCAATCTATCTATTGGTAAAAAATTGAAAGTAGCATATTCATGTATAGAAAGTAGCAAAACACAATTTAAAGGTAAATGAAAGAAGAATGTGTGTGCAACTATGTGGTTTTGTACATACAAGACATATAACATACATCCATAAGAAGGTAGCAACAAATAATATATATTAATATATTTCATCATCAAAATATGTTTTCATTATACATGTTTCTTATAACATACATCCATAAGAAGGTAGCAACAAATAGTATATATTAATATATTTTATCGTCAAAATATGTTTCCATTATACATGTTTTTTTTTGTTTGCTAGTTTGTCCGTGACCTGCAGGACTAGCTCGTGGCTAAGAAACCGCGGCTCAGGGGCATCTAAGCCGTCAAAATCACCCAGGGATCGCACCCGGCTTGAGCCACACCAACCCTTAACATAGTTGGATTTTTTGTCCCCGCATGTTTTGAACCGGTGACTTTAACATCACGGAGTGCCTTAACAACACACTCCATCACCGACTGTCCTACACCTCGGAGACTCCATTATACATGTTTCTCATAATATATACAATCACTTCTTTTTATATCTTTTAGATTTCAAAAATTTGTTGATTGACTCATCCATGTCTTGATCTTCTTAAGTTGTTGGGACCTCTGTTGGTGTTGATTCAATATGCATGCTTTGACACGTTATATGTTTAGTCGGGTACTCTCCACGACGTGCAGGCCGTTGCCGAGGGACCTCGACTACAATAACAAAAAGGGTTAAATTGACATGGTTAGTTGTTATTCGCAGAAGTAGTTCATTAATGCAAATATCATTGCAATGTTGTTTACTAGGTTGACTAGTCAAGACCATTGGTTCGACTGCCATGTGTTCATGTTCTTGCCAAGCATTCTCATATACATACTCTGCCATCAAAACAAGAAAAGTTATAAGTACACCATATGCAAGTAAATATTAATTTTTTTATTAATCCATACTTCTAATTTTATAGCCATAATACTATCATGGCCTGGCTGCAGACTACCATCATCGGGCTGCACTCCACCGTCATGGTCGGGTTGCACACCACCATCATTGGGTTACACTCCACTGCCATGGCCAGGCTGCACAACACCATAAGGTTGCATTCCACCATCATGGTCGGGTTGCACACCACCATCATCGGACTGCACTCCACTGTCATTGGGTTGTTGTCCACTGTTGGCCTCATTATTATTGTTTCTCTCTTGCTTAAAATAGAAAGGCACATTCATTTATGGGTGAAATCAATTGTGAATAGATTTTTCAAGTAATCAACAGTTAAAGTCCATTGATTTTACTTACAATGTCGTTCAAAGTGGAAGATTGTGTTTTCTTCGTGCCTTGTTAGTGTCCAACCACGACTTGAAAGACACACTTGAAACCAAGTCGAAGATCTTCTTCTATTGTCACAGTTTTCAATTGAGCCCCCTGCATTGCACAAGATCTCAAATTTGGCTTATTGGATACAATTAAATAAAATTTGGATGATGATAGGAATGACTTGGTTTAATTATTTGGTACTTACAATTCGTGCTTTTTTCTAGGCTTGCTTTGGTTACTTTTGATGTGTCGGGGAGCCTAGAAAAAGTTTCCAAAAGGTTGTATATTGTAACTTTTATATAGAACCAACAAAAATTCAGCATATTAAATTCATAATATGATATACCTTCCTCGTCTAGGTGGCGTCTTTCCTTCTTTTCTCATTTTCTTCTCCTTTGGATCCTCCAATAGATTCTTCCACTCAACCTCGATAATCATCGGATGACACGCATACCTAGGGTTTGTTTCCAAATTAACCCTATTTTGGTCCCTCACATATTTCAAATATGTTCCAGCAAATGAGGTGACTGCAATTTTGTTGAAAGAATCACCGAATAGACCAACCAAGTGGTCAATAAGTTCCTTCTTCAAACTGGGATTTTGAGCATTCCATTGTGTCCGTCTAGTGGGCTGAAAAATATCTAAGGCCTTTTCATTCATATGCTTAAAGAAGGCGTTGTTTCCTGCAGAACAATATGATCGTTGATTCAAAATAATCGTAGAGATGTATGTTTCAATTAAATAATACAAAATAATTAAGACATTAATAAATACATGGGGACAACTACATAAATATCTTGACAGCTAGCTCTTGGAATAACTTATTCAGCTAGCGTGAACAGGAAAATGGCTGAAGTGCAGAAATCAGTGTGACGCGGTCTGTCCCATAGGCTATTGTTAGCCTCGTTAAAATCATTTTCTTTCTTTCTTTCTTTTACATGCTTTAATACTAGTGTATGACTACCAATCATACCCACATCTTCAGATAATTTTGTGGGCCAGGAGGATTTTAAACTTCTCATTATCTCTGCTTTTGGGTTTTGGCAGGTAAGTTCGGAGAAGCTGCACGAACAGTAGTTAGAAGAAGGTTTTTTGTCCCCATCTCTGAAGACTTCATGCAATCAGAGAGACAATTGACCGTTTCCAAGATAATCCAAGACTCACTTCATTCTCTGCGACATGGACTCTTTGCCTTCCAAGGTCGTGGAACATGTTGTTTTCTTCAATGTCAAAGAGGGTACTTCGGCTGAAAAGATCAATGCCTGGATTTCTGCCCTGCAAGGATTGAACTCACTGGATCAAGTATTACAATTAACAGCTGGGCCTGCATTGAGATTCAGTTCCGGGACTTTTAAACATACCCATGCTCTGCACAGCAGATACAAGGACAAGCAGAGCTTAGCTGAGTATTCTGATCATCCCAACCATGTCCATGTGGTGAAAGACCTTGGTCTGCCCATTGTAGATGACGTATTTGGTCTGGACTGGGAGGCTGACCTCGGTGGGTTTGTGATGCCATCTTACGGGGCCATCAGGATTGCAGTCTTTAAACCAAAGGAGGGTTTTGCAGAGCAACAGAGGGCCGAGCTGGTTGAAATTCTCAGTGTTTATAAGGATATGTTTTCATCAGTTATGCAGGTTAGTTTTGGTGAGAATTTTTCTCTTGCTAGGGCTAAGGGTTTTACATTTGGTTTCCTGTTACTTTTCCCTGGTGTGAAAGAGCTGGAGGAGCTTAACACAAATGAGGAGCATGTCAAGATACAGAATGAGAAGGTTCTGCCGCTGATGGAAAATTTTATGGTTATTGAGTACATAGTCTCACCCAACTCTGCAAATCAATGATTCTGAGTTCATTTACTAGGAACTGTGCACACGTTCCAGACTATTATACCACAGTAGATTTTGAGATGTAAAGTGCAATAAAACATAGAGCACTATTGAATGAAGTTGTCTTTGTGTGTGAGGAGTGTGAGCATTTATTAGG
>JZKD02S1674146.1:230141-317217 GCA_000966675.3 Picea glauca | reverse complement strand
TGTTACATTCATTTAGAGTGGAAAATATGGCTCTATCCTTAGCCATATGATAAGATGCTCCAGAATCAATAAGCCACTCATCAGAAGTAGAAGTAGAAGTAGAATTTGTATTGAAAGAGAAACCAGAAGCAAAAAGTGCATGTCCATGAGAAGAAGAAGAAGTCGAATCAATACTGATGTTGTGCTTCTTCATCGTTGCTTCTAAAGCTGTTATCTTCTTGAAACATTTGGACTCATCATGACCATCTTTATCACAAAAGTTGCAATGTCTATTAGTATTCTTACTTTAAAATTTTTCCCCTTTGTCACCATTAGGAGCGGAAGCTGTCTGAGTGGGTTTGGGACCCTTATGTTGCTTGTTGTTGTAGCGAGGATGTTGCTTTTTGTGATACTTGGGTTTATCTTTTTGTTGGGCAACTAGGGCTTTGTTGGAGGTACCTACAGTGTTGATCACTCCAAGTTGTACAAGCTTATCTTCTTCTCTAATCAAAGCAGCACAAAAGGACCCAAGAGTGGGTTTTTCATAAGCTTTCCCTAGAGCCTCTCTCATGGCATAAAAGGTAGATACAAACACAGAATATGCACTACCTAGCTTAGAAAGAATAAGATAGATGCAACACTCTTCCTCCATTTTTATCTTACATTCTTCACATAAAATTCTGAGTGTTTTAAACCTAGATAGATAGTTTCAAAGGCAAGAAAAATCACTTGGACTCAAGGTCAGTACTTGATTTTCTAACTGTTTTGCTCGAATAATTTTGAGTTTACCAAACACAGATTCAATCTTGTTCCAAGCTTCTTCGGGGTCATCAATTTCTTGGAGGTGGTATCTTCAATCAGGAGAGATGGACATTCCAATTAGTCCACGTGCTTCATCACTCCTATCAACCCATTTGGCTTTCTTATCATCATCAATGGGTTCTTTTTCCTTTCCCAAGGTAATCTGGTACAAGCCTTTACTTCTTAATAAATTTTCCATATGAGATTTCCATTGGAAATAGTTGGTGCTGGTAAACAAAACATTACTTGTAGAATCCATATTAAATATGCAGATAATATGGATTTAAAAACTAAAACTGATGATTTGGATGGAAAGATCTTGAAAAGTTATGCGGTTTTAAAAAAAACGGCTCTGAAAACGGACTTCTAATGTGAGAGTTATGCCCTTTTAAAAAAATGCATAAACGATAACCAACTAACCACGTAATAGTGTAAGTTGCTTTATGAAGTGACCCACTTTTATAAAGAGAAGTGGGGATCACTTTTACAATGAAATTACTTTATACCAGAAAAACTGCATGCAAAATAAATAACTCCAAAATAAAATATTAAAGCTACTTATAATGATTCACTTTTATACTTGAAGTGAAATACACTTAACAATTTTAGCATGAACTTTTAAAAAAAAGTAACAAAAGAGAGACTTGAACTCAAGACCTCTTACTTAACAAGGCAAGTTTTAACCAAATGGTCTAGCGAAACATATTGTAATGTTCAGAAGGAAGATTGGGGTTGTTGTTGTTGTTGTGAAAGACGACCTTGGAGAGCGTGCTAAAAAAAAACTCTTTTCACACAAGGAAAAAATTTCGCTTCTCGATGACAACAAGGGTTAGATCTCGGTTAGCTTACCTAGAAGATGCACCTTTTCCCATCTGTTTTTGATTTGCCGAGATCGCACAGGGCGTGGGGCAAAGAGTATACGCAGATCTAAAAGAGTATCAACCCATAAACAAATAATATCAAACCGAAATAAAACCAAAATAAAACTTTGCGGAAATTTAAAAAATGCGTATTCATGCTTTATACCTCTGGATGTGACTGTAATGGCCATATATTGGGCAAACATAAACATTTTCGAGTGAAACGAAAAGTGTTCCTGACTGAAACAAGCGTTCCGGACGTAATGGAACAGTCCTCTTAGCCCAAAAATGTACGGAAATGACAAGAAATGGAGATGAGGCAACTCGACTTCACGATCTTGATCTACAACAGGAGCGGGTCTTCAAACAGGGTCTGATACCATGTTCGACAACACAGGTATTCCAACATAGGACGAACACCTTCAGTAACCACTCACATAACTAGATCAAAGTTCAACACACCGATGTTTTCACGTGGTAAAACCCCTACGGGGAAACATCCACGGCCCCAACCAACGCGGCCACTTGGAGCAGTTTATTAATGCACATAAAAAGATTACAGAGAGATTTTACAAGAGAGTTTCTCATAATCGATCATCGACAAATGACCCTTCATGCTCTTTAAATAGAGATCATGGACCAATCGGGTGTTAAGCCACAGATCAATGGCCGTTAAGATCGAGGAGAGTATGAACCGTCAGATCACACTATGTCGGGAACATATCGTGACCGTCAGATTACCTAACTACAAATGCATACTAATGCATACTAAAGAAACACACTAAGAAACACATTTTTACCTAACGACACATTAGAACAAGTAGATCTTAGCTAACTCCTAAGTGTCCAAATATCCTAACACATAGAACTCATAACACAGACTTGTAAATTTAGAGTTTTGCAACAATAAGAAGTTGCAAGACCACACTATGGGAAGAATCCTCATTGTGACTATAAGGTAAGAACAATAATTGAATTGTTAGGGTATTTGTCCTTTTAACTTTAGCTTTAGAAAATGGGCATGACAAGGAAAGGAAATTAGGACATGGGCATCATGCACATGATGTAATAAAGTGAATGGAAATACAATGAACATAATATAGGTAAAACTATATTATGTTGTTTTTGGTAATAATTAGTTAATACACTATATAATAATGTTTTAGGTAACATATAATATAGTATATTATTATATAGAATTATAGATAATGTTTAGCTATATAGTACATTATATTAGCCCGGCGGGTTAGTTTCAGTGGTTGAGTACTGTGAATTACAAGAAAGAGGTCACAGGCTCAAGTCCCAAGGTTGAAAGGTCACAGGGTCAAGTCCCAAGGTTGAGCTTATGTGAATAATGTGAGCCTTACTTGTTTATTACCACTAGTTAAAATGTTTAATAAATTTTCCATAATTGTATTATTGTTATTATAATCATGTTTTATAATATTATTATTTGGTTTCATTAACTAACATATTAGCTACTTGTACTAATTATTCATATAATTGTCAGTAAAATTTATTTGTATTAGTTATTTATATAATAATTATTAAAATAGTTATTGATAGTACTATTTTTAATAGTTCTATAATCATATTTTATAATATTATTAGTTTGATCTAGTTATTATAATATATCATTTAATGTTTAGGTCATGTAATATTTTATTTACCTAATTATATTTAGAATGTGTTATTTGTACAAGATTATATGTATGCAGATTAATTAATGATTTGTGAAAAATTATAACTTGACTATGAAAAGCATTCTAACATCCATATATGTCTTTGTTGTTGTAGATTAGCACTAATGTTTTCTAGGGTGTTGAATTTTGAACATTATGTGGACTTGCAATTGGATGGTTTAGAAGTAGCCGATGGAGTAACCTACCTAGGTAGAAAGCAGTGGCATAAAATTGACATCAAACATCAATGAGTCATTTTGAATGTTGATGTTTTGGTAGCCGCGGGAGGTATTAACCGCCACATGTAACCTATGACTTATAATAGAATATTCTGGAAGCAAGTGAACCATTAAACAAATGTGTGGAAACCCTAGAAGACAAGTAGGCCTAGCAAAATAAATAATATTAGAATATTATATTCCAGAAATACAAGTTGGCTCCACAAGAAAAAAGATAAACATAAAATATAATTACCAGAAAATCAGGTCAGCCCAACCAGAAAAGTCACTGGAAAGATTAATATAAATAGAGGACGTTTTAGCTCATTTGTACTCTCAGTTAGTGCACAAGTCTTGTGGAGAGCTGCAGTTGCAGCTGCAAGGAGGAATAAGGGCGCATGGCCATCTCTTGGTCTTGGTCTCTCTTTTGGTGATATTCTTGCTAAGTATGGTGCAAGTTTGAGAGAGAGAGTGGTGCAATTGTAGTTGTTGCAGTTGTGTATGGTACTTGTTCTATGGATATCATGGAGACTCTCTCTCTTGTGTGCTACCCTCGGAGAATGAGTGCTCTACTTGTCTTGAGTTGTTGTTGCAATTATCAACTAGGGCTTATCTATCGGTTCTGGAGTAGGCTTGCCGAAATTATTCTAAGTAAAGGTTAGTGTGCTCGGGGGTGGCATATGTGAATGCCTATGGTTGGGTGACAATGATGTGACATTGTCTATGGTTAAACGAGCATACCAAAATTTCAACATGGTATCAAAGTTGGTTTCCTTCGTAACAGTCTAACAGCTGGAAGGAAGATCCTCAGTTTCCCTCATTGCCAACCTCGTTGAGCACTTACTTAACTCACTAAGAAGGTCGCCTAAGTAGGGCACATCTCTTCCTCGGATCAGATCTGCAAATTTTTGAAGTTGAGATATTAGGGTTTCCTCATAAAAACCCTAGGTTTGCAGTGCCAGTTCCTTCGTGCTAGTTGCAGTAAAGTTGTTGTGAAACGTTGGGCCTAATCTTTGGTTGTTCTAGTGTGCCTTACCCTAACACATCTCTAGTTTCCTTTAGATTGCAAGTTGTTGATTTCTAGACTAGTTTACAACTGTAGTAAATAACCAGGATCTCAAGAAGATTAACCAAGCACAAATTACAAAAAAAATAGGTCTGCTCGTTTCTCCATAGGCAATGCTCTTTCATTCCCACCCAACCATAGGCTGAAGGGTCCTAACAAGCTGCCAACTAGGTCTGTATTTGACCTCAAGTTGGCTCTAAGTTTCAATTGTCAAACAAGGATTTGTTGTTGTTTTATAACAACAAACTATTCAATAACTTCTTTGTTGTTTTGTTACAGTTACATAAGCCATTAAGGTTCTCTAGTATGTAGTTTTTGTCACAAGATGTTAGCACATGCATACCATAAGCTATGTAACACACCTAGAGATATTTTAGAGCTGAAATACTGTTGTTCTAAACACTAGCATAGATGAAAATGAACACAAGTATTTTTGGTCAACATGACCCTGGATAAAACCCCCTCGGGGAAAACCAGTTTGGAATCTGAGTGTATAAATGTGGAGAATAGAAGGAGGAATACAACAAGTACAATAAACAGATGAACCTGATACAATAGCAGCTTGAACCAAGCTGAAACACAAGTCCAAATGATGAAGATGCGCCCTAGGATGATGCGCCCTCCTCACAAGTTGCCAAGACCACTGAACTGAAGCGCTCTGCCAACTGGAAGCTCTAATGCAGAAACCCTCCCACAGTACTTTGAATCTATGTTGTAGCTCTCCACTGAAACTGTCCTCACTGTAATCTGAGCTCTGCAAGTCCTCCCTCCTAGTTGTGCGCCCTCCTCCTAGCAAGAACAAGCTCCAAAAATAAATGAAGGACTAAGCCTCCTGGCTACCTCCATGAATGGGGGCGCCCAAGCATTCCTCACTCAATGCCTCCAACCTCATCCTCATTCTCATATCCCAACTCTCTTGGTGAACATAACAAGGAATAATGAGCCTCCTTTGCCCTATGCGCCCCTCTTAAGGAAACATGAGAAAACCTAAAGTATGTGTGGATGAGATCATCTCATCTCATTCCTAATCAATGGTTGAGATATCTCCAAAATAATCTCAACTCAAAACCCACTTTAATTATGTTTTCATAGTTTCACTTTATGTCCCTGAATTCACCCACAAAGTGAATTAATAGTCATTTTAGGCTAAAATGACCAAATTTCACTTTTGACTTAAATCTCCTAAGTCAAAGTGAAATTAGACATAAAGTACATGGTACAAAGTACTTCCCACATGTGTTTAGAAGCTCATAAACACAAGGGGGGCACTTTCCAAGGTACCCAAATCTCAACAATCCCTCTTACTGAGGAAAGTGCCCTTCACCCCATATCATGAGGAGCAGATGGCTCTGAAGATTATACATACTCAGAGGGAGTCAAGCTTGAGAGGGAGAATGGAGACTGAAAGACTTTAAGATTCAGGTGGAAGAGAGAGACGTCTTCCAAAACTGAAAGACAGATGCCATGGGTTGAGAAGGCTAGATCGAAGCTTCAGAGGCTTCGAGTAGATATGATATCTTATGGGAAGATTCCCTTGCTTCAATAAAATTTGCTACAATGACCGAGGAGGAAGGTAGTCAAAAGGACTGGGATACATATTTTTTCCTTAGTTATGAGACCAGAAGGGAAGTA
Source organism: Picea glauca (assembly GCA_000966675.3). Classification (NCBI taxonomy): domain Eukaryota; kingdom Viridiplantae; phylum Streptophyta; class Pinopsida; order Pinales; family Pinaceae; genus Picea; species Picea glauca. The sequence continues at coordinate 310,979 of JZKD02S1674146.1, read as the reverse complement.
AGTGGTGACTTCCAAGTTGATCTACAAGATCAAACATGTTGCAGAAAAATAGCCTAGAGATGTACAAAGCCTGATTTGTGTCCAGAGGATTCTCCCAGCAAGAGGGAGAAGACTATGACGAGACACTTGCTCCAGTATATTGTTTGTTACATGATCCGTTTGATCATATGATAGCCTGTGTGGATATGGTGATGCTACTTGTAGGCTGGCCTGCAAGACCATGTGAGTCTTTCCCATGCCATGTGAGATGGATGGATGTGTTTGAGACCACTACATGAAGAACATCTTAGTTAATACCTCCCTAGCTAAGAGGGAGTGTTGATGTTTTGGTAGTTGCGGGAGGTATTAACCACCACATGTAACCTATGACTTAGAATAGAATATTCCGAAAGCAATTGAACCATTAAACAAATGTGTGGAAACCCTAGAAGACAAGTTGGCCTAGCGGAATAAATAATATTATAATATTATATTTCAAAAATGCAAATCGGCTCCACAGGAAAAAGATAAACAAAAAATATAATTACCAGAAAGTCAGGTCAACCCAACCAGAAAAGTCACTGGACAAATTGATATAAATAAAGGACATTTTAGCTCATTTGTACACCTAGTTAAATGCATAAGTCTTGTGGACAGATGCAGTTGCAGTTGCAATGAGGAATAAAGGCGCATGGTCATCTCTTGGTCTTGGTCTCTCTCTTGGTGATATTCTTGCTAAGCTTGGTGCAAGTTTGAGAGAGAGAGAGTAGTGCAGCCGTAGCTGCTGCAATTGTGTATGGTACTTGTTCTGTGGATATGGAGACTCTCTCTCTTGTGTGCTACCCTTGGAGAAGGAGTGCTCTACTTGTCTTGAGTTGTTGTTGTTGTAGTTAGCGACCAAGGTTTATCTATTGGTTCTGGAGTAGGCTTGCCAGAATTATTCTGAGTAAAGGTTAGTGTGCTTAGGGGTGGCATATGTGAATGTGTATGGTTGGGTGACAATGATGTAACATCGTATATGGTTAAACGAGCATACCAAAATTTCAACAGTGAATGCAATTAAAGTTTTTAATGGAGATATTTCATTGCCACATGCAATAGGAGGTGTATACACATTGTTAGAAACAAAGGGTGCATTTATTAAATGGGATGCATCACAAATAGTTCACCACATTTAGCATATAAATGATATCAATTCTAATAATAGAATTAAAAACATATAATTTAGGTCAACATTCTTCATTAGGAAAGTTAGATTGTTACACAGATGTTCAGAGCAAAGAGATTGCATAATCATGGGTCTTGTGTCAAATATGGATGAGTGCAATGTTATTAAAGGGAAAGTTTGGGACCTCTCACATTTAGTGTATTAGTGAACGAACTACTATTGCTTTGTGACATTTGATCTTTTGAGTCGGGGCTTGCTAGTTTGGTACCTTGGTCAATACACAAAATGGTGTATTTCAAAATAGGTTCTATCCTAAGGGTTCAAGGTATTAATCAATTTGAACATTCACTGACACAAGCGAACCATGATCGAAACATTAAGTTCTTGAGAGTAAAGGTAAACATGTTCCATAAGTGTTTTTTAGAGCTAAATTGCATTGCCATGGGATCAATTTCAAATGTTCTAGAGAGAGAGAGGTAGGGCACTTTGCACCACTAGATGGTAATGAATTTGGATTGTAATTGAGAAAGTCTTTGTTCAATGTGATAAACGTTGCATATGGGAGGGATCTCTATGGATATGATCTACAAACCACTTGCTTGACCTTAGTGGCACCCCCTTGGATGTGATATTAAAGGAATGTGCAAAGAAAATTGAGGTCAAATTATGGGACATAATAGAAGCAACTCCTTTGTAGCTGTGGTATCCACCTATGGGTATTGTAGATTGTGTTGAGGTACAAATTGTGATAACAAGGCGATACGACTAGCTGAAATGCTAAAGGACAAATGCTCTTCTAAAAGTAATTCGAGTATAAACTCTATTGAAACATCTAATGGAAATTCTTTCACTATAGGTATGCATGCTACACATTGTCATAAAAATGATTGTATTTCTAAAATATCGATGGGTTGATGGTCGAGGGTATTAATAAGGTGTTTCTCATGAATGGAAATTTAACAAGAGAATTTCTATTAAATTTTCTAGCATCAAATGTTACTATTGTTAGACAAGGAGGAAATAAAAGAACTCTACTTACAATGAAGTTTGACACATTCAATATTTGTTAAGATGCATGATATAAAGCTTATGGAACAAAAATAGGCACTTTCTACCATTTTAAGGATATTTTTAGAAATGGTGTCTTGAAGACAATGAAGGACAATAGTAGATTACAAAAATCCATTTCTAATATTATTGCAAGAGTGACTAGTGTTAGTAGGGGTGGCAGGACAAGGAGATCATCCTAGATCTTGAAGGAAATGTAGAAAAATTATATGCACAGGGTCTCAAAAAGGCCACAAATAATCAAGTAGAAGCCTACACACTTTATCCAGGTATCCTTTTAGCCAAAGGAGCTATACTAAGCTCTTGGATTGTAATAAGGGATTCAAGCACAATAACTAACCACATGATCTTGAAAATCGTCCCCACAGATAGTGAACTTGCCTCAATCATATCTCAAGTTTAGAAGGAGATGGGTAATATACACAAGGTTTTGTTTTATTAGGTTCTTCGGGAATTCAATCATCAAGTACATTCATTGGCCAATGAGGTGGTCATTTACAACCCTGAAGTCAATAGGAAAAATGATGGGTGGTGCCTCCAACCTATCCCCTAACAATATTAGAAACCTTTGATTATGAAGACAAGGACACTCAGCTTGTCAATTAATTGCCACTTGGTAGTAAATCATTGCCACTGGCTTTCAAGCATAGGGTATAGGTTCAAAAGGACATGCACTCCCATCTCTCACATGGATGGATTAATGGTTGGTTCATCTCTTGAACGCATTGTTGAAGGGTTTTTTCAACAAGGTGGGATAACGGTTTGTAGTGAGGTTGGGATTCAATGTTTGTGGCGATGCAAAGGGGAAGTTCACCTGACCATCTTGGTAAGATCTTCTCTTCGTCTTTGGTTAATTCTCTAGAACTTCAATTTATTTGAGTTTGCCTCAAGGTGCGAAGTAGGAATACATTATTGGTATTGGACCTCGAGGAAAAGGTAATATTGTTGGTCTTGTGTGTGGTTTTGGGCAAGGTTTTGTGTGTGACTCTGGTATTTTTTCAAGACACATGATTTTTCTAGAGATTGTTTGGCATAGAACCATCTCACTACTAGGTTCTTCTCTACGTTTGAGAGTCTTTCTAGGTGGTTTCTCTCCGATACATTTTGAATTATGATCCCTCAGATACCTTGTTCCTTAGTTTTGGGAAATTCTTGCTATTTGGCACTTATCTATGGACAAAGGGATTTATATTTGAGTCCTAGAAATAGGCGGATCATTGGGAATTCTCTCTCTTTTACAAATTCGAGTCTTGCACTATATTGTATAATCTTTGGTCCAATTGATTTTCGAGGTTTGTTGATCATATGGATTACAAAGAGGCACACGAATTTAGGAGGGTATTGAGAAGACATGATGAGTCCATTTAATACAATAGATCTTCCCTTTTCTCAGTGACCTCCAAGGTCCATGAGAACAAACATCAGTGCACCTAATAGACAACTATGATTATGAATACCCTTGTATAACAAAAACAGAAAAATGATGAATTGGAGGTTGAGCGTAATATGCTGAGAAACATGGTTATTAATCTGAGTAAAGATTCACACTCCATAGCTTCCAACCATAGAATGTCCACAAAATCTATCCAAGCAGGCCTAAAGGAAGAAGACATAGCGCATTGTATGCTAGAAGATATGAAATTGGAGACTTATAACTCCCCCCCTACATCATGGGCAGGAAGAAACAATTAGTTGCCATGTTTTCTCATAATTTTTTTATGTTTATCAAAGTAATTATAATTTTAGGCATCTTTTTTTAAGTTATACATCTACAAGTTTTTATGCAAGAATCAATAGGATGTGATATATATAAAATTTTGTAAATTTTTCTCTATGGTTTTTGGAAGCTGCCAATCCCATTTGGAAACTTGGGATAATTGTTTTTTTGTACTTAGGTGTTCAACTTTTTCTATAGCCTTTATAATGCAATTTTCCCAGTTTTGGTTTAAAAAAGAGGACAATGGTTAGTGTCAGTAAGATTGTGCATGAAATTCAATAAGGCTCCACTTCCATCATGTTTAATACATCAAGATGGAACAAGGGCACCTCTTAGATCATTGCCTTGAAATATGACTCACAATCCCATTTCAGTACAATAATGACAAATCAAATTTTAGGTTTTGAGATCACAAAGAATAACTTCTTTGCAAGGTGTAATGATTGTGTCCCAGTCACCACAAACTTAGGGCCACCATTGATGCAGACAAATTAGAATGGTTGCAGATAGTTCAAATGGCCCGTAATAACTATATTATAGGTTGTCACAATGTGTATTGTGCCCATAAATTAAATTTAAAGAAGCATCCCAGCATTTACTTGAGCATTGTGCATGACAAGATGGACAAGACAAAGACTTCTATACCAAGGTTGTGTAAGAAGGCAAAGGCTATGAATAGTGTAATGAATCTCCAAAGTTCTTTAACTAGCATGCTTACACATAGACACAAGACTGGGGACTTTAGCCACTTCAGCCTTTCCTTTTTGGAGATAGGTTCAAACTTCCTTATGATTTCATTATCCAAATGCCTCAAGAATCTTGAAGAACCATTGATGGATTGAAATGGAGATTTGTTGTATAGGAGGGGATTCATATCAAGCTACCCATTGCATGATGCTCTATTACAAACCATGTCTTATGAAAAATGTGTGGTCTACAAGCAAGATGATATGCAAGCTCTTGAGGCAAGTGTTGATAAAACAAATTGTTATGGGTAAAATAGAAAATTTCCACCAGTATTATTCATGTAAATGGATAGTTATGCATGCGATGATCCAGATTTATGCAGGAACACAATGAATTACAGAAATACACATAAACACAAATATGCAGCGGAATTAAAACTTCATTTCATTAACAACAAATGACTGAAATATGCTTACAGATAGAATGGAAATAAAATAGCTCGGGTGCTTGTAGCTTATCTCTGAGAAGAGATGTGGCGGCTAATGGCCTATGAAATCTATGTTACAATGAGGCTCGAAGGCCTATATATTATTGAGAAACAATGGAAAACCCTAAACATCCAAAAACCTAACCCTAGGAGATTAAACGCCAGAATATGAGCCACGTTGGTGTAAATTGGTACATCAATTTCCCGGGATCGTAACTTTGGCATACTATCTCCGTTTGACGCACATGACACATCGTCAGAAAGATCTGTCTGAGGAATACACTACAAACAACGAATATCGAGTCTGGAACAAACTCAAATTCGTCGGAGCATTCATGCCCAAAAAACGTCGTTTAGGGCCTCAAAACGGCTCTGAAAGTTCAGGACTCGAAAAACTGCTAAAAATAGTAAATTGTGCTACAATTAAGGAAACTGAAAAAATGAAAGAAACAATGGCATGGGTCCAAGTGTTATAGGCGGGTGGGCACCAATATACACTTGGATCATGCGATAACAAAAATTTGTTAGACAACTGAGAGGGGGGGGGGTGAATCAATGGTTACTGTGCTTAAACAATTATGCCCATTTTAAACTCATTACAAAACACTCAATGATGATCAAAATAATTTAGGGAAGTAAGCAACAGAGTATTCAACATCAATCACACACATGAAGTATACAGAAACAAATATTCCCGAGGAAACCCATAAAGGGAGAAAACCTCTTCTTCTTCGAATGATAGGCAGTGTTTTTATGTTCTGCAACAACTCAATGTGAGGCTACCACCTATGTTTTACAAGCTGCAACTTGCTGATAGCACCAACTCTCTGGTTTCTCTAGCACCCACTAGAAGGAAGCACCAACTCTCTGGTTTCTCTAACACCCACTAGAAGGAAGGACCAACTCCCTGAGTGTTCCAGCACCAACTGGATGGAAGCACCAACTTTCAGTCACACAGGCACCGACCTGTACAACAGAGAACAATAGTTCTCCCTTGCACCACCCTACCACCCTAGTTTTTCTAGCTGCAACCAGATGGAAGCTACAACTCCTTGTGTTCAATCACCCACTTGAAACTCTGAGGACAACAATCCTCCCTAGCACCACCCTACCACCCTGAGATATAAATCTTTGCTTTCTGAAATTTATTACAGTGATACAGTATTTATCAATGGCTTACTAGTCTCATCACATTTTGGCTACACTGCTTTTCTATGCTTGCATCAATGTGTTCCTGCTTGCATCTTCTTGCACTTAATTTTTTGTACAGTCTGTTGTTTTCACCATTTCTACTCTGTCCAGCTTATGTTCTTCATCTCTGCATCTTTCATGCTCTATTCCTGCCATCTTCTTGATCACATACAGTTCGACTTGTTTTACCAAGAAACAACCACCTGCCTCTGTCATGACATGTTTCCTTTATTCCTTCTCTCATCATCCGTTACACTCCAAATCTCCAACGCCCATGTCGGGAATCTCAAAACGCTCAAGAGCCATGATTCCAACACCCCAGAACAATGATTCAATTAGTGTAACTGAATCGTAACTGATCAAGAAACCACGAAGTGAAACAACAACCCTTCGATCAGATTCGGTTTGATCAACGTCGTTGGATTATACACGTAGAGGATTTTTTACTTTTCAATGTGTAACCTCCGATCTGGAGCCTAGCAGTGCTAGCTCCTTCCCCTATCTTTCGCTGACGTGACCTTGGGTGATGCTATCATGTGACCATGAGAATGCGGGCACGACCAAAGGTGGTTTGAGATCAAATTACTTTTTGCCCCACAATTTACCTCGAGCCTCCACGTGTCCTTTCTCCAAAATCAAGGTTTTGATTGCGGCCTGCCTTCAGAAAATTAACTTCTGAGCAATTTATGGTCCTGCAATTAGGCGTGATCGTCAATCTCGCGGTCTCTGACAGATTCCTTCGATCAACAACTCCGATTTATCGTCTTTCCTTCCTCTTCTCCGGATCGACGCCCTCCTAAGTCTTAACGACCAAGTGACGTGTGGCCCTCCAAACCGACGGACGAGATCGATTTCTCCTTTTGGGCTTCGGGAGTCTCGATTCTCAAACTCCTCTTTCTCCACGGTGCTTCCACCCGAAATTCACGATCTATTGACACATGGTCTTCTCGAATCAACGGTCACAATCCCATCGGGGTTCAGAAATCTCATCTTTCCTTGCTCGCTTTTTCCCGGAGTGTTCCAACCGGAGTACATGATCTGTTGACGTGTGTCCTCCTACAGATCGACAGTCCTCAACTCCTTTGGCTCTTTGGGCTTCGGGGATTTCAAAACTCAACTTCGCTTCCTTCGCTTTCTCTCGGAGTGATTTTCCCCGAACTGCATAGATTTCTGCCACGCGTCCTTTTGCCAACCGACGACCTGGATCTTCTTCGACCCTCGGGTCTTCGACGATCTGGTTTCCTTCCTAACCACAAACTCTCGAAGTGATTTGATATGGAGTTGTGGATTGTGCGCTACCTGTCAGTCTTGATGATGGATGGTCCCTGCTTACTTCGGGACTTTGACAAGTCCTCTCTCCTGTGCTCATCCAAAGGCTTAAACTTCGTGCATTTTTCTTTGGATCCAACGATCGTTGATCCTCGACACTCAGATCCAACAGATCAGATTCGTAGTTCTCCTGGATCTAACGGTTGTCCTAACTCCCGAAATGTACCTTAGATCAACGACTAAGAGCGACTTCGGACCTTCGTCCTTTGGGACTTCGGACCTTCGTCCTTCGGGACTTCGGGACTTTTGACATTTGTTGGTGATGAAACTCCCGAAGTAAATCCCCTGGAGTGACGTAGCTTGCTTATGTCACTTGTTGACGTGTCACGAGCCGAGTAGTTTCCATGTGTCACTCAGATTCATGATTTGCACGTACCTGAAGTGTTGATTCAACTTGACACTTGTCATTGTCTCATTGCGCCATGTGTCCTTGCTGACGTGGTCTGCCAACTTGGTCTGCCACATGTTTTTATAGACGTGGTCTAGTGACATGGTTCTCTCTGATCTAACAGTCATCACATTTTCTCCCTGATCCGATGGTGCTTATTCATTTCGGATTTCGGGCTTTAGGTAAATTGACTTTCAAGTTGTCAATTCTTCCGAAGTGAGATTCCCCAAACAGTAACCTCCTCGCAACTTTTGACGTGAACCAAATATTGTTTTTCGATCATGTTCTTAGATCGATGGCTCAATATATCTTTGGTGTTGCTCTTCTATCTTATCCAGTCCTTCCACTTAAAAGTGATCCAACGGTCGTGAAGACACTCGAAGCAGATCAACGATCAAGGATGGTTGCAGAACCACAACTTGTGAGTGATTTAACTCGTCACCAAAACTCCGCAATTTGAAGTTGTGCGTTGTTGGTGAGTCAACCACAATCGTCGATCGTCGAGGATATAAGATATGACGGTCCTGGCTAATTGCAGGATTGGAAATAGCATGCTATTTAATTCTCCTTTCGATATTCGCAATCTATCCCTGCCGTTGATTTGGTGATTGCGCATCTGATGGTCATGACTTAATCCGAATTAATCTGATTGTTTGTTAGATCAACCATAATCATCGATATTTGGGTTTATGAGATTTGACGATCTAGAGAAATTGCGGGATTAGAACTAGCGAGTTGTTTAATTCTTCTTTCGCCCTCCGCAATTCATCCTTATCATTGATCTGGCTTGCAGATCTGAGGGTCACAATCCTCCAACGGTCCTCAAGCCCATGGTCACTCATATGACTAACGTCCATACTATTAGACAATCAACACGGTCAATTTCTTGATTAGACGGCTGCTGAGGCTTCTCACCCCGAGCTTACGCTTTTCCTTCCGAGCTTTGATCTCTGCATACTATTCGCTTCTCCTGCTGAGCTTATGCTTTTCCTGTTCGCCATCGTCGTTGTTGTTCTTTCCATCAATGACAAGCACACTCTTCCTGTAAAACCATGCCAACAATCTCTCCCTTTGGCATTGATGGAAACCCTAAAAGGTTGCACTATTATGATTAGACCTCCAACTGTAGCATCCAGACCACACCTTTTCTCCCCCTTTGACATCAATGTCAAAGAAAACATGCTCCCCTTGAGCTGTTGCAGTAATTTTTCAGAGGTATCAGATATTCAACCAACACATACTCCTCCTAACAGGATGGACTCTCTTAGGTGAGAGAAGGGATGACACCCAACTTCTAACGAAGATATTTAAATGGTGTTTTGGCTAGGGGTTTAGTAAAGATGTCTGCAATTTGTTTTGTGGAATGAATATAAGTTAGTTGAAAAACTCTGTTTGTAACCTGCTCTTTGAGAAAATGATACTTTATTGGTATATGCTTCATCTTTCAAAGGAGAACAAGATTCTTTGAGGCACTAATGGAACTGGTGTTATCACAGTGAAGTGGAATGGGATCAATATAAGTTACCTTCAAATCTGCAAGAGTTTGTATCATCCATAAGATATGAGTGCAACAAGTAGCAGCAGCAATGTACTCTGCCTCTGTAGTTGATAATGAAATAGATCCCTGCTTCTTACTAAGCCATGCTACTAACGAATCACCTAAGAAGAATGCACCTCCACTGGTGCTCTTTCTCTCATCCAAACAGTTTGCCCAATCAACATCTGAATATGAAGTTAATTGAAAATTCTAATTTTTAGGATATCAGAGACCATAAGTCATTGTACCCTTAAAATATTTGAATATCCTTTTGACAACTTCTAAATGACTTTGTTTAGGAGCATACTGAAAACGACCTACCATTCCAACAACTTGTATTATATCAGGACGAGATGTTGTGATGTACATAAGACTACCTATCATTGATCGATATGTTCTTTGATCAACATCAGGTGAAATATCATCTATACTTAGCTTGCAACCAACCACCATAGGTGTACTAACAGGAGATGAATCTTCCATCTGAAACTTCTTCAACATCTCTTTCAAATACTTTTCTCGAGAGATAAATAACTCTGCAGAACTCTGATTGATTTGTAAACCAAGAAAATATGATAGTTATCCTATCAAGGACATCTCAAACTCAGTTTGCATTGAATTAACAAACCACTGAACTGAAGGGTCATTAGTGCATCCAAAAATAATGTCATCTACATAAACCAAAACAACTAATAAATCATCACCTTCAGACTTAATGTACAAATTACTGTCAACAATACCTTTCTTGAACTCTTTGTCCTGTAGAAATTTGTCCAATCTATAATACCAGGCTCGTGGTGCCTGTTTTAGTCCATATAATGCCTTTTTCAACTTACAGACATAGTTAGGATTATCTGTCAGTGAAAATCCTTCAGGTTCCTCCACATATACTTCTTCTTCTAGATCTCCATTAAGAAATGTTGACTTAACATCCATCTGATATACTTTAAAGTTCTTATGACATGCATAGGCAAGAAATGTTCTAATGGCTTCCAATATTGCCACTGGTGCAAAGGTTTCATCAAAATCATGTCCTTCAACTTGTGCATACCCCTTACATACCAATCTGGCTTTATTCCTAACAATTTGTCCTTGTTCATTCATTTTGTTCTTAAACACCCATTTGGAGCCAATTACATTCTTATCTGCAGGTCTAGGAACAAGCTTCCAAGTATTGTTGTTCTCAATCTGATCCAATTCCTCATTCATTGATTTTAACCAATTTACATCTTTACTGGCTTCATTAAAGTTTTTGGGTTCCACCATGGATATGAAGGCTATATGTGATTGCTCGGTGTCTTTGAGTATCCTTTTCTTGGTTTGTACACCTTTGTCTTTCTCACCAATTATCTAACTTGCAGGATGATTCTTTTGAGTAATTTTTGAGGAAGGATTTGATGTTCTCTGCTAATTTGAGTCTGCCTGAGTATTTGTATCTTCATTTGACTCAAAATCTTATTTTTCTTATTCTTGGACCTGTTCATCTTCAACTTCAATTGTGTCTTCTGTAGTAGACTCAATATTGCTCACCTCTCTTACTGGGACTCCTTCATCAACCTTTATATCAATGCAATCAATTAATTTATACAATCTTTTATTAAAGCATATATATCCTTTACTATTGGTATCATATCCTAAGAAGATGCCTTCATCAGCCCTGTCATCATCCTTGCCAAGGTTTTCATTATTATTCTTTATGTAGTACTTACTCCCAAATACTTTGAAGTGTTTAATTGAAGTGGTATTCCATACCACAGTTCATAAGGTGTCTTGTCACTGTGTGGTCTAAGGTGGGATTTGTTAAGAATATGGACTGTTGTATGTATTGCTTCTACCCAGTAGGTTTGACCAATGTTCTTCTCATTCATCATTGACCTGGCCATTTGCTGAACTGTTCTGTTTTGCCTCTCAACTACTCTATTTTGTTGTGGAGTTCCTGGGATTGTGTATTCTCTCTCGATCCCATGTTTATCATAGAATTCCTTGAAATCACTTGACATAAATTCTCCTCCTCTGTCTGATCTTACTACCTTTGACCTGTTGCCTGTTTCATTCTCAGTTAAAGCCTTAAATATTTTAAATTTCTCAAATGCTTCAGCTTTTTCTTTGAGAAAAGAAACCCAAGTGAGTATGGAGTAATCATCAATGATCAACATGAATTAGTTTTCCTTCCCTGTGCCTTCCTGTCTTGATGGTCCACATAAATCCATATGAACTAATTCGAGTGGTTTCTCTGTTGAAGTAGAGCTCTTGGATTTAAACTGTGTCCTGGTTAGCTTTCCTACTTGGCAGGGTTTACACACTGAATCTTGTGGCTTTGATATTCTTGGAAGATCTTTTACTGCCTCAAGATTTTTGAGCTTGATTAAGTGGTCAAAGTTTAGATGTCCAAGTCTCCTATGCCATAACCAACTTTCATCATGTTTGCTTAGATGACACTCTTCTCTATATTCTTTCAACACATATACATTATTATTTGTCCTTATGCCTTTAACCACCACTTTTCCCGAGTTTACAGAATTTATCTTACAATCTTTGTAAGTGAACACCACTTCACATCCTCTGTCACACATTTGACTTACACTGAACAAATTATGCTTAAGCCCATCTACAAGCAGAACATCCTAGGATTTTCCTTTACCATTACTCAAACTCACCATCCCTTTACCCTTGATTTTACCTGGTTCATCATTTCCAAAGGTCACATTTCTTGTTTTGCTTTTACTTGTAGCCAAAAACTTATCCTTGTATCCAGTCATGTGCTTGGAACATCCACTATATATATACTAGGGATCTTTTTGTTTTTGAGCTGAAAGTACTAGACCACATTTTTCACTATCTTTCTTTTTCCATGTGCTAGCATTTCTAGCTAAGGGTTTTATCCCTGGATTTGCTTTGTAATTCTTCAGATGACAGTTTGCAGCTTTACGACCGAAGTTATGACAGTTATAACATTTGAGCTCATTGTTCAATAGGTCAAAGTGATTGGTGCAACTTTGTCTAGTCATTGGCTGTTTAGTTCTATGTTGCAAAGATTGTTTATTTCTTGATCTCCTCAGTTGCATGTCTCTAAACTTAATTTGACAATTTGCAATATTATGACCAAAATTAGAGCAGTAAAAACAATAACCATGGAAGAAATTTTGGTACGTGAAGGATGGCCTTCTTCTCGGCATTTGTTGCTCCATCTTATGATATCTTTGTTTTTTATCAGGGATCATCTTGTCTTTATTAGATTGTGGTGGCAAAGTACTCACATGATCTGATTGTCGTTTGAATTGGAACTTGATCATATTTATTGTCTCTTTGCTTTCTGTATGTTTGCTACTTGAACCACTTACATAGCCTAAACCAGTCTTCAACAAAGTAGATCTCTGTTTGCTCAGAATGTCGTTTAGTTCTACTGAGGCTTTAATGCTTGGAAGATTTTGGAGATACAATGCTTTAAACTTCTCCATCTCTTTTCTGGTTTTTACTACCTCTTCTTCTAAGGCTTCACATCTTGCCTTCTTCTTTGATAACTGTTGTTTCAGAATGTCCTCTATTTTCTTTGTCTCTTCTAATTCCACTTTTAGCAGGACAAAGTCTTCATCAGGTTTTTCACTATCTTTTTCGAACTGTATCAACAATTGTTTTTGCTTTTTCTTCTTAAATATGAGTCTAGCAATTTCTTCTAGGGCACTAATCAGTTCTCCTTCCAAGTCAACCATAGGTTCTTCATCATTAACATCACTTCCTGTGCTTTTATTATCGTAATCCTCTTTGGCTATAAGCATAAAGTCATTAACCTTATCTTCATAAATAGAATCGATATCTGTGTCTTCTGGAGAGTCATCATTATTTACACATAAACTTTTATTTTTACCAAATCTCTTGGATTTGTACTTCTCTTCACCTTCAACATTCTGGTCCTTCTTCTTGTGTGGACACTTAGATGCAAAGTGACCTATCTTTCCATAGTTAAAACATTTGAAGGGAAACTTGCCTTGGTACTTGTTTGATCCTTTCTTTAGTCTTCTCACAAATTTCGCTTCAATTTCATCAAGCTTAGAATCCTCATTCTTATCTGCTTTAAATGATGCTTCTCTAGAGGTGGGTATATATTTACCTATCCTCATTTCATAAGCAGTTAGAGTTCCTAGGAGTTGGTCAATAGACATAACTTTTATATCATTAAGTTCTTCTATAGTAGAGACATTTGGGTTGAACGTATTTGGCAGAGATCTCAAAATTTTCTGAACTAAAGTGACTTCCTCAATTTTTTCACCAAGTCCTTTCATTGCATTCACTAGTTCTTCAACTCTCAGAAAGTACTTCCCAACAGTTTCATTCTCTTTCATCTTTAGCTGTTCAAACTGTAATCTGTAGGTTTGAAGCTTGGCATCCTTTACCTTCTCATTACCTTCATAATTGCTAATGAGTTTGTCCCACATTTCTTTGGTAGATTCTAAGTGCATAACTTTTACAAATGCTGCTTCTACAAGCCCACTCAGAATAACATTCATAGCCTTAGCGTTGAAGCTGAATTATAGCTTGTCATCCTTAGAATCTAGTACAACTGGCTTCACATAACCAATCTCTACCACATCCCAGACATCTGCAACTAAAGAAATTATGTAGGTTCTCATCCTAACTTTCCAGAAGGCAAAGTTTGTTCCATTGAACAGGGGGGCCTTATTGGTTGAAGTTCCTTAATGTCTAGTCATGTTTAAGCTCTAGGATATACCCTTAGATAAAAGGAACCCACTTTGATACCAATTGTTAAACAACTGAAAGGGGGGGGTGAATCAGTTGTTACCATGCTTAAACAATTGTGCCCATTTTAAACTCATTACAGAACACTCAATGATGATCACAATAATTCAGGGAAGTAAGCAATAGAGTATTCAAAATCAATCACACACATGAAGTATACAAAAACAAATATTCCTGAGGAAACCCATAAAGGGAGAAAACCTCTTCTTCTTCGAATGATAGGCAGTGTTTTTATGTTCTGCACATCATCTATCTTTGAGCATCAACTCAATGTGAAGCTACCACCTCTGTTTTACAAGGTTCAACTTGCTGAGAGCACCAACTCTCTCGTTTCTATAGCACCCACTCGAAGGAAGCACCAACTCCCTGAGTGTTCTAGCACCAACTTCCAGTCACATAGGGACCAACCTGTACAACAAAGAACAATAGTTCTCCCTTGCAACACCCCACCACCCTGGTTTTTCTAGCTACAACCAGATGGAAGCTACAACTCCCCGTGTTCAAGAACCCACTTGAAACTCCGAGGAAAACAATCCTCCTTAGCACCACCCTACCACCCTGATATATAAATATTTTCTTTCTAAAATTTATTACATTGATACAATATTTATCAATGGTTTACCAGTCTCATCACTGTTCGGCTACATTGCTCTGCTCTATCTGCATCAGTGTGTTCCTGCTCGCATCTTCTCGTGCTTAATTTTTCGTACAGTCTACTTTTTTCACCATTTCTGCTTTGTCCAGATTATGTTATTCATCTCTGCATCTTTCACACTCTGTTCCTGCCGTCTTCTTGATCACATACAGTTCGACTTGTTTTACCGAGAAACAACCATTTGCCTCTGTCACGACATGTTTTCTTTATTCCTTCTCTCATCATTCGTTACACTCCAAATCTCCAATGCCCATGTCGAGAATCTCAGAATGCTCAAGAGCCATGATTCCAACCCCCCAGAACAATGATTCAGTTAGTGTAACTGAATCGTAACTGATCAAGAAACCACGAAGTGAAACATCAACCCTTCGATCGGATTCGGTTTGATCAGCGTCGTTGGATTATACACGCAGAGGCTTTTTGAATTTTCAATGCGTAACCTTCGATGTGTAGCCTAGCAGCGTTAGCTCCTTTCCCTATCTTCTGCTTATGTGACCTTGGGCGATGTTATCATGTGACCATGCCTCACAATTTACCTCGATCCTCCACATGTCCTTTCTCCAAAACTGTGGTTTCGATTGCGGCCCACCTTCAGAAAGTTAACTTTCGAGCAATTTCTGGTCTCGCAATCAGGCATGATCGTCGATCTCGCGGTCTCTGACAGATTCCTTCAATCAACGGCTCTGATCTATCGTCTTTCCTTCCTCTTCTCTAGATCCACGCCCTCCTAAGTCTTAATGACCAAATGAAGTGTGGCCCTCCAAACTGACGGACAAGATTGATTTCTCCTTTCGGGCTTCGGGAGTCTCGATTCTCAAACTCTGCTTTCTCCGCGGTGCTTCCACCCAGAATTCACGATCTATCGACATGTGGTCTTCTCAAATCAACGGTCACAATCCCTTCGGGATTCATAAATCTCAACTTTCCTTACTCGCTTTTTTCCGAAGTTTTACAATCGGAGTACACAATCTGTTGACATGTGTCCTCCTACAGATCGATGATCCTTAGCTCGTTTGGCTCTTCGGGCTTCGGGGATTTCAAAACTCAACTTCGCTTCCTTCACTTTCTCCCAGAGTGTTTTTCCCTGAAATGCACATATTTCTGCCACACGTCCTTCTGGAAACCGACGAACTGTGTCTTCTTTGACCCTCGGGTCTTCAGATATCTGGTTTCCTTCCCAACCCAAAACTCTCAAAGTGATTCTCTCCGGAGTTGTGGATTATGCGCCACCTGTCAATCTTGACAATGGACGGTCCCTGCTTACTTCGGGACTTTGACAAGTCCGCTCTCCTGCGCTCATCCAAAGGATTAACCTTCGTGCATTTATCTCTGGATCAAACGACCATTGATCCTCAACGCTCAAATACAACGCATCAGATATGTACTTCTTCTGGATCTAACGATTGTCCTAACTCCCGAAATCTACCTTAGATCGATGACTGAGAGTGAATTCAAACCTTCGTCCTTCGGGATTTCGAGACTTTTGACATTTGTTGGTGATGAAACTCCCGAAGTAAATCTCCTAGAGTGACGTAGCTTACTTACGTCACTTGTTGATGTTTCATGAGCCGAGTAGCTGCCACGTGTCACTCAGATTTGTGATTTTCACGTACTTAGAAGTGTGGATTCAACTTGACACTTGTCATTGTCTAATTACGCCATGTGTCCTTGTTGACGTGGTTTGCCAACTTGGTTTGCCACATGTTCTTATATACGTGGTTCTCCCTGATCTAATGGTCATCGCATTTTCTTCAGATCCGATGGTCCTTATTCATTTCGAATTTCGTGCTTCGGGTAAATTGACTTTCAAGTTGCCAATTCTTCCAAAGTGAGATTCCCCGAATAGTAACCTCCTCGCAAATTTTGACGTGAACCAAATGTTGTTCGTCGATCATTTTCTTAGATCGATGGCTTGATCTATCTTCGGTGCTGCTCTTCTAGCTTATCCTATCCTTCCACTTAAAAGTGATCCAACGGTCATGAAGACACTTGAAGCAGATCAACAATCAAGGACGGTTGCAGAACCACAACTTGCTAGTGATTTAACTCGTCACAAAAATTCCACAATTTGAAGTTGTGTGTTGTTGGTGAGTCAACCACAATCGTCGATCTTAGAGGATATAAGATATGAAGGTCCTTACTAATTGCGGGATTGGAAATAGCACGATATTTAATTCTCCTTTCGATCTCTGCAATCTATCCCTGTCGTTGATCTGGCGATTGCGCATCTGATGGTCACGACTTAATATGACTTAATTTGATCGTTTGTTAGATCAACCACAATCGTCGATATTTGGGTTTATGAGATATGATGATCTATACCAATTGCGGGATTAGAACTAATGAGTTGTTTAATTCTTCTTTTTCTCTCCGCAATTCATCCATGTCGTTGATCTGGCTTGCAGATCCGATTGTCATGATCCTTCAACGATCCTCAAGCCCACGGTCGCTCATATGACCGACTTCCGTAATATTAGACAATCGACACGGTCAATTTCTTGATTGGACGACTGCTGAGGCTTCTCACCCTGAGCTTACACTTTTCGTTTCGAGCTTTGATCTCTACATATTGTTCACTTCTCCTCCTAAGCTTATGCTTTTCCTGTTCACCATCATCGTTGTTGTTGTTGCCATCAATGACAAGCACACTCTTCCTGCAAAAACATGCCAACAAAATTTCCATGTGTTTGTATTTGCATCCCTTTTAACAACAATCAGAGAATTTGATATTATTAAAGTTGGTTTCCTCCCAGTGGGACACACACATGAAGACACAGATGGAACTTATGGGAGGTTGTCAAATTAATTAAATTAGAAATACATGTTTTCACTACCGGAGATGATGGACACTTATAGGACATGTGACGATCATAATTCCTTCATCCAATATATAAGTGATGAATTCTTTGACTTCAAGAACTTTGTGGATCCACACCTATTGGAAAATAAATACAAGATAGTTGGTATTAAAGGATGTCAATACTTCAAATTCTAACTTGTTCATGGTAGACCAGTTAAGCAATATAAGGACTTCGGAAATTTCTCAGAATTCAAAATTTAGAAATTTCACCTCTTTAACTAGAGGTTTCTCATACATTAACTCTATGAATTTTCAACCTTGGGGCTGTTATGAAATAAATACAAAACAACATAAACAACAAACAATATTTTAATTCTTAACAACCCTAAACTTCTAGGCAATCCAAGAGAAAGGAGACCAAAGTGTTCCAATAGTTTTTAGCCATCTAGGACAATCTTATCATGTATAAACCATAGATGAAAACACTTATTTATAGCAATAAATAGAACAACAAAACAACCCTTGTCTTCTTCAATTACAATGATAAATCACTTAACATAATATCCCTTAACTTATGTCAAACCAAAAAGACATAGATAGCTGAAAATTATGAACCATGAAGAACATAGATGGATGAAAATCGAATCTACAATTTATGCAAGAATTGGAAAGTTGACAAATTCATTAATGTGAATAAGATGAAGTTTATGTACATATCATTGACTTATCATGAGGCTATTACAATCCTCTAGCTATCCAAAACCCTAGCTATGGAAAAACAAGAAAACCCGAACTTAACCAACAAACATTAATCATTCAAGCAAGCCCTCCAAGGAAAGATGTATCCTCTTATTGTTCTCTTCACCAAGTACAACCCAGGGTTTCATATCAAATCCCTAATCTCCAAATGTATAAGGGATGAAACCCTAACTCTTGTCTTCAATATACTCCAATAATATCAAGAAACCCAAGTGACTCCAAGAGGGAGAGAGGTCAAGTACATAAGAAGATGCAAGAGAGAGAGAGAGAAGTGTGCTCCTCTTGATTGCATCTCTTTAGAAGAATGAACATGAATGATGAATGAGTGAAGGACCCTCTCGTTCCTCTCTATATATTAGAGGTAAGGGAGGCCAATAATACATATGTTATTCAATGCCCTTACCAACAACCTACAATAATCACATGTAAGCTCACACATATTGAGTGCTACACTTAAAGGGTATAGATGTCAAGCTCCAAGGTAATGTTATTCACAAGTAGGGCTCCAAATGTAAGGGTTTTCCATAAGGTGTGTCCAATGCTCCTCCTACAAGCCTCTAAAGGCTCCATCAATCCTCCTAATCCATGTGCTCCACTAGGTCCACTTCCCCGACATGAACAATATTACAACCCAGTTATCCTCGAGCCAACTCCAAGCCTCCATACACAAATACAAGCTACCATGTGTTTTCTATGGATTAATTCCCTCCCCCAAGATGCAAAACACTTATCCTTCAAAGTAAGGATTTATCAAAGCAAGCAACCATCTCCATCTAGCCATCATGAAGGACATCACCCAATATGTCAGGAAAACACCAATGCCTAAGGGGAGAATACCATGCAAGCACCCAACTGAGGTCAAACAACCACTAAGTAAGCTATATCCAATGTGAAAATCCATCATGGACCATCACTCACATGAAAATCCATCTTGGACCATCTACGGGTTGAACATACACCATGTACCCTAAATCTCATGAAGCAACCCCAAACATGGTGTAAACACTTTCAAAGTAATGTGAAAGCTAACACTTCATCTTTATGAGGAAATTTTTTACACCAACACCCGTCGACTCCCTTTGCAACTCCAATAAATATACCACATGTAAATTTGTAAATGTTATAGTCCCTAATCAACCACTCTCTCATGTAAAGAAACTAACATCCGTGCTATCACAACATCTCAATCCTTCAAATAATACTAACCAATTGTGAATCTAAATGAACATAACCTTGGAACATAAGCAACCTACCAAACTCCATCATCCTCCAAATCAACATCATGGACCAAAATTAATGGACATTGCTTCAAGAGTTGTCTAAGATATTCTATAAATCTAATCACATATCCATGCAAGATCAAGATAAGTGGATCACATCTATCTAATTTGCAAAGATAGAAATTTGTACAAGTCAACTCATCAATCCCAAAATACCAAGCTCGTGGTATAGGTAACAACCCATGCAAGGACACCAATATCTTGTGAACGTGAGAACCCATGGCATGCACCTCAAATCCTCCAATGATTGGAAAATCAACTTGAATTAGGTTAATTCTCTCATCTCAAGAGAATCCTAGAGCAAGAGTAATATCATGGGAACCTCCCTCTATCTGAGATAATCCATCAAACCTGTCCATGTATTCTACAATACTACCATCAACTACAATCATGGAATTAAAATCAACCTCATCCTTTGTCAAATTATCACGCCTCTCCTCCTCAAGATAATTGGAAAGCTCACAAATGGAAGAAACTAATGCAACATGACTAGCATACCTCCTTGGAGATATACTCACCCTCATTGAAGATTTGGGAACTCCTATATGCTCTTGAGCCTCTTTAAACCTAGAATACTCATCCAACCTCTTATTGGAATGTACATTTGTTATTGGATCAATAAATAACCTATAAAGGCCACCCTGTCTCGATCCTCTAATCAAGGTCCTTGGACTAGCTAGACTACAATCATTGATGGTGCATTGTAGTCCCTCATAAGCAACTCTCCACTATACATTTGTTGTATAAGAAACTAAAGAATATTCGTCCTCAAACCAGAAACAAGTAGAATATCATCTAGCTCAAGAATGTCACTAGAAGGCATCTAAAAAGAGATGGATCCAAATCCTCTAACTGGATAAGTAGCACCTTCACCAAGACCCACACTCATGCCTCCCTCTTGCTCATGGAACCCAATGAATAAATACCTATCATATGCCATGTGTCTTGAAGCTCCATTGTCCACATACCGACATTAGACATAGTGTTAGAGGACAAACAAGATGCAACCAACTAATATTTCAACTCAGTGATCTTGGTCAAGTAGCTCACCATAGTATCTGTCTTACTCATATGAATGATTGAAAGCTAGTTTTGCAAGAGCATTTGTTGAGAAGCACAAGAGTTTTGAAAGCACTCAACCAAAACTTCAAACATTTGATTACATGTATTCTTATCTACAATGTGTGAGATGAAATGATCCTTCACATCAAGAATGATTCTATTCAACAACATATGTTTTCCAACAGAGGACGAACACCTTTAGTAACCACTCACACAACTGTATCAAAGATCGACACACCGATGTTTTTACATGGTAAAAACCCTATGGGAAAACAACCACAACCCCATCCAACGTGGCCACTTGAGGCAATTTATTAATGCAAAAGAAAAATATTACAAAGAGTTTCTCACAATCTATCATCAACAAATGACCCTCCATGCTCTTTAAATAGAGATCGTGGATCAATCTGGTGTTAAGCCACAGATTAATGTAGTTGTTAAGATCGAGGAGAATATGAGTCATTATATCACTCTATGTCGAGAACATATCACGACCGTTGGATTACAAATGCATACTAAAGAAACACACTTTATCCTAACAATACATTAGACCAAGTTGATCTTAACTAACTCCTAAATGTCTAAATATCCTAACATATTCTCTTCACTTTGGCTTCCTTCTTCCAATGAACAACCAATTGTGTTGGATCAATAGGTTCTGTAATTTATTTCACAACATACTCCCAAAGATTGACTTCCTCAATAAGCAATTAAAGTCTAAGATTCCAAGGAACAAAATTGGGAGCTCCACCCAACCTGTCACACTCTCTATGACTAAGAGTCACCTTACACATCTTGAACAAATCTCAAGTGCACAAATCATTAGTATGTGAAGTGCTTCTACCAAGCAACTTAGCGTATCACACCCAACAACCTCAATAAGGTCAGTCATGTCTCTAAGTCAATCTTCAACTGAAATACAAGTTCCTTCTTACACCTAGACTGATCTTAACCACAAAATCTTTGATACCATGTTGAAATTTCTGTGTTCCAAGGGTTTCAATGCAAAATAGAAATTTCACCTCTATCTTACAGGTTTCTCAAGTATTAACCTTCTGAATTTTAAGCCCGAGTGTTGTTATGAAATAAAGACAAAACAAAAACCTCTAAGGCAATATGTCTCCTCCTCTTATTCTCTTCACCAAGTACAACCTAGGGTTGCATCTAAAAACCCTAATATCCAAATCTCCATGGGATGAAATTGTAACCCTAATCTTCAAGATAATCCAAGAATATAAATAAACCCTAGTGACTTAGAGAGAGAGAGAGAGATCAAGTACATAAAAATAGACAAGAGAGAGAGGAAGACAAGTGTGCTCTTCTTGGTCACATCTCTTCACAAGAAGAAAAACAATGATGAGTGAGTGAAGGATGCTCTCATTCCTTTATATATATGAGAGGTAAGGGTGGCTAAAAATACATGTGCAGTCCAATACCCTTAAAAGCAACCTACAATAATCACATGTAGGCTCACACACATAGAGCACTACAATCCAAGGGTACATGTGTCAAGCTCCAAGTTGATGTTGTCCACAAGCAAGGCTCCAAATATAAGGGCAGTCCACAAGGTGTGTCCAATGATCCTTCTACAAGACTCCAAAGGCTCCACTAATCCTCCTAATCCATGTACTCCACTAGGTCCACTCTCCCTACATGAACATTGTCACAACCTAAGCATCTCAGAGGCAACTCAAAGTGTCCATGGAGGAATCCAAGCTACCTTGTGTTAACTAGGGTTTGATACCCTCCTCCAATATTTAAAACACTCCTCGTAAGTAGGTTGTTCTCCAAGCAAGCAACCATCTCCATGTGGTCATCATGAACAACACTACCCAAGATGTCAGGAGAACTTCAACACCTAAGGGAAGCATACCAAGTAAGCACCCAACTTGGGTCAAGCAACCACTGAGTAATCCATCTCCAATATGAAAATCCATCACAAACCATGTCTCGTGTGCAAATCCACCACGAACCATTAAGGCGTTGAACATACACCATGTTCCCTAAATCTCATGAAGCACAACTAAACATGGTGTAAACACTTCCAGAGTAACTTGAAAATCATTGAAAGTTTTAGTTAGGGATGAAAAGTGGTCAACTCTTATTATTTCGTGGAATTCATTGCCCGATGGCCGTCTAGATTTACCTATAGGGAAACCTCAACTATTAAATTTTCAGGTAAAGAGACCTTTTGATACATAAGAAACAAGGAATATATTAGAAACATATATTTCATTATGGAGGAAAGGGATTGAGAAGGGAGGGGGAAAATATTGGCATGCCAAGATAACTTATTGGGAGAATATTTTAAAATATTTAGATACACCCTTTGTGAACATTGAGCACTCAAAAAATAGTTTATGGCCATCCACAATGAAAGAAATAAGAAACAATACTCATATACAACCCATGCATGAAGTCATGGAATCCTAATTGAGGGATCATGTCCACACTATTGAGGATCTCTACATTAGACCTCTATGCAACAAGCCCATCTATGAATTCTCTACAAGAGACGATGTTGTTGGGGGACAATTGCTCATAGTATGATAATCGAGCCTACATTGTGCAATATGATTATGTGGGGTAGAGGGAAATGTTTACAAAGATTCAGATGCTATTGTTGAGAGACACAAGGTAGTGGTTCATTGGTGGAAGCCCACAAAAACGTCGAGAGAAAACAAAGTTTTGTACAAAAAATGTTTAACAAGAACTCAACAATGGGTTGTTGGTATAGAAGGAATGACCTCCATCAATGTGAATGTATCATGTGGACATTGTTACCAAAGGCATGCTGGAAGGGAGAGACAATAAAAATAAATGGGAAGGGATTTGAAGCAATTGAGGCACAATGGGAATAGATAGAACAAAATAGAGAGAGAGAAAGAGAGTGATATTGATGAATGAGACTTTATTTGAATAAATAAATTTTATACTTAGCACTTGTGCTTTGGTTCACTAGTGTTTAGGGGGGACTTTGGTCTTCCTGTCTAGGGATCTATGACCAAACCACAACCTCGAATAGGGTTGATGCCACTTGCGGTTGACTAGTTGATCAAACATGGCCTTGTTTCCCAGGGCAGTACCCAATGCCCAAAAATTTATGTTGGAAAAAAAAACAACTTCTATAATTGATGTTTTTCAATGACTTGTATTATGCAAGAACTCATAAATTAATAGTCAATTTTAATTAATATATATTGCTTCATGTGAAACTATTGAAGGTTAATTCCCCCAAATGGGGTGTTAGGGAGGCTATATCCTGATGTTGAGATGCATTTGGAGTGGGTACAAAGGGAAGAAACGCCTGGTATGTGTGTGAGTTATGATTAGATAGGAGGGAGGGAGGTGGAGGCTTGGAGCCATCATGGCTTTCTCTCCATGTTCTAAACTTCATGTTGTCTTTTTCCATCAAGGACAAGTCTCAATTACCAACAAAATTATGGTAAAATTGGGCATGGTTATATGATTTATTATATGATGGATAGTGAACTATGTAGGGAGAAGGAGATATGTTTCAATGGTAGTGGGTTTATATGTTTATAAAGTTAGTCGATATCCTTGCTCTTTGACATTTGAATTTGGATCTTAGCCTGCTAGTCTTTAGGAAGCCACTCTTAGCTCAACAAATTTGATTTGTCTCAATGGCATTAAGAGTGGACTCTTTAGCTAGAGAGGATGGTGAAAAAATGACGATTTGAGGAAGGTGATAATAGTTAAGGAATTCACAAAGGGAGGCTGAGGAAATGCTGGGAGAACTCTACCCCTCAGAGTCATTCAAGAAATAGGGTAAGTACTCGGTTGTGGAGGCAACAACAACCTACAACAATTGATTTTCTGAGGAGGTATAAAAATAAGTTTAGAAAATTGAAAACAAGATTAGGGAATAAAGGGTATGATTTCTACCATTAACGTTGATGAGGAGACATTCCCGTGAGTTTTAGAGACTGGATTTTCTTGCAACAGAGATACCAAATTCTTAAAGATTGTGGACATATACTGGCATATGAAGGCATTCATTGTCGTCACTATGGAATTAAGAGGCTCTAAGAAAAATGAAATCCTCACTAAATTGAACCAATTAGACTAGAAGTTGGACCATTTAGACTAGACATATGACATGTCATGTCCCTAATTTGAACCCCATCTGTAGTTGTGCATATAGGATGGTGAGCCATTTTGGTTTTTCACCACCCTAAGCAATGCATGATGTAATTTTCCATATAGGCCGGTGAGCCATTGACAAAAAGTATAAATGTAATGAGCACATAGGTTAGTGAGCCGTTTTGGTTTTCCGTGCACTTGAGTAGTGCACGAGGTTTGTAACCAAAGAAAAGGTGCACACATTCCATAGTGTTGCACGTACCTAAGCTAGTGCAGATGGATTGTGCATCAAGGGAGGGTGCGCATATTCCACAGTGTTTCTTGCACTCAAGAAAGTGTGCGGGAATGGTTGTAATGTATATATATGCATGTATATGCTTTGAGTCCAGAGAGCTTGTGTGATTGTTAGGCTAGTGAGTCGGGACACAAATAGGCCAGTGTGCTTATTCTTGTAAAGTGTACCACACTCAAGTTAATAATAAAATAGCATCGTTGTGCACAGACATACTAGACGAAAAGAGATGGGGGGGGGGGGCTGAACTCCACCGAAAAAGGGAAAAGGAGGGAATATTTTAATAATATTTCCGAAAATGTAACCTTACAGATATATTATTTATCCTAAGTTCCCGAGAGATGGGAATGAGTCACCAAGTTGCTAAAGTTAGCTCTAAAGGTGACAATTGTCCAGTTGAAGGCATGCAATATATATTGTTGGCCTTAGTGTATTTTGGGGGAGAATCCATTATTCTCTATTCATTCAGACGAATTTTCCTTGGCAAAGGAGTTTCTGTTGCACTGTATTGTATTGTATGGTATATCCTTGTGCTTGGAGAAAGTTGTGTGTTGTCGAAGAAGCAGGTTGTTAGGTATGTATGTTGTTGAAGAAGCGGGTTGTCAAGCTCGTAGGTTGTCGAAGAGGTGGGTTGTCAGGCCCGTGAGCATTCTCTCCAGGTGAGAGTTTGTTGGAAATTGTTCCCTAGTGCACTGGCCATTAGTTGCAGTGATCTGAGACTTTTTGATTCGGCCTATTGTTGAAGCCCTGGAAGGGAAGTGGGAAAATGGAAGGATTGTTGAGCAAAGAAGGGGCACACTTCCTAGGGTGGGGCATGCATGTGGGGAATGAGGGACTATAGACTAGTTGCAACAGTCGACACTTTGGATAGAGAAATTTCGTTGATTGTTAGACCATAGATTAGCACTAGAAGTCCTTTTTCCCTGGTGGAGTTTGAGCCCCAACTCAGGGGTGACTTGTTGTTGAAAGATTATGAACAACAAAGTCTATGGCTGGTTGGAACGTCTGAGTCATGCATGCAGTTGGTGACTTTTCTAAAAGATAATTGTTATTATGTACTTGTCTATTTATTGCGTGCTCATTTACTCGTATTTTTTATGGTCTATCTCTTATATGATGTTGCATATGAATAATGGTTATTGTTTTGTTTAATGTTGTTTATTCATGTAAGTGCAATGTGGTTATTCAGTTTAGTAGTTGTACATGATGAGTATGTTAGTTGATAAGTAATTTATGTTAAGATAGTCCTGGTAAATGGTCAAGAGCTTCCTGAGTGAATTTAGGAGTACCGTGTGCACAAAAAGTGGTCTGTGTGCACAAGTGATTGGATCCTTATGTGCGTTGGAAGTAGTCTGCGCACACAGGGAAAGTAGGACATGCCAGGGGTGTCTGTATGGTTATGTGCATGGTGGAATTAATGTGCTCCATATTAGTATATGCGTAGTTATGTTCACATGTTCAGAGTGGGTTATACACACAATAATGTTGGTGTGATCAACATGCTGGTGCGTACAATGTTTTTTTGTGTTGCTTCCATTGTTATACTTTGTTTATAGAAGAGGGAATGTGGTGCGGTGAGAACCATTTTGGGTTGCGCACATTTCCACAAGTGTTTACGTGCAATCTGATGTTAATTGTGCGCTAGTTTAACGATGCTCAACAATAAGTTGGGGCATTACTTGTGGTATCAGCCCTGAAGTTGGGATAGGTCCCAGCCTGGGTGGCTGGGGACGTTACATGACAACATAATCAATGAAATTTATGGTCTGAGGTAAGGAGCGAGGATTTGGATGAGAATGAATAGCCTACAAGGACAAAGGGGAAGTAGGGCAATGTGGAAGCAATTCAATATGAAGAAGTTTTGAGGGCCAATCTTGGGGAGGACACACCTCCCATCTTCATCAATGTTAGCTAGAACTTTGATGATTATCCTTTGTTATACTATTTTTCAATGTTGGGTTATGTTTTCTTTTGATATATATGTATTGATGTTATTTTTTACAAGTATCTTCGGTCTAGCAATAGGAATGCTCTCAATTTTTGTTATTATCAATACTTTGTTGTATCCATGTATGGGACAGGGAAAATCTTAGAATAACCTTAATCTATTTTTTGAAGGACTATAACATGTTTTCTCTGAAAACTTGTTACAACAAGGATTGCATGTAACACCTTTTGTATATTATCAATAGAATTTGATTTAAATCACACAAAAAATATTGAAGGTTACTTCCTCTCTTCTATCTTGGCCTAGGATGTGGATTTTATGGGTAGATTTTCCATAATAAACAAGTTATAGTGTTTGCAGTGAAGGTGAGGAAGTTGGTACAAATGATTGATTCATAGTTGCCATGTTGTTTTTATGGAACCTTATTGTATTTTGTCTTAAATATTTATGAAAAAGTACAACTAGACAATGGAATGATTGTTATTACTTGTTTTTATTTTATTGCATATCTTCAATCTTGATACAATTAACAATGTATGTCATGGTGATATTATGCATGCACATGTCCCTGTGGTGTAGAGTAGTCTGTGAGGGAGTGCCATGTTAAGGAACTCTGTAAGTGAATTTATTGGTTCGAAACCTTTGGGGACACCTCAAATCCAGCCATGTTAAGGGCTGGTGCTGTCCAGGCCGAGTGTGATTGATCCAAATTTATGAGCAAAACGAAATGAACTCACATATTTATAACAGTAAAACAGAGAAACAATGAACAATAAAAATGATACAATGAAACTTGACTTCTATTAAATACGAAATATGCTGAAAACTATAAAATGCAGACTGAAAACAAGCTTGCTAGAATGGTGGCAGCTTATCTCTGAGAAGATATATGACGGCTACGCTCATTCGCAAGAAGATGAGTACAATGAGGTTTTGAAGGACTTTTTACAATAAACATGAATGTCAAAACCCTAGACATCAAAAATCCTAACCCTAGGAGATGAAGCGCCAAAAGTCATGTGTGCCCTGTTGGGGTAAGTTAGTACATCAACTTCCCGGGGTCGTAACTTTTGCATACGATCTTTGTTTAGGGCGCATGATAGCTCATTGGAAAGGTATTTATGAAGAGCTTCATTTATGGCTCTCAAACAGATCCCGTGGCCATATTTAACGTTCTCGATCATGAAAAAAGGATCGTTTGGGCCCTCAAAATGGCCCTGAAAGTTTGGAAACCGAAAAACTACTAAAAATAGTAAGTTGCCAAAAAAATGTTTTAAGCCAGTTGGAAAAGGTTGGTGGCCACTGAGATCCTCTTGGATCAATCCTCCACCATTAGGAAGAAATGGTCTCCATTGCATTGAGTGCTCCCATCAAATGAAGAAATTTCTACTGAATTTGGCCTCGGGTGAGCCACTTGCCTTGGTGCAGGAGCTGCCTTGCTTTGACAACCCAATAAATCTAGATCCTCTGCTAGTGTCCAATAATGGTGGAAAATAAGGTCAAAGGAGGTCCACATTGAACACTCAGTGCAAACCAAGGAAGGGGGGAAGGTTGAGCTCAAAAGCATTATCACCCACAACGTTGGTGATGGTGTAAGGTCCATAACAAAGTGGACGAAGCTTCCGATGAGGCCCTGTAAGGAATTATTTCTACAAGTGAAACCAAACTTTGTCTCCCACCTAAAACTAGTATGGCACCAGATGTTGATCATGGCGCTGCTTGTACTTGACATTGAACTTCTATAAAATATCATGAATTTGTTGGCATATGTGTTGGATCCGCTCAATGAATTGGGTGGCTTTGTCAGCTCCAGTTGGAGCATATGACGAGTCTGCTTGGGTGGCCGCAAGAGGTAGTTCAACATCCATGGGACACAATGGCTGAAATCCCAACCCCACGTGAAAGGGGTTGTGGGTGGTTGAGCTATGTATGGCTCTGTTGTAATTGTGTTGAGCATAGGGAAGACTCTCATCCTAGGTGCATGGGTTCTTGGAATTGTACATGTGCAGGATGTGCACGATCATCTGGTTGACGACCTCAGTTTGGTCATCCACCTGGGGGTGGAAGGCAGTGGAATTGGTGAACTTGGTGTCCAACAATGACTAGAGTCTCGACTAGAATGTGTTGAGGAACTGAATGTCCCGATCTGAGATAATGGTTTGTGGGATCCCAAAGTGTACCCACACTAGTTCAAAGAATATCTTAGCAGTGACCTCCAATGTGATTCTCTTCTTGCAGGAGGCCATAATCTCCATCTTGGAAAAGCAATCAACAACCACAAAAACACATTCATTTCCCCATTTGGTGGTTGGAAGGTCTGACATGTAGTCCATTGGGATGGATTCTCAGGGCCTGTCAGGAGTAGGCAGAGGAGTGTACATGCCTTGTTTCTTAGTGATCGGTTTAGCAATAACATAGGCAGTGCAGGACTAGATATTCTTGTTTACATCCTGTCAAAGTTTCGGCCAGTAGAAATGTCTCTCCAACACTGCCAGTGTCTTTTCCACGCTGAAGTGTCCTGCCACCCGACTATAGTGGGCTTCCCAAATCATCTTCCCTTTCTCGCTTGATGGAATGCAGAGATGGCCCATATGGCACAAAAACTTGTTTTAAAGATGGAAATTAGTGACAATTGTGTTTGCGCCCAACATCTGGTAGGTGTTGGCGAAGTTAGGATCTATCTCATAGAGGTGGGGCCATCCGGAGGTCTCATGGCCGCAAGAATCAAGCACTATGGTGAGTGTCACGACTGGAGGTAAGTTGAGGAAATCAACAACTCAGTTGGTACTTCAAGTTTTATACTTAATGTTGAGGTGGAACTGTTGCAAATAGGTGGACCACTTCGGATGGCGGTCATTCTGTAATTTTCCTCGTGTCTTCATGAACTGCAGTGGATTATGATCAGTGTGGATGATTGTCTCATTCTCGAGAATGTAATGCATCCACTGGTGGCAGACTTGCATAATGGAGTACATTTCTTTGTCGTAAGTAGGGTACTCACAAATGACATCTTATAGTGTCTCACTATGATAGGACACAGGGTGGCTGTGTTGAGTGATGACTACTCCCACAACATAGGCTGAAGAATCTGTCTCGATTTCAAAGGGTTATTGTAGGTCAGCTAATGAAAGCACTGGGGCAGAGCACAAGCACTACTTTAGATCATCGAACGTTTTTTGTTGGTACAGGCCCCACACAATTCAATTTTTTCCTTACCACCACCCCTAGTTATTTGACTAAGGGCCCATGCAGTATGGGAGAATCCCAACATGAACCTGCGATAGAAATTGACAAGGCCTAAGAAGATCTGAAGCTCAGTGAGCGTGGTTGGGGCTGGCCAGTCACAGATGACTTGGATATTGGTTGGATCAACATTCACACCATGTGCATCAATAATGTAGCCTAGGTATTGGACCTTGTCCATGTCGAAGGGGCATTTTTCCAAGTTGGGATATAACTTGTGTTGTCACAAAGTGTGCAGACCTCTTGAATATGATGCAAGTGTTATGCCTAAGTCTTGTTGTAGACGAGAATGTCATCCATATATACCACCACAAAAGAATTAGCAAAAGGCCACAAGATATCGTCCATCATCCTCATAAAAGTTGTTGGGGCATTTGTCAAACCAAAGGGCAAGACCAACCATTCAAAAAGACCTTCTTTTGACTTGAAGGCAGTTTTCCATACATCTATCTATTCTATTGGGACCTAATGGCAGCTAGACTTCGGATCAATCTATCTGAACTATTTCCCCCCCTTGAGCTGATCAAGGAGATCGTCGATTCGATGAATCGAGTATCGGTTCTTAATTGTGATTTTATTTAGGGCTCGATAATCAATGCAGAGTCGCCAATTCTAGTCTTTCTTTTGCACCAGCATGATTGGGCTTCCACAAGGTGATTATCTGGGTCAAATGTGTGCCTTGTGGATCATTTCTTGGATTTGACACTTGATCTCCTCATTTTCTAACATAGAGTGTTGATAGACTGGCCCATTGGGTAGTGGTGCGTTGGGGGTCAGATCGATGGGATGCTTGACCCGACAGTGCAGAGGTACCCTAGTAGGTGATGAGAAGATGTCTTTGTATTCTTCCATGACCTTATCCACTTGTTTTTGCTGCGTGGAGAGGTCAGTCGCGGAGTCCGTGGATGTGGCTGCAACCTTTCTCTCACTGTGAGAGTGAATCACGAAGAAGACAAACTTCTGTTGTAGAAATGACCTTCCTGCATTGCTTGGAAAAGATCGAGGAAATAACACTAGGTGGGACTACCTCGGGAATCCTATACAATTTCCTGTTCAAAGTAATAATAACACTGCGAGTCCTAGACTCATATACAACATGATGTTTCCATAAATAAGGTTGGCCAAAAAGAACATCACAAACTTCAAAGGGAGGAACATCACACAATACCTCATCTTTGAATGGCTTGATGACGTACGACATGTGCCACTATTGGATGACGCGAAGTTCGCTTCCTTGACGGAGCCATCCGATGGTGTAGGAATGTAGGTGTGACGTTGTCGACAGGGATAGCCGCTTGACGACCTCTGCTGAGATGAGGTTCTTCTCGAAACCGCTATCAATGATGAAGTGCAGTGGAGTGTCTTTTACTCACATCTGTGAATGAAAGAGGCGCTCGCCTTCCTCTGGCTCATCAGGTTTGTCAGGCTGGATATTGGTGGTAGCAACGTGGCACTGAGTTCTATGTCAATGATCCATCTCCCCTTTTCTGGTTCTGACTCAGATTCATAACCCGCATTTGATTCAAAGGCTTTTACCTCAGCCACCAATGACTTCTTTGAGCGACAATCAACAATGTTATGCCAGGGGCTCTTATGGAAGTCGCACCACTTCCTGGTATATTTCTTCATCTTCCCATTGTCCTTCTTTGCTTGTGGCTTGGACTGGTTGTCTTGAGGTTTCCCATCTTTGCTCTATCTTGTTATGTGGGTTGGGGATACCCTTGCCTTGTTTCTACTGTGAGGGGTTCCCAGACCCAAACTGCCTCGTCTTTTGTTTCAGCTTTTGCTCGATATTGACGACATATCGATAGGTTGCACC
This sequence comes from Picea glauca, assembly GCA_000966675.3. Taxonomy (NCBI): domain Eukaryota; kingdom Viridiplantae; phylum Streptophyta; class Pinopsida; order Pinales; family Pinaceae; genus Picea; species Picea glauca. Next base: position 278,711 of record JZKD02S1674146.1, on the reverse strand, counting down.
CAAGGATGAGATGTCAAAAAACTCCATTTCTATCTAGATGTATCTATGCAGACCGTCATGGTATTTGAGCACCATATGTCTCTCAGAATCTTTGATACCCAGCTTGATACACAAGGTATGGAAGACATTAGTGAACTCTGACACTGTTTGGTCTCTTTCCTGCTGCAGTGTGGTCCATCTTATATACAAGTCGTCATAACTTCCAATAGGGTAGTATTGTTTCTTAATAACATCCCTAAAGGAACCCCAAGTGGGTGCAACTGAAAATAATGTGGATCCCTCTATTTTATTTTGCTCACAGAAAGTCTCCCACCAATCTTTGACTTGGGGGACGGCCTTGAGGAGCATAAATGTAATGTTTTCTCTATCGAAAAAGTTTTGGAAAGAAAAGTACCCTTCTACAAGGTTTAACCATTTATCTACGGCATCCACATCTATTTGACCTTCAAATATAGGAATATCAAAATTGATTTGTACCTTGAAGGGGGTGGCGCCTTCGCTTTAGGTGGATGTGTTGCTTGTCGACAACCATCGAAGGAATTGTGCAAAGTTGCCCATCATCTCGTTCCTCTGTTGCTCAAGGGCTTCCTCGAGAAACATTTTGAAAGGATCTCCTAACTCATCATCTTTCTTTTTGCCCACCATGGATGGTTTCTTGGGCGTGCGAGAGCAGTTTTCCTTAAGAGAAACAAGATCGAGACCCAACTATCTATACCCTGACCGCGTCGGGGACATGCATTAAAAAAAATGACAAGAAGAAGAGAACTCTAATACTACTGATCCAGATTTATAAGAGGAATGAAATGAACCCACAGATTTATAATATTAACATAGAGTCATAATGAACAATAACAGAGATACAATAAAACTTGACTTCTATTAAATAAGAAATATGCTGAAAACTGTAAAATAAAGACATAAAACAAGCTTGCTAGAATGGTGGAAGCTTATCTCTGAGAAGAGATGTGACGACTACGCTCATTCACAAGAAGATGAGTACAATGAGGCTTTGAAGGCCTTTTTACGATAAACATGAATGTACAAACCCTATGTTATCACTGAAATTTCATCTGCAAATGGTTACAGGAATCCAACATCTCCAAACAACTATTAGTTCACCCATGGACCAAAAATGCATTTCCAAAAGGCACAAAACTATACAATCAACAATAAAATCATCATGCGTTAAGACTACACAGGGAGCGCGCACACATGCGCCATTCAGAAACGTAGGAAAAAGAGCACATGCGCACGATGCGTGACTGTGGATGAAAAAAACTGCACATCCATCAAAACGACGCATTTATGATATTGGTCAACCTCCCACCCACTTTTGGTTCAGCTTCCAAGTTGATTTGACATCCAAATCTCGGCTGAATCCGGCTGGGTGGCTGGTCAAATACCTAAGGGTGCACTAAATGGCCCCTTGTTCACACTAAAAGCTGGTTGAATAATGCCTCAAAGTTATGCTATAAAAGGAAGCCATGGGTGCACTACATTTTCATGGAATTCATTTGTATTGTTATGTTGTTGATATTCTCTTGGAGGATCCTCTTTCCTCATCAAGAGTATGCTAGTACCATTGCACTTAGCCATTAATATGACCTCTAGAATGAATGTGCTTTGGATTCTCTTCACCATTTCATCCTAGTTCCTCATTTGTAAGAAGAGCTCAATATTTGGGGGTCCAAGAGCCCTCCCTTGGAGCAAGAGGGGACCCAAAGTCTCCCTTTCTCTTCAGTGTTTTCTTTCCACTAATACAATCCTTTCCATTGGTGGCATGAGTCTTGTTTGTTCCTTGTTCTTATGTTCTTATGGACTATAGTTTAATTGTTTTTATCATTCTTAGTTGAATTCTTTGTTTATATTTTATGCTTTATCTTTCTAACCCTTTCCTTTACTGTTGTCTTTCCTAGCTACCCAATTGGGCTTGTAAGCATCTCTATTTTTCCCATTTAGGGGACAAAAGAGGTGCAAAGAGGTACAATCCTTTCCATTGGTGGCATGAGTCTTGTTTGTTCCTTGTTCTTATGTTCTTATGCACTATAGTTTAATTGTTTTTATCATTCTTAGTTTAATTCTTTGTTTATCTTTTATGCTTTATCTTTCTAACCCTTTCCTTTGTTGTTGTCTTGCCTAGCTACCCAACTGGGCTTGTAAGCATCTCTATTTTTCCAATTTTGGGGACAATAGAGGTGCAACAAATGGGTGCAAAACTAACTTTTTACGTCGCTTTGTCCCCGATTACGCCACTCGGGCACATGGTTTCCTTCGCCTCTTACATCATGATATCCCATTCCAATGGGACGAACATGCCCAAAATGCTTTTGATGATCTCAAAACAGCCCTCTCCAATGCCCCGTTGATTAGTCCACCCGACTATAATCGCGATTACATCCTCTATATCTCGTCCTCAACCGTCTTAGTAGCAGAAGTTCTCGTCCAACTAGGTGACGATGATCGTGAGCATGTCATTTACTACATTAGTAAAAATATTTCAGGGATACCCCTGAAATACAACCACGAAGAAAAACTAGCTCTTGCAGTTGTCCTCATAGTCCAGAAATTGTGCCATTACATCTTGCTTCGAAATACCAAAGTCGTTGCAGATTCCAACCCAATGCACTACTTTCTCAGCCACCGACAAATCAATGGAAAATTTTCTCGATGGATCGTCATCCTTCAGGAGTACGACCTCGAATTTTCAACACCCAAGAGAAAGAAATCCTCGTCCTCGCTGAACTCATTAGGGAATCCATCACCCCAATACTAACCACAGAACCTGACATGAATTTATCCCCTAGACAGTACCTCCGGGCTAGGGCAACCAACTGCCCATCCCTCGGTAGCACAGGCTCCGCCAGTAACGAAGTTCCCCAAAAAGGGAGCCCAGTCAGAAAGTATATATCCTCCACCGCAGTGAAGGCCAGATCCTCACCCTGCACCATGAAGCAATGTCGATCCGGATCCCACATCCTAATGAGGAACTGCAGTAAAAAATCCTGGGCCCGTATCAGGGGGCACTGAAAGAACTTTAGCATCCCACAAGCTGCCAAAGTATCACAGACCACCGATTCCTCATTGGTCACCACCTCCCTTAGGCGTGACCAATCCCTCTCCCTCTAGTGAACCGACATCGTCCAGACTGGTCACCTGCATCCACATAGATAGTACTCAATCAACACACATCAACCATAAAAACACCTGTAAAATCTCCCAAAAATCCAAAAAAATAAAATAAAATAAAATAAAATCAAGTTTTTACACTTTTCAACTTTGCCTCCAAAGCGCGGTTGTTTTTCCCCACAGACGTGCACATATGCGCGCCTGTTTATCCCACAGTCGTGCACATATGCGCGCCTGTTTATCCCACAGTCGCGCACATATGCGCGCCTGTTTATCCCACAGTCGGGCACTGGTGCACACATGTCAGCGACACATGGGCCCACACATGTGCCCCTGTCACATAAATAGTCGCGTCTTCGGGCGCAACTATTGGTCACACAGTTGCACACTCATGCGCACCTTCCAGGAACACGGCCACGCACTCCATGTGTGCATGTTCTCCACCCCTGCACACCCCCTTGCGTGACTGTCCAAAATATAGCCACGCACTCATGCGCGGGAATCCCTTGATCGTCCGCGCACTAGTGGGCCCACACTCACTAAAACCCCCTGTACGACCCCCGCACAGCCCTGGCCAAAAAAGAAACCCCTAAGTCCTATGCAGGAGGATACAACAACTAACCTGAAACTCGCGGATCCTGGAATGACTATCTCGATCACCGGGAATCTCCAAATCTCCTCTCAAATTTATCGCCCACTCACTAAGACAACAGGTACAAATGAGGTGGCATTATGGGCCCTACAACTATATATAGTCCATTTTTCCAAACTTCCAGACTCATTTCCGGGAGGTCCGGGTGTCCTTTTTTCGATCCGTCTTCAGCCACAGGATCAGGACCCCGTAACCTACACCATTCCCTTCCCTGAGCCACTTTCCATCCTCCGCCCCCAGGGGGCATTGTTCTCATATAACGCTCAGGTACGCATGCTTACATTCACATATTATTGAATAACTATTATATGATCTTTCTCTTCAGATATTGTTTACGTCGGGTATTTGGTTTTCATGTGTGTAGGTACTTGATCATTACACATTAGTGGTCTCCTTCCAGGTATATTATCGACACTGGCATGTAGTCATTCCCTCTGAATATCAAAATGCATCTCCCAGTCACACCCTTCGATCTTTGCCTCTAGGATCCCTATATCCGACTCTGCAGTACTATCACCTTCACTGCATTTCGGTACTGACAGTCGGTATCACTCTCCCCTGCATGAGTTGTCCCATTCCTAGGCCCCTTAACACTTTGACACTTGTGTTGTTCTCACCCTTTAGGGATGGGAGTCCTGATAGTCTTACGCATCATCAAGAACTAGCCACATACCCCTTCTCTTCATTTTTCTAGCCTACCCAATGGACTCCCAGATTACTTCATCACGGTTCTAGTTTTGACTGCACCTTCGTAGTATCATTAACCATCCATTTCACCCACCTGCAGATTTCCCATCTGCAGATTGTCCTCCATACATTTCCCTAATACAGAAACCCACCTATGGGCCCCCCACCCTCCACTTGTTTTTCGAGCGGCTTGCGCCCTCATCAGGCCACGCCATCTTACACTGGAGCACCCATTTATGTATCTACACAAACATCCCGAACCATTCTTTATTATTTCAGCAATTGTACAAAACCCCTTTTCCCGCATTTACATAGCTTTCTGTTGTCGCCTTTAGTGACCTTCCTTTTTTCAGCAAAGCAACCCTTGTCTCCATTGGTTGGGGAATTTTTCACTTCCCGACATCAATGACATTATCCATAAAACCCGAGTATCGTACAACCCATACACCTTTAGATCTCTGTGTTTATCCATTTTGTCATGCCTATGGCACAATTTACCATCATCTAGTTGTCCCCCTAACATTAGATTCAGTTTCACGGTTGTTGCCACTATACATCTATCCCCAACCAAGGGCAGTCTTGAGTCTTACCACATCTTGACTTCGTCCATGTACCTCATCAGTTCCTACTCTCATCCAGTGGATTTCACGAAGCCCTCTGCTTCTTCGAGTCACGTCTCCCTTTCTGTCGACATCAACACAGTTTCCAAAAGGGCGCCAGTATCTTGACTCTCATTATCGTTACAATGAGGAGTCTCGGACGACATAGAGAAAACCATCATTGTTCTCTGCTGTCGTTGACCCCTCTAAAATTTGAATTCAACAACTATTTCATGTTATAGTGGGTCTTACTTTGCGACTATTGCAGTTGTTTTATCTTAGCCGAAGACCTCTGGAAATTGATAGACTATCAATGTCTACACATTATCGACACTTCTCACATGTGTCCTTATCCTTTTTTCAGAGTTTTGTTCACCATCATAATTGTCCTTAGCCATTATCAAATTGCCCCCGAGGGCGCTGCAATCATCTACACTAACACACAGCTTCAGTTATTGTATCACACATTTTTTGAGTTACGCAACATGAGCATGGGGCATGTCCGCCTTGTTTGTACATAGTTTTCTTCTTTCACACCTCGGGAAAGATTTGGCTCTTATAGGTTCCCCTCTCTGTCCAATGGATCGCTCTTGACAGTCCCCAAAATGCTCTTTCTTACAAAGGTACTCTCAGTATAAGAAACATTCATGAATCTCGGCTATACGTATGCTCCTAACCTCATCCATTAGGGGGCACATGTTATCACTGAAATTTCGTCCGCAAATGGTTACAGGAATCCAACATCTCCAAACAACTATTAGTTCACCCATGGACCAAAAATGCATTTCCAAAAGGCCCAAAACTATACAATCAACAATAAAAATCAGCATGCGCTAAGACTACACAGGGAGCGCGCGCACATGCACCATTCAGAAATGCAGGAAAAAATGCACATGCGCACGATGCGCGACTGTGGACGCAAAAAACCGTGCATCCCTCAAAATGGCAAATTTATGATATTGGTCAGCCTCCCACCTACTTATGGTTCAACTTCCAAGTCGATTTGACATCCAAATCTCGGCTGAATCCGGTTGGGTGGCTGGTCAAAGACCTAAGGGTGCCCTAAATGGCCCCTTGTTCACACTAAAAGCTGGTTGAATAATGCCTCAAAGTTATGCTATAAAAGGAAGCCATGGGTGCACTACATTTTCGAGGAATTCATTTGTATTGTTATGCTACTGATATTCTCTTGGAGGATCCTCTTTCCTCATCAAGAGTATGCTAGCACCATTGCACTTAGCCGTTCATATCACCTCTAGAATGAATGTGCTTTGGATTCTCTTCACCATTTAATCATAGTTCCTCATTTGTAAGAAGAGCTCAATATTTGGGGATCCAAGAGCCTTCCCTTGGAGGAAGAGGGGACCTAAAGTCTCCCTTTCTCTTCGGTGTTTTCTTTCCACTAATACAATCCTTTCCATTGGTGGCATGAGTCTTGTTTTTTCCTTGTTCTTATGTTCTTATGCACTATAGTTTAATTGTTTTTATCATTCTTAGTTTAATTCTTTGTTTATCTTTTATGCTTTATCTTTCTAACCCTTTCCTTTATTGTTGTCTTGCCTAGCTACCCAACTGGGCTTGTAAGCATATTTATTTTGCCCATTTAGGTGAAAAAAGAGGTGCAACACCCTAGACATCCAAAACCCTAACCCTAGGAGATGAAGCGCCAAAATTCATATGGGCCCCATTGAAGTAAGTTAGTACATCAACTTCCCGTGTCGTAACTTTTGCATACGATCTTCGTTTAGGGCACACAATAGCTCGTTGGAAAGGTATTGATGAGGAGATTCATTTATGGGACTTGTTAGTCTCGAATTTTTATTTTTATTTAGTGAGAAACTCTAATCCTAAACCCTCCCTACCTGCACTTCATTGTTTGCTTTCATTTGATTTTAATCTTTGTTTTCAGTTTGTTATGTTTCACATTTTTAGCTTTTTGAATATTTTCCTTAAATTTGGGGAGTTAAGACATGGTTTTACAAGATGTTTCACTTCATATGCCTATTTGAATCTTGCAAATTCAAAATTATGATAAGTCATTAATAGCGTTACAGGTTGATGGTCTTATTTCTTAATGATATTTTGAGATAAGAATTTGTGTGAAGTTGACAAATTGAAAACTTCATTTTCTATTTTCCTTATTTCTTTAATCCATCTATGTGACTACCTTTTAACTAGTCAATGGGATATTTTTTGTTCTTATTTTGATTTTCTCATTTATTTTATTACCTTGAGCCAGTTTTCAACCACCTTATTCAAAAACCAAACCATAAAAACCCTCAAAACACTTTTTCAATAACTCGATGATGCCCTAGCTTGCCCTCTCACAGTCAAGTGCAACTTTAGGGACTAACATCTTTTGGCGTCGTTGTCGAGGAACAGAGACACGAAGTATTTATCCCTGGGAGAATGACAATGATCAGAGCCGCTTCTTGATGGTGAACAGGAAGGGGCCAGATACATGACTGCATATCTTTCACCATGGTGACTCCACGTCTAAAGATTAATAGACAACTCCACTGGATCCAAGCATGAAATCCATTTTGGCTCAAAGGTTTGCTTTTTATGATTTTTAAGATGTCATTAGTTTTCCAAACCCAATTCCTAGCAGAGATGAATGGGAAGGTACCCTTCCTACATTTAAAGGTGGAGATTGGGGGGTTTCGGCTGAGAATCTGCTAGATTTTCATGAGTTTATTCATGAACGTCAGATTGTGCATGAGGATGTCAAGATCAAACTTTTCAGATACTCATTGAACGGAGCAACCCTTGATTGGTGCAGATCTCTTCCAGCTTCAAGTATTAACTCATTGGCAAGTTTTCATAATGCTTTCAATATATTTTGTAAAGAAGATTTTTCAACTAAAAGTCTTTTTGAAAATTGTTGTGATGAATTTGATAAGCATATTCAACAGAAAGAAAATGTTTCTTCTGATTGCAAGAATGAAAATCATGTTGTTGAGGAATATTTTCCAAATCTAATTGATAATAGGAAAGATGACTGCATAGTTGTGAATGCATTAGATTTTGYTTYTGATGCACCYGTTGTCTTAGATCTGAATGAAAAAATAGTTGAAGAAGAGGTCTTTCCTCAACTCCTTCAAGTGGATTCCTATGATATGTTGTTACATGTGATTAAGGAGGAAAATCAAGAGGTTGCTCATCAAGAACAGATATATGAGGCAACATATGGCAATGTTAGATTTGATCAACAGGTTTATGAGAACATTCTGCCCATTTGTCATGTACAATCAAAACTAATATATGGAAGTATCGAGCAACAAACAGAAGTAACCATTTTCAGTTATCAATCTACTTCTTTCTATGATCTGGTATCCATTTATGTGGATTTATGTTTCTCAGAAGATTTCAGCCTTGCTATTTTTGGAATTAACTCAGATGAGGGTTGTAGGTATGTATTACAAATTAAAAGTCTGTTACACATAAAGAATTCTTCTTTGATTTCTATCTGCATTGAAAGAGCTTTGGTAAATGGTTTGATGTTATCATGGCTTCATTGGAAGCATGATGTCACATGATGAGCCAATTTTTATTGGTTAGAAGTAGGAATAGATAGAAGAATAAGCTCGCCATCAAGTATGAGATTATTTTCAGTCTGTTAGTTTGTAGCCGAAAATTTGGTTTCAGTTTTGAAATAAAGACTCCATGCCCAATGCATATAAAGCACTATTGACAGGAGTAGTTTTGGCTTCAAATGAGGAGCAAAGTTGCAGAAGTTTGGGCCAGGTTTAAATGATATTGACTGACTCCATAACCCAATGGACTAGGCACAACACAGAAAAATGTGAATGTTTGCAGAGACAAAATTTTGCAGGTTGCGTTGCACGGATGCACAGAGAAAAAGGCACAGTGGTCTGTTTGTTCTTGATGCCTCACGGGGAGAGAATCATCCCCCAGAAGGAGCCAGTGTTAGTCTCTAATTTTTATTTTGATTTAGTGAGAAACTCTAATCCTAAACCCTCCCTACCTGCACTTCATTGTTTGCTTTCATTTGATTTTAATCTTTTTTTTTTTCAGTTTGTTATGTTTCACATTTTTAGCTTTTTGAATAATTTCCTTAAATTTGGGGAGTTAAGACATGGTTTTACAAGATGTGTCACTTCATATGCCTATTTGAAGCTTGCAAATTCAAAATTATGCTAAGTCATTAGTAGCGCTACGGGACTAGCCTTATTCCTGTAGTGCAAAGATAATCATGCCTTGATATGCACCCGTCACTCAGATTTCATTATGATGACACAGATCGTGGTTTGAGAGTTCGCATGTATCCCACAATAGCTTTGGAATCATTTTTTGATTCAAACCGTTACATGATCGGATTGTTCTGTACCCGCAAAGGACTCATTTCAAATCGTCCAATTCTCAACAATCATTATATTGAACCTGTCATTCTATGTCTAATTTTGTTGAATTTTAGGCACAGGTATTTTCTCAGAAGAACAGTTATATACTAACAGATTGTAGGTGGAAAATTCAGAATCTGAATTGTGCTAGTTATAGCATTGTGTTTTGATGGCGCCTAAGAGAAGCGGACAAGTAGTCAGATTAGAACCCGAGGGTTCTGAACTCCTCGAAGCTTATCCTCAGATGGCTCAAAGGTTCAGAGATGTCGGGTGGTTTGAATTCCTTAACACTTTTCAGGGTTACGATGAGCAGGTCTCCATGGAGTTTTCACTGAACTTTGATGGTTACGAGGTGGAGATCGGGAAGATGCTGATGCTGGTGACAGAACAAACAATTGCTAAATCTTGAAAATTGGTGGTCTGAGGAGAAAGATGGTGGAAGAAAGAGCATGTGGTTACAGAGTTTGTTAATCAATTCCTACTTCCAGATAAGCAAAATCCGAATTGGAAAAAGGGAGTCCCTCGCAGCTGGATTAGACAAGAGTGGCATACCGTCCTGATCATAATTCATAGAAACCCTAGACTTGGCTGATTCAATCGCTAAATCTACATAGCCAAGCAAACAAAGAAAGATAAAAGGGAAGAAGGCCGCCACACAGAAAAAGAGTATCACAGTTAATGAATTTTCTGTGAAAAAAAAGTAGAAAGGCTTCCATTACACAGGAAAAAAGAAGAAGACAAAAACTTGGGGAAGATACAAAGAAAAGGAAAATAAATTGCTTAGTATTCTATAAGACCTATAACAAGAGAAACCACCAGATCATCAAAGCTGAAGCAGTGTTTTCTGATGACAAAGGCTATTATTTTGCAGAACTAGAAAAGCTAAAGGAAATACTTTGTTTTTTACTTGTTATAGTCTTTATCTTCAAGAGAGGTTATAGAACAGCTGGAGAGGAATTTGTTGAAACAAAAACATGTTTTTTGTTGGGAACATGCCCCTTCACAAAAACCTCTCTCGGTTTTTACACAACAATTACATTTTTAAGAGATTCGAATTGATCTTTGAGGCCTAATTTTCTGACAAAGCTACAGGAAATACTTTGTTTTTTACCTGTTATAGTCTTTATCTTCAAGAGAGGTTACATAATAGCTGGAGAGGAATTTGTTGAAACCAAAAGAGGTTTTTGTTGGTAACATGCCCCTTCAAAAAAACCTCTCTCGTTTTTTTCATAGAAATCACATTTTAAGATATTCAAATTGATCTTTGAGGCCTAATTTTTTGATAAAGCTACAGGAAATACTCTGTTATTTTTACATGTTTTAGTCTTTTTCTTCAAGAGAGGTTGCAGAACAGTTGGAGATGAATTTGTTGAAACCAAATGAGTTTTTTGTTGGGAACATGCCCCTTCAAAAAAATCTCTCTCGGTTTTTACAGAACAATCAAATTTTAAGATATTCGAATTGATCTTTGAGGCCTATTTTTCTGATATTTCACAATAAATAATTTCTTGTTTTAGTCAGTAATTTGGGAGAGGTTGGAGAACATAGGGTGATGAATTTTTTGAAACAAAAAAAGGTTTTTGATGAGAACGAGTCCCTTAAAAAAAACTGTATCAGTTTTTACACATCTATCACCATTTAAGAGATACAAAGAGATTGTTGGACCCTATTTTTCAGGAATTTACCAGATTTGTTTTCCTGAGAAATCTCATGGACAACAGTTGACAGGCCACCTCATCAATTTGAATTGGAGATCAGATTGGATCTTCTCCTTGGTTATTTGAAACAAGAAACTAAATATAGATGAGGAGGTTTTCAGATCCATTTCTTTTGGATCTTGATAATTATCTATTGTTTCTATATAAACTCTGTACAATGAGAAGTTAGCGTGGAAAAATTGGAGATCCAAAGGACTTATTCTGAAACTCCTTGTAAGGCATTATTATTCTATTTGAAACTTAATACCAAAGGCATATGGATGGTTAGACACTCTTTTCTACTCTGTTTTCTTTCTTCATGCTTGATCTCATTAGTCAAACTGCAATGCATTTGTTTTCTTGATTATTGATTAATACAGTAAAGAATTTGCTGTGGTGATTATTTTCAAGTTTTGATTTCAGGTTGATGGTCTTATTTCTTAATGATATTTTGAGATAAGAATTTGTGTGAAGTTGACAAATTGAAAACTTCATTTTCTATTTTCCTTATTTGTTTAATCCATCTATGTGACTACCTTTTAACCAGTCAGTGGGATATTTTCTGTTCTTATTCTGATTTTCTCATTTATTTTATTACCTTGAGCTAGTTTTCAACCACCTTATTCAAAAACCAAACCATAAAAACCCTCAAAATAATTTTGCAATAACTCGATGATTCCCTAGCTTTCCCTCTCACAGTCAAGTGCAACTTTAGGGACTAACATCTTTTGGCGCCGTTGTCGGGGAACAGAGACACGAAGTATTTATCCCTGGGAAAATGGCAATGATCAGAGCCGCTTCTTGATGGTGAACAGGAAAGGGACAGACACATGACTGTAGATCTTTCACCATGGCGACTCCACTGTCTAAAGATTAATAGACGACTCCACTGGATCCAAGCATGGAAGCCATTTTGGCTCAAAGGTTTTCTTTTTATGATTTTTCAGATGTCATTGGTTTTCCAAACCCAATTCCTAGCAAATATGAATGGGAAGGTACACTTCCTACATTTAAAGGCGGAGATTGGGAGGTTTCAGCTGAGAATCTGCTAGATTTTCATGAGTTTATTCATGAACATCAGATTGTGCATGAGGATGTCAAGATCAACCTGTTCAGATACTCATTGAAGGGAGAAACCCTTGATTTGTGAAGATCTCTTCCAGCTTCAAGTATTAACTCATTGGCAAGTTTTCATAATGCTTTCAATATATTTTGTAAAAACGATTTTTCAGCTGAAAGTCTTTTTGAAAATTGTTGTGATGAATTTGATAAGCATATTCAGCAGAAAGCAAATATTTCTTCTGATTGCAAGAATGAAAATCATGTTGTTGAAGAAGATTTTCCAAATCTAATTGATGATAGTACAGATGATTGCATAGTTGTGAATGCATTAGATTTTGATTCTGATGCACCTGTTGTCTTAGATCTGAATGAAAAAATGGTTGAAGAAGAGGTCTTTCCTCAACTCCTTCAAGTGGATTCCTATGATATGTTTTTACATGTGGTTAAGGAAGAAAATCAAGAGGTTTCTCATCAAGAACAGATATATGAGGCACCATATGGCAATGTTAGATTTGATCAACAGGTTTATGAGAAAATTCTGCCCATTTGTCATGTACAATTAGAACCAGTATATGGAAGTATCGAGCAACAAACAGAGGTAACCATTTTCAGTTATCAATCTACTTCTTTCTATGATCCAGTAGCCATTTACATAGATTTATTTTTCTCAGAAGATTTCAGCATTGCTATTTTTGGAATTAACTCAGATGATGGTTGTAGGTATGTATTACAAATTAAAATTCTATTACACATAAATAATTCTTCTTTGATTTCTATCTACGTTGAAAGAGCTTTGGTAAATGGTTTGATGTTATCATGGCTTCATTGGAAGCATGTTGTCACATGATGAGCCAGTTTTTATTAGTTAGAAGTAGGAATAGATAGAAGAATAAGCTCGCCATCAAGTATGAGATTATTTTCAGTCTGTTAGTTTGCAGCAGAAAATTTGGTTTCAGTTTTGAAATAAAGACTCCATGCCCAATGAATATAAAGCACTATTGACAGGGGTAGTTTTGGCTTCAAATGAGGAGCAAAGTTGCAGAAGTTTGGGCCAGGTTTAAATGATATTGACTGACTCCATAACCCAATGGACTAGGCACAACACAGAAAAATGTGAATGTTAGCAGAGACAAAATTTTGTAGGTTGCATTGCACAGATGCATAGAGGAAAAGGCACAGTGGTCTGTTTGTTCTTGATGCCTCACGGGGAGAGCATCATACCCCAGAAGGAGCCAGTGTTAGTCTCTAATTTTTCTTTTGATTTAGTGAGAAACTCTAATCCTAAACCCTCCCTACCTACACTTCATTGTTTGCTTTCATTTGATTTTAGTCTTTGTTTTCAGTTTGTTATACTTCACATTTTTAGTTTTTTCAATAATTTCCTTAAATTTGGGGAGTTAAGACATGGTTTTACAAGATGTGTCACTTCATATGCCTATTTGAATCTTGCAAATTCAAAATTATGCTAAGTCATTAATAGCACTACGAGAATAGCCTTATTCTCGTAGCGCAAAGATAATCATGCCTTGATATACGCCTGTCACCCAGATTTCGTTATGATGACACAGATTGTGGTTTGAGAGTTCGCATGTATCCCACAATAGCTTTGGAATCATTTTTTGATTCAAACCGTTACATGATTGGATTGCTCTGTACCCGCAAAGGACTCATTTCAAATTGTCCAATTCTCAACGATCATTATATTGAACCTGTCATTCTATGTCTGATTTTGCTGAATTTTAGGCACATGTATTTGCTCAGAATAACAGTTATATACTAACAGATTGCAAGTGGCAAATTCATAATCCTAATCGTGCTAGTTATAGCATTGTGTTTTGATGGCACCTAAGAGAAGCAGATCGGTAGTCAGATTAGAACTTGAGGGTGCTGAACTCCTCGAAGCTTATCCTTAGATGGCTCAAAGGTTCATAGATGCCGGGTGATTTGAATTCCTTAACACTTTTCAAGGTTACGATGAGCAAGCCTCCATGGAGTTTGCACTGAACTTTGATGGTCACGAGGTGGAGATCGGGAAGATGTTGATGCTAGTGACAGAACAGACAATTGATAAAGCTTGCAGATTGGTGGTTGGAGGAGAAATATGGTGGAAGAAAGAGCATGTGGTTACAGAGTTTGTCAATCAATTCCTGCTTCGAGATAAGCAAAATCCGAATTGGAAAAAGGGAGTCCCTCACAACTGGATTAGACAAGAGTGACGTATCGTCCTGATCATAATTCACAGAAACCCTAGAATTGGCTGATTCAATCCCTAAATCCTAATCCACAACCAAGCAAACAAAGAAAGATCAAAGGGAAGAAGGCAACCACACAGAAAAAGAGTATCACAATTAATGAATTTTCTATCAAAGAAAAAGTAGAAAGGCTTCCATTACACAGGAAAACAAAAGAAGACAAAAACTTGGGGAAGATACAAAGAAAAGGAAAATAAATTGCTCAGTATTATATAAGACCCATAACAATAGAAACCACTAGATCATCAAAGCTGAAGCATTGTTTTATGATGACAAAGGCTATTATTTTGCAGAACCAGAAAAACTACAGGAAATACTTTGTTTTTTACCTGTTATAGTCTTTATCTTCAAGAGAGGTTACAGAACAGCTGGAGAGGAATTTGTTGAAACCAAAATATATTTTTTGTTGGGAACATGCCCATTCACAAAAACCTCTCTCGGTTTTTACACAACAATCACATTTTAAGAGATTCGAATTGATCTTTGAGGCCTAATTTTCTGATAAAGCTACAAGAAATACTCTATTTTTTTACCTATTATAGTCTTTATCTTCAAGAGAGGTTACAAAACATCTGGAGAGGAATTTGTTGAAACAAAAAGAGGTTTTTGTTTGGAACATGCCCCTTCACAAAAAATTCTCTCGATATTTTCACAGCAATCACATTTTAATATATTTGAATTGATCTTTGAGGCCTAATTTGCTGATAAAGCTACATGAAATACTCTGTTATTTTTACCTGTTTTAGTCTTTTTCTTCAAGAGAGGTTGCAGAACAGTTGGAGATGAATTTGTTGAAACAAAAAGAGATTTTTTTTGGGAACATGCACCTTCACAAAAACCTCTCTCGGTTTTTACACAACAATCACATTTTAAGAGATTCGAATTGATCTTTGAGGCCTATTTTTCTGATATTTCACAATAAGTAATTTCCTGTTTTAGTCAGTAATTTTGGGAAAGGTTGGAGAACATATGGTGATGAATTTTTTGAAACCAAAAGAGATTTTTGATGGGAACGAGTCCCTTCACAAAAACCTCTCTCAGTTTTTACACATATATTACCATTTAAGAGATATGAAGAGATTGTTGGACCCTATTTTTCAGGAATTTACCAGATTTGTTTTCCTAAAAAATCTCATGGACAACAGTTGACAAGCCACCTCATCAATTCGAATTGGAGATTAGATTGGATCTTCTCCTTGATTATTTGAAACAAGAAACTAAATATAGATGAGGAGGTTTTCAGATCCATTTCTTTTGGATCTTGATAATTATGTATTGTTTCTATATAAACTCTGTAGAATGAGAAGTTAGCGTGGAAAAATTGGAGATCCAAAGGACTTATTCTGAAACTCCTTGTAAGGAATTATTATTCTATTTGACACTTAATAGAAAAGGCACATGGATGGTTAGACTCTCTTTTCTACTCTGTTTTCTTTCTTCATGCTTGATCTCATTATTCAAACTGCAATGCATTTGCTTTTTTTATTATTGATTAATACAGTAAAGAATTTGTTGTGGTGATTGTTTTCAAGTTTTGATTTCAGGTTGATGGTCTTATTTCTTAATGATATTTTGAGATAAGAATTTGTGTGAAGTTGACAAACTGAAAACTTCATTTTCTATTTTCCTTATTTGTTTAATCCATCTATGTGACTATCTTTTAACCATTCAATGGGATATTTTATGTTCTTATTCTGATTTTATCATTTATTTTATTACCTTGAGCCAGTTTTCAACCACCTTATTCAAAAACCAAACCATAAAAACCCTCAAAACACTTTTGAAATAACTCGATGATGCCCTAGATTGCCCTCTCACAGTCAAGTGCAACTTTAGGGACTAACATCTTTCGGCACCGTTGTCGGGGAATGGAGACAAAGTATTTATCACTGGGAGAACGACAACGATCAGAGCCGCTTCTTGATGGTGAACAGGAAGGGGACAGATACATGACTGCAGATATTTCACCATGGAGACTCCACTGTCTAAAGATTAATAGGCGACTCCACTGGATCCAAGCATGGAAGCCATTTTGGCTCAAAGGTTTGCTTTTTATGATTTTTCAGATGTCATTGGTTTTCCAAACCCAATTCCTAGCAGAGATGAATGGGAAGGTACCCTTCCTACATTTAAAGGTGGAGATTGGGAAGTTCTGGCTGAGCATCTACTAGATTTTGATGAGTTTATTCATGAACGTCAGATTGTGCATGAGGATGTCAAGATCGACCTTTTCAGATACTCAATGAAGGGAGCAACCCTTGATTGGTGCAGATCTCTTCCAGCTTCAAGTATTAACTCATTGGCAAGTTTTCATAATGCTTTCAGTATATTTTGTAAATAAGATTTTTCAGCTGAAAGTCTTTTTGAAAATTGTTGTGATGAATTTGATAAGCATATTCAGCAGAAAGAAAATGTTTCTTCTGATTGCAAGAATGAAAATCATGTTGCTGAGGAAGATTTTCCAAATCTAATTGATAATAGGAAAGATGATTGTATAGTTGTGAATGCATTAGATTTTGTTTCTGATGCACCTGTTGTCTTAGATCTGAATGAAAAAATAGTTGAAGAAGAGGTCTTTCCTCAACTCCTTCAAGTGGATTCCTATGATATGTTGTTACATGTGATTAAGGAGGAAAATCAAGAGGTTTCTCATCAAGAACAGATATATGAGGCACCATATGGAAATGTTAGATTTGATCAACAGGTTTATGAGAACATTCTGCCCATTTGTCATGTACAGTCAGAATTAGTATATGAAAGTATCGAGCAACAAAAAGAGGTAACCATTTTCAGTTATCAATCTACTTCTTTCTATGATCTGGTAGCCATTTACGTGGATTTATGTTTCTCAGAAGATTTCAACCTTGCTATTTTTGGAATTAAATCAGATGAGGGTTGTAGGTATGTATTACAAATTAAAATTCTGTTACACATAAATAATTCTTCTTTGATTTCTATCTGCGTTGAAAGAGCTTTGGTAAATGGTTTGATGTTATCATGGCTTCATTGGAAGCATGATGTCACATGATGAGCCAGTTTTTATTGGTTAGAAGTAGGAATAGATAGAAGAATAAGCTCACCATCAAGTATGAGATAATGTCTAGTCTATTAGTTTGCAGCAGAAAATTTGGTTTCAGTTTTGAAATAAAGACTCCATGCCCAATGCATATAAAGCACTATTGACAGGGGTAGTTTTGGCTTCAAATGAGGAGAAAAGTTGCATAAGTTTGGGCCAGGTTTAAATGATATTGACTGAATCCATAACCCAATGGACTAGGCACAACACAGAAAAATGTGAATGTTTGCAGAGACAAAATTTTGCAGGTTGCGTTGCACGGATGCATAGAGGAAAAGGCACAGTGGTCTGTTTGTTCTTGATGCCTCAGGGGGAGAGCATCATCCCCGAGAAGGAGCCAATGTTAGTCTCTAATTTTGCTTTTGATTTAGTGAGAAACTCTAATCCTAAACCCTCCCTACCTACACTTCATTGTTTGCTTTCATTTGATTTTAATCTTTGTTTTCAGTTTGTTATGTTTCACATTTTTATCTTTTTGAATAATTTCCTTAAATTTGGGGAGTTAAGACATGGTTTTACAAGATGTGTCACTTCATATGCCTATTTGAATCTTGCAAATTCAAAATTATGATAAGTCATTAATAGCGCTACAGGAATAGCCTTATTCCCGTAGCGCAAAGATAATCATGCCTTGATATGCGTCCGTCACCCAGATTTCGTTATGATGACACAGATTGTGGTTTGAGAGTTTGCATGTATCCCACAATAGCTTTGGAATCATTTTTTTATTCAAACCGTTACATGATCGGATTTCTCTGTACTCGCAAAGGACTCATTTCAAATCGTCCAATTCTTAACGATCAGTATATTGAACCTGTCATTTTATGTCTGATTTTGCTGAATTTTAGGCGCAGGTATTTGCTCAGAAGAACAATTATATACTAACAGATTGCAGGTGGAAAATTCAGAATCTGAATCGTGCTAGTTATAGCATTGTGTTTTGATGGCGCCTAAGAGAAGTGAACATGTAGTCAGATTAGAACCCGAGGGTGCTGAACTCCTCGAAGCTTATCCTCGGATGGCTCAAAGGTTCAAAGATGTCGGGTGGTTTGAATTCCTTAACACTTTTCAAGGTTATGATGAGTAGGTCTCCATGGAGTTTGCACTGAACTTTGATGGTCACGAGGTGGAGATCGGGAAGATGTTGATGCTGGTGACAAAACAGATAATTGCTAAAGCTTGAATATTGGTGGTTGGAGGAGAAAGATGGTGGAATAAAGAGCACGTGGTTACAGAGTTTGTCAATCAATTCCTTCTTCCAGATAAGAAAAATCCGAATTGGAAAAAGGGAGTCCCTCACAGATGGATTAGACAAGAGTGGCATACCGTCCTGATCATAATTCACAGAAACCCTAGAATTGGCTGATTCAATCCCTAAATCCTGATCCACAGCCAAGCAAACAAAGAAAGAGCAAAGGGAAGAAGGCGGCCACACAAAAAAAGAGTATCATAGTTAATGAATTTTATATCAAAGAAAAAGTAGAAAGGCTTCCATTACACAGGAAAACAAAAGAAGACAAAAACTTGGGGAAGATACAAAGAAAAGGAAAATAAATTGCTCAGTATTATATAAGATCTATAACAAGAGCAACCACTAGATCATCAAAGCTGAAGCAATGTTTTCTGATGACAAAGGCTATTATTTTGCAGAACCAGAAAAGCTACAGGAAATACTCTGTTTTTAACCTGTTATAGTCTTTATCTTCTAGAGAGGTTACAGCACAATTGGAGAGGAATTTGTTGAAACCAAAAGATTTTTTTTGTTTGGAACATGCCCCTTCACAAAATCCTCTCTCGGTTTTTACACAACAATCACATTTTAAGAGATTCGAATTGATCTTTGAGGCCTAATTTTCTGATAAAGCTACAGGAAATACTTTGTTTTTTACCTGTTATAGTCTTTATCTTCAAGAGACGTTACAGAACAGCTGGAGAGGAATTTATTGAAACCAAAAGCGGTTTTTGTTGGGAACATGCCCCTTCACAAAAACCTCTCTCATTTTTTTCACTGCAATCACATTTTAAGATATTCGAATTGATCTTTGAGGCCTAATTTTCTGATAAAGCTACAGGAAATACTCTGTTATTTTTACCTGTTTTAGTTTTTTTCTTCAAGAGAGGTTGCAAAACGGCTGGAAATGAATTTGTTGAAACCAAAAGAGATTTTTGTTTGGAACATGCCCCTTCACAAAAACCTCTCTCATTTTTTACACAACAATCACATTTTAAGAGATTCGAATTGATCTTTGAGGCTTATTTTTCTGATATTTCACAATAAATAATTTCTTGTTTTAGTCAGTAATTTTGGGAGAGGTTGGAGAACATTTGGTGATAATTTTTTTGAAACAAAAAGAGGTTTTTGATGGGAAAGATTCCCTTCACAAAAAACTCTGTCGGTTTTTACACATCTATGACCATTTAAGAGATACAAAGAGATTGTTGGACCCTATTTTCAGTAATTTACTAGATTTGTTTTCCTGAAAAATCTCGTGGATAGCAGTTGACAAGCCACCTCATCAATTCGAATTGGAGATCAGATTGGATCTTCTCCTTGATTATTTGAAACAAAAAACTAAATATAGATGATGAGGTTTTCAGATCCATTTCTTTTGGATCTTGATAATTATGTATTGTTTCTATATAAACTCTGTAGAATGAGAAGTTAGCGTGGAAAAATTGGAGATCCAAAGGACTTATTCTGAAACTCCTTGTAAGGCATTATTATTCTATTTGACACTTAATAGAAAAGGCATATGGATGGTTAGACACTCTTTTCTACTCTGTTTTCTTTCTTCATGCTTGATCTCATTATTCAAACTGCAATGCATTTGTTTTCTTGATTATTGATTAATACAATAAAGAATTTGTTGTGGTGATTTTTTCAAGTTTTGATTTCAGGTTGATGGTCTTATTTCTTAATGATATTTTGAGATAAGAATTTGTGTGAAGTTGAAAAATTGAAAAATTCATTTTCTATTTTCCTTATTTGTTTAATCCATCTATGTAACTACCTTTTAACCAGTCAATGGGATATTTTTTGTTCTTATTTTGATTTTCTCATTTATTTTATTACCTTGAGCCAATTTTCAACCACCTTATTCAAAAACCAAACCATAAAAACCCTCAAAACACTTTTGCAATAACTCGATGATGCCCTAGCTTGCCCTCTCACAGTCAAGTGCAACTTTAGGGACTAACAAGACTCAATCAAAACTTTTGATTATCAGTGAGGTGCCCGATCATGAAAAAAGGTCATTTGGGCCCTCAAAATGGCCCCAACAGTTTGGGAACCGAAAAACTGCTAAAAATATTAAGTTGCCAAAAAACTGTTTTGAGCTAGTTGGAAAAGGTGGGGTGGCCACCGAGATCCTCTTGGATTAGCCATCCTCGGGTGATTTTGATTGCTTAGATGCCCCTAGGTCATGGCATCTATGCCACATGCCAATCCCGCAAGTCAGGGATATTTAGCTAACAAAAAAAAAGATATTATGCATGCACATACAAAAAAAAATTGTTGACAACTAAATATTAATCTTGGATTTATATATTATATACACATTATAAAATAAATTTAAAATATTGAAATCCAAATACACATTATAATGATTTAATATTGACACGTTTAGAATCAGAATTCACAATTTCAAACACAAAATTGACACTTTTGGATTTCAAAATTCACACTTTTGGAATCTGAATTATTTGAAATCCGAATTAAAATTCACACTTATGAAAACCAATATTCACACTTTTAAAATCCAATTTTACACTTTAAAAAAACCAATATTCACACTTTTGAAATCAAAATTCATAGTTTCTTAGTTTAGATTCTTACTTATTAGTCCAAATTTAATTAAATTGGTGTTATAGCCCAATGGTGTAACATCATAGTTAATTGAACCAATGATATGTATAATTGAAAAAGTGACAAAACACCTACACATAATAGGTGTTGATGAGATTTCTTCCTTCACCCATCCATCTAATATGTTGTGGATGTATTGTAGTTGACAACTAGAGCGATTTAAACAACTGCTACGCAAATAGGTTCTTTCGGTTACCATTGTCTATGTTTTTACCCAATCTAAAAAGTGTGTGTGAACATATATTCCCACTCAAGCTCAATGTAATGCTTGACCAAGAGGACCAACAAAATATTGGAGGAGTTGGGATCATGGAACTCAAGTTTCTCTGGCCATTTCTTAGGGTAGGTTCTTCAATTACTTGTTGTGATTTGGCTAGAAAATCTTTCACCTTTTTAGCTTGTAAGACACAACATTCATCATCAAAACACCCATACCACCTATGATAAGAGAAATATTTTCCCTACCTTTGGCTAGTGAGACTAAATGTCTATGAAGCAAAACTAATGGTGGTTGAGAGAAAATAAGTGAAGTCCTTTATTTGCGAGGGATATGGAAGTTATTAGGTGGGATGATTAGCCTTGGCTTTGATATTAAAACCTAATTGAAAGGCATGACCCAATGAAGGGACTTTGAAGAGTTCTAGTTCCTTTTTGATGTGAAGAAGCAAATCGGATATGAACTTGATGCAAAGGCTATCTTCAAAATCCCTTACTCAAGTTTGATGGAGAGTCTGTTGAAGTCCTTGATGAACCATTGGACTCATTTATAGGAATCTCACTTAGTTGAAAACACTATGTCAACATTCAATCTTTATAGTTAGATGATCAAAACTGCTTGCAAATGACAAGTTTGAAATTATGTCAAGTGCCAATCAAAGTTTTCGATGGAGGTTGCAAGGTGATAGGCGTGTGTCTACCACCATATGAGGATTTTCCCTTCATTTTGTACCTTAGCTACATGGATCTTCTAAGTGTTAGTAAATGTAAGCTGAGCTTTGAAGTAGGCCTTCAAACTATGGTCGTTATAGTTTGCATCACTTGAGTCTAAAACTCCTATTGTTGTCGAACTTGTTATTGCTACTGAATAACCATGATTTTCACCTAGAAAGGCCAATTTAGGGAAATATTCATTCCTCTTTTTTCGCTAAGGTAGGACTCTTTCATTCTTTCTTTCATGAACCAAATCACTTCCCCTTAAGCCCTAAATGGTCACTTCTCTTTCAAACCAGTGCATTCATTCATAGTAGCATGCAACTACCTCTTTCTTAATCGATTATAGGCACCTAACTTTGAGAATCTTGAGATGCTCAACCAATGAGATGCCCACCTATTGAGCTCAACAACTTATCCATATCTTGTAATTAGGGACCCCTCATGAATTTACTCTGCATGATTCTCGGCCTACTAATATGGTAAGTGCGTCTCAATTCTTTTCTTTTAACTTTGATTAAAAGGGATTTCATTTTTTATGGTTTTCCTTAACTCAATTGATGACCTTTATTGCATGAGACTTGTGATTATTTGAAGTTGCTCAACAAGTCTACTCGAATGTTTCATATCACTTGATCTCACTCAAATTCCTTCTCAATCATGTTCAAAGTTTGTTTTCTTGAAATGTTTTTTTTATTCTCCTTCGGTTCTTTTGATAAATCACATGTTCAAAGTTTGTTTTCTTGAAATGTTTGGAATCTTTTGTGCATAACGCTCTTCCTCCTCACACACATTTGTTGAAGAAATGTGACATTGCGCAGGTCTCATAAAGACCTACCTTTTAGACTATTACAATGTTGTGCATTGTATACAAAGATTTATTACTGCGCAAGAAAAAATTCTGAATTATCATGAGTCTCAGGCATGTGTCACAATATGCTTTGAGATGTATCTATTTCAACATTGGGATGGTTATCACAATAATCCAAACTTGAACTTCTGGTTTGATGCACTCAACTTTATTTACTAATATTTTACTTCATCTCGTCTTCTAAAGAATTTGTGATGTAGTGCAACTTTGTGAAAGTTCAAAATCTTGTGCGTTGTACAACCCTTTTTTTAACGACGTGTGCAATCCTTTCGAAATCGCAAATCCACTGCCTAGTCGTACTGACATCGATAATAGGTTTGAAGATGAAAATGGGAAAGCTATAGCTTCATTTCAACCTTCAAGTTTGGATATCTACTACAAGTTTCCCAAAGTAGAAGTGAGCATGACAGATTAATGGGTGACAAAATTTACAGAAGATAAAAATTACCATGAAATACTAAAAAAAAATGGTGGATAAAAGAAAATGCATTCAAGTCACGTCAAAAAGGTGTTTATCCCACCACTTTCCTCACATTGTCATACATATATGTAATAGCATTGGTAAGTAGATTGTAGAGGGAGCAAGATGCTACACAGTTTATGGAATCATGGATCCCATTGATTTATCAAGTAGTAGAAGTTGGAAAGATTTTCAATTGGTCAATTATCTTCTCCGCAACAATGAGTGATGCCATCTCTATAGCATAATGTCCCATGGTAGGCATTCACTTGATATTTTGTATGTCATCTTTCTTGATGGATGGTTTGTGCAATGAATTGCTTCACTGGATTGGAATGGTAATGACAACCAGATACTAAGCGAATTCATGTTTATTGCCAAATACTATGGGAACACAAGAATGAAAGAGTATACATGAGAATCTACGATAACGCCATCGCCCCTCTATGCACTATGATTTTCTATATTCCATCCCCTTGCATGATTGAGGTACCGATGTAAGTAATGAGAACCCAAGGGGATTGGGATGTTATGGAAATAAGATTTACCTCAAACAAAAAAAGTTGTACCTCAGGCAAGTGTTTCCCACATAGGCTTTGCATCTAGCATGCAGGGAAATGTCCAAAAGTGATCCCTAGGACCTTAACTTTATGAGATATAAAGTTAAAGTGATTTTTTGAGCATATTAAATGAAAAAGGTGACTTAAGTGACTTAAGTTGTGATAAAGTAACTTTTAATCACAATCGTAGATCTAGATAGCCTAGGATTTAATCTCATCCATTAGCTCTTAGGTTTAGGTCCTAGGGATTGAGGTGCCTCACTTTTTCATGAGCATTGAATGATGAGAGAGAGCAAGAGAGAAAGTTGAGAAGTGAAGAAGACATTGCAGCAGGGTTGGCACACATTCCAAGGAGAGGAAGGGCACACAAATCAAAAAGAGATATCTTCAACATTTAATGAGGTTGTATTGTACATATTTATGAGCAGGTTGTACAACATATATAAAGCATAGAAATAGATGAAAAAAATTGCACAATTTTTGAGGCATTTATTGTGCATCTGTACAACAGGTTTGTGCACAAAAATAGAGGATACAACAGTCACAAATTTCTAGACAGTCCATACAACATGCAGGCACAAAAATCCAGGTGCAGAACTGTATAGTTTGTATAGGAAATATGGGCACTGATTTCAAGGAGTTTGGCACAGATTTTGAGGAAGTTGCTTGGCAAGGTTTTTGAGATAAGTTTGTGCATTTATCACTAAAATATTTTGTTGTAAAATATTGTTTTCTTTGAGCTCAAGAAATAATAAAAATATCTCTCTCTCACTGATTTTCCTCTTGTGGGTTTTTCCAGGGGCTATTTGCCCAAAAATATTTGAGTTATATTTTCTATGTGTGTGCATTTATTTATATTCTATATTGAAGTAAAAGCCTCTTTGTGTTTCTTGTTAAAATTTCGTGTTTATGCTATTTACATTCCTACCAGAGAATGAAATGTGGGTTGGGCATTAAACAATGACAAAATTATTGAGACTTGAAACTGGGTTGGGGTCTGAGAAATTTTTACATGGTATCAGAGCGACAACGAGTATAAGAGTAGAGAACACCAGGAAAATACCAAATCTGAGAGAGAGGGTTAGTTTGTTCACCAAAACAGAGAGTTGGACTTAAATATCAGTTGTGAAGGTCAATGGATACATGTTTAAGGGTTGAGGACAGATTGGATGGGGCTGTAAATTTCAGCCCATGGAAAGAGAGGATTGTGTTGATTCTGCAGGAGTGTGAGTTATGGGACATTGTGAACAACACACAACATGATCCTGTGACATTTCCTATAGATGCTACTCTTTTGGTTGCATACACCAAGAAGACTATAAAGGATAAAATAATCATACTTGATTCCATAAAAGACCATGTGATTCCACATGTGATAGGTAAAGACAATGCCTATGAGTTGTGGGAGTCCTTAACTAAACTTTACCAAAGTTCCAATGAAAACTGGAAAATGGTATTGAGGGAAAAACTGAAAAGCATAAGAATGACCAAGACTGAAAATGTTGCCACTTATCTTACCAAGATAACTCAGTTTAGAGATGAGCTAGGTGTTATTGGGGAGGTTATTGCTGACAATGAACTTGTGAGGATTTCTTTGAATGGTGTGACCAAGCAATGAGTAGTCTTTGTTGAGGGTATTATTTCAAGAGAAAATTTGCCCAAGTGGGATCGTCTTTGGGATGATTTCATATAGGAGGAAACTCGAAGAGGATATGTGCATGGGAGTTTATCAAATGGTAATGGTGAGGACAATGTGGCTCTTGCAGCAAAGAGAAAGAAAAAGTCCAAGAAGGGTTCCAAGGGTGGGACCAAGTCAAAGGGTGAAGGGAAAAAGGACATGAGAAAATTCAAGTGCTTTCCATGTCACAAGATGGGGCACTACGCAAGTCAGTGTCCTAACAAGAAAAAGAAACAAGTTCCAGCTTCAGCGGAAGTGGAAGATTTTTCCACTAAGTTCGAGAAGGAGTTCTCTTTATTGGTTTGTCTTTCCTCTAGTGCAACATCTACCAAATTGTGGTAAATTGATAGCAGAGCCTCTCGCCATATGACAGGTGCATGAGCACTTTACAAATTTTACTAAGAGGGGTGTAAATATTGAGATAGTGCTTGGTGATGACTCCATAGTCAAGGAAGTTGGGATTGGGACAATATCCTTTCAAAGGGAGTCACAACCTCCCATGTTAGTGAGAGATTTCTTGTGTTCCGGGCTTGAAAAAGAACTTGATATCAGTTTCTACCATTGAGGATGGGGGGTATGGGGGGTATGAGCTAGTTAGAGCATCGATACATAGTACCAATAACAATAACATATGTGAGTTATGGCATAGGAGGATGGCCCATTTGCACCATGGGGCTCTGAGAATATTGAGAGAGATTTTTATTGGGGTACCAGATTTCAATATAGATCATCGAGATGTGTGCAATGGGTGTGCACTGGTGAAGTACACCAAGATTGATTTTCCAAGCAGTGACAACAGGGTAGCAAGTATACTTGATTTGATACATTATTATGTATGTGGTCTGATGTCATTTGTCTCATTGAGTGGATATGAGTACTATGTTACATTTATCGATGAATTTTCCAGGAAGACCTGGATTTTCTTCATGAAGACCAAGGAACAGGTCTTCAACCAATTCCAAGAGTTGAAATCTCTTGTGGAGAACCAAACATGTAAGAAAAACAAGGTGTTGAGGCTGAACAATGGGGATGAGTATACCTCCAATCACTTCAATGATTTATGTGCAAAATAAGGCTTTAAAAGAGAGTTGACAGTTCCTTACAACCCACAACATAACAAGGTTGCAGAAAGGAAGAATAGGGCCATAATTGGGGCTGTGAGAGGCATGCTACATGATCAGGGGCTACCATTATTTCATTTGGATGAGTCATGTAACACTACAGTTTATCTGCAGAACAAGAGTCCACACAAAGTTTTGGGGAACACGACTTCCGCGGAGGATTTCTCTGGGAAGAAGCCTGAAGTTGGGAACTTTAGTATCTTTGGGTGTCTGAATTATTCACATGTCCCTTTAGAGAAGAGGACAAAGCTAGAACCCACAACAGAAAAGGGTATTTTTGTTGGGTATAGCGAGACCTTAAAGGCTTTTCGCATATACATTTCCTCCTTGAGGAAGACAATTGTGAGGCGGGATGTGAGATTTAAGGAGGACATAGCCTTTAGGAGGTTACGAGATTTTGAGCAAGGGGAGCAACAAGCTCCTCAACTTCAGGTGAGTTCACCACAGGGTGCAATATCACAGAGTTCGGAATCACCAGTTTCAGGGGTGATGGGTTCACAGGTTACAAGTCCCCAGGTTTTAGGGTCCCAAATGACCACAGCTACATCTTGTTCAAGTACACAATCTTCATGTGATAAGGATGAGGAGGAGGATTCCCCTCCATGGGAGATAACTTTAGGGAAGATGAGGCCAAGATGGCTTCAGGAGACCTTGAAGGAAGCTCATGAATTTGTGGGGAATCCTAAGAAGGTTGTTAGGGAGAGCAAGGCGCCATAGAGGTTTTGTATCTATTTATATATGGTGTGTAGTATCAGTGAGTTCGAGCCTTCCACTTTTGAAAAGGTGGCATATTATCAGGTCTAGAAGGATGCCATGTTGGAAGAGTACAATTCCATAATGAAGAATGATGTTTGGGAGGTTGTTCTGAGACCAGAAGGGAAGTCAATGGTGACTTCTAGGTGGCTATATAAAATCAAGCATGTTGCAGATGGTAGCATTGAGAAGCATAAGGATTGATTTGTGGCTAGAGGCTTCTCACGAGTAGAGGGAGTTGATTATGATGAGACCTTTTCACCAATTTCTAGATATACTTTGATCAGGGTTGTGATCTCCATTGCAATGGAGATGGGTTGGAAGATCCACCAAATGGATGTGAAAACCATAGTTTTGAATGGAATCATATAGGAGGAGGTGTACATTGAGAAACCACGGGGATTTGAGGTGCATGAGAGAGATTCTCATGTGTGCAGATTGAAAAAGGCGTTATATGGTCTGAAGCAAGCTCCCAGAGCTTGGTATTCGAGGATTGATACTTACTTGCAACATATGGGTTTTGAGAAGAGTGAGGCGGATCCCAACCTTTACTACATTTTGGTTGGCGTGGATCCTCTTATTCTTGTGCTATATGTTGATGATGTTTTAATTACAGGGGCAGAGAGACTCATAGTTGTTTGCAAGCAAAGTCTTGATTCAGAGTTTGAGATGAAAGATATGGGACTGATGCATTATTTCTTAGGGTTGGAGGTGTGGCAGGAACCATGACACATTTTTCTGGGGCAGGGAAAGTATACAGTTGACATTCTAAAGAGATTTTAGATGGAGAATTGTAGGTCTATGTCAACACCCATGATTACCAACTGGAAGAAGCTCAATGCTTCTGAGTCCAAGTTGGTTGATCCCAGGATATATCGTCAGTTGATAGGCTCATTGATGTATTTGGTCAACACCAAGACAGATATTTGTTTTGTTGTCAACACTCTCAGTCAGTTTATGGTGGAACCTAGGTGAGTACATTGGGTGGCAACAGAACATGTGCTCATGTATCTACATGGCACAATGAATTATGGTTTGGATTATGTGAGAGGGGACAGGCTACACATACTTAGATTGGGCAAGATGTGTTGTTGATAGGAAAAATACTTCAGGGTGTTGTTTCAGATTGGGTTCAACAGTTGTGTCGTGGTTTAGTGGGAAGCAAAAGTCAGTGGCACTAAGTTCTTCTAAGGCATAGTAGATGGAAACCAGTAGGCCAGTTGTGAGGCCATATGGCTTCGCAAGTTGTTGGTTGGTTTATTTGGTCAATAGTTGAGGCCTATGGTGATTTACTGTGACAATCATAGTTGCATAAAACTCTCAGAGAATCCAGATTTCATGACAGGTCAAAACACATTGAGATCAGATACTACTTCATCAAAGACTATGTTCAGAGAGGGGTAGTTGAGTGTTAGTACATATCCACAGATGAGCAGGTAACAAACATTATCACAAAGTCTTTGGGGAGAGGAAAGTTTGTCTACTTTAGAGATAAGTTGGGAGTCATGAGTAACACCTTCCTTGGTAAGAGGGAGTGTTAAAATTTGTACCTCGAACAAGTGTTTCCCACATAGGCTTGGTGTCTACCACGTGGGGAAATGTCCAAAAGTGATCTGTAGGACCTTAACTTTATGAGATATAAAGTTAAAGTGACTTTTTGAGCATATTAAATGAAAAGGGTGACTTAAGTGACTTGAGTTGTGATAAAGTGACTTTTAATCACACCCATAGATCTAGATGGTCTAGGATTTAATCTCAGCCATTAGATCTTAGGTTTAGGTCATTTTCATAAAGATGAACAAAAAGGGAGTCTAGGGATTGAGGCGCCTCACTTTTTCATGAGCATTGAATGAAGAGAGAGAGCTTAGAAGTGAAGAAGACATTGCAACAGGGTTGGCACACATTCCAAGGAGAAGAAGGGAACGTAAATTAATGAGATATCTTTAGCATTTAATGAGGTCGTATTGTACGAATTTCTAAGCAGGTTGTACAACATATATAAAGCACAAAAATTGAGGAAGAAATCTGCATGATTTTTTAGGCATTTATTGCGTAGCCATACAACATATTTGTGCACAGAAATTGAGGATACACCAAGCACAAGTTTCTAGACAATTTGTACAATAGACATGCATAGAAATTGAGGTGCATAACCATACATTTTGTATAGGAAATTTGGACACATATTTTGAGGAAGTTGCTTGGAACAGTTTTTTAGATAAGTTTGTGCATTTATTGTTGAAGTATTTTGTAGTAAAAGATCATTTTCTCTGAGCTCAAGAAATAATAAAATTCTCCCTCTCTCACCGGTTTTCCCCTTGTGGGTTTTTCCAGGGGCTATTTTCCCAAAAATATATGAGTTATATTTTTTGGGTGTGTGCATTTATTTCTGTTCTATATTGCAGTAAACGACTCTTTGTGTTTCTTGTTATAAATTTATGTTTATGCTATTTACATTCCCATCAGCGAATGAAGTGCGGGTTGGGCATTAAACAATGACAAATTTATTGAGACTTGAAATCAAGTTGGGGTCTAAGAAATTTTTACAGTCTCAAAGTGTATGGAACTTTTAAGCCTCCTCATATCATGCCTAGGTTTGTACCAAATAAGCTCGTAATTCATGAGATTACCTATCAAAAGTATTTGCATGGGCTTGGAGCCTTTCCAAGAAAAGATAAAAAATCTCCCTAGCCTAATTTTCCATTGTCCATAGGATCATGCAACATATATAATGCCAAATCAATTGCAATGGAAGGAGAAGCTCTGAAAATATGCATGAGACATGATCCTCTCGATATAATTGCAAGCCATTGTTCAACACTTACATATACTTGGCCATACCAACATGAAGATTGGTCGGAAGAAAATATTTACAAGGGAGTCAAATCATTTGGGGAGGTGTTGTCAAAGTTAAACAAAGTGCAAAAGGATAAGCACCAAAGAGAAGAGAAGCGACAAAAGAAAGTTGATCAAGTATCTATAGATAAGTTAGTTGAACAAGAGCGCACAAGGAAAGAAGAAGAAGGCGTTAAAGCTTATGAAAAAATCGATAATGAAACAAAAAGAGAAGAATAAGAAGTTGAGCTTAAGATAATTGAAGACCAAAGACTAGAAATAGAAGCTAAATCATTGAAGATCAAAGTCTAGAAATAGAAGCTAAATCCATGAATGAAAAAGAGAGAAAAAAGAGAGAAGAGGATTAGGAGGATTCTACTCAACAAACAGATAAGGGGATATCAGAACCACATGAGTCATTTTCCCCAAGAATAATAGACTTGCTAGAGATGTAGTTAGTTACATGAGGCCATATTCCTTTTTTGGGCTTGGGTACATAGTAGACACACCGAGCAAAAATGGAACAAGTGGCTATCTTTGATTCATTTGTTTTTGACAAGAAGATAAAGCAGGACATAAGGTAAAACCATAAGAAGTTGAGTTTCATAGGATGAGGACTTAACTGTAACAATAGAAACCCAATCATCACAAGAATAGACTCAAATCCCATAGAACCAATTTTAGCAAGTGTGGCTTGCTTCTAAGCAATGAATCAAATGTAATTCAAATGGTTAAAGCGTTGGAAGAATCAAAGAAGAAAACTGAAATATTGGAGCACCGGGTTGAATATTATAGGGCAAAGACAACCAGCCTCCCTGAGTACAAGGAATTTAAAATAGAAGTGTAGGATGAGTTAAATGTGGCTCTTAGGTTATTGTTCAAAAGGTTGCAGTATTTATAGATGTATTTCTCTCAATTTATGACCTTTTCAAATAAAGTGAAAGATAAAAAAGTACAACATGAAGGAGTGCAGATGGGCCTAGACAAAATTAGAAGGTGGAAACAAGAATAAATACAAGCTCTTGTAGATATTTCAAGGTTGAGAAATCAAGAAATTAAACATTTCCTTGTAGCTTTGGTGAATTAGAAATCAACGTCCACAAATTTGGAGAACAACATTGAAGATTCTTTTAGCAAATGTCATCACCCATGGGAGGCAACTGAAAGAGTAATCAAAAGATATCATATTCCTTCAGTAGGAGAACCGAGTGCACCCAAAACCATTGAAGAATTCCTGGAAGACCTAGAAAACAATATAAAGTTGGAGAGAGTAGTAATAGAGAAAACATCGAACATAACTAAAGCAAGGCTAACAGAGTACATTTCTAGTCCATCAAAATACATTACCTTGATCGATTCATTTATATATACCCTACAAAAAAGTATGGAACCAATGTCAAGAAAATTGGTCATGTACGAAGTGGCTTTGGAGAAATCGGTTTTCCCACGCGCTATTAATCTAATGCCAATATATGAGATTCAGAGTGCACACTTTAAAGATAAAGTTGAGGGTAGAATATGACTTTATTTAAACAAAACTATGTATTTTAAAAACCAAAAGAAAGATTTCAAAACATAAATTTCCAAAATAAGCTAGAAGGTTGAGAAGGGATACTGAAGAGGCGGTTAGTTTTGTACTATCTATAAATGTATTCACTTAAAGGAAGAAGGGAATTTTACTTGTTCAATTTTATAAATTTTTTAGAGAATTAATAAGGAGAGGCCAATGTTGGCCAAGTTGCTAAGGGAGAATTGTGATTCTAATGCTATAATGTACATGGATTTTTTTCTATCGCTTTCTATTGTTAAAATAGTTAAGAGAATGCTTCTTAAAGTGTAGATTTTTCTTGATGCAATCTTCTTCCTGTTTATCTCTTAGATGTTTGATTATAGCCATTGAATATGGAATTGTAGCCATTTATTCAATTACACACTACTCTTAATTGATAACTTGTTACTTGTATCTCTACATTATTTTCTTAGTAACTGTTTGCTTAAAGTAATTGTATAAGTGGAGTTGGTTCTTTGTTGAAAACTCTCGGCTATTAGCTCATAGTTAGGCATTTATAACAAATTTGTATTCCACATATTATATTCAAGATTAGAAGGTGAAATGACCATAACTAATAAAACCCAAACTAATGAAGGTTGTTGGGCCAAAATCTAGATGGGTTCCTTAATTCAAATTTTGTGGGGTCTAATTCAGACCTTTCATTGAGGAGAGTCCTTATTGTTAGTAAAATGGGAATTTTCCCTTGACAACACCACCTAATACCCCAAAAGAAATATAGGTCTCATAGTAAGAAAGGACTTTATTTTTCCTTTTACATTGTTGTTCTTGCATAGGGTTTGAGAAATGTTGGAGTCTTGAGAATATCCAAAGTCCCTGGGGGATTTACATAGAGCCATGGCTCAAAAGAAAACAACATTGAATGCCATTTGGAAGCAAAAACAAACGTTCTATGGGTTAGAAGTTCAAAATGAGGCATTCAATTTTTAAATTTGCAAGTATGGGCCAATCCATAGGTTTGATAAGCAAAATGGGTTGAGAACCAACAAAGAGTTTAACAGAATGGATAGAAAAACCAATAGAATGAGCCAAAAAGGACCTATGATTCCACTAGTCACAAATAAGGATCACGGTGCAACAAAATTGAAAATTGTTGATGATTGAAGCATCGTGAGACATCCTCCAGGATACATTCTCCTCTGTGACTGAGTTGAGTCAACCTGTGAAAGAGCCCAGTGTTGGGCATACCCATGTGATGGGGCAACATTATCCTCTAGGTGATATTTGAGTTGTCCCCCAGTGGTTGGGGAATCATTCTCCTCTATGTGATATTTGAGTAGTCCCCCAGTGGTTGGGGCATCGTTCTCCTCTAGAGAGTTGAGTTGTCCCCCAGTGGTTGGGTGTGTCCATGTGATGGGTGTATCGTTCTCCTCTGTGTGGGAGTTGAGACGATGTGGTACTCCAGATGATTCTTCTGTGGACTCAGTTCAGATAGAGATCTATTGAGTATGAAGTTCCTATGGTTGAGAACATGTGGACATGTCCCTAGTGGTTGAGCACTAGTGGACATGTGAATCCCTTGCTATATTGTCTAAGTGTAAGATTTGCTTGTAACCCTAATTATGATGTAAAGGGTACAAGTTAGCCCCACCCTAAGTGAAAGATAATTAATGATTATTGTTATAATTAATTATATTACTAAGTTAATTAGGTTGGCCCTGTTGTGACAATAGACACCACTTTTTTGTGTCCAGCCTAGTATAAATAAAGGTGATTTCCCCATTGAGAAAACACACTCACACATGTCATTTGAAAATTTCAGCAAGTACATTTTAGGCCTGAAGTGCGCACCTCTCTTGGGCACAAGTTTCAAGGTGGTAGAGCACCCTCTTGAGTGCATTAGGTTTTTATGGTTGGAGGATATTCTCTTGAGAATATAGAAAAGGATTGTTGGGTTTTCTTCCCTTGAGTAGAAGGGTTTCCCATGATATTTCTTGTGTTCTTGTGCATGATATTTCTTCTTGTGATCTTGGTTATTGCAACACTTGTGTATGGTGTAGTTTCATTTGTTTATGGTTCAAGTAAATCCTAAAATGAAATAAACCTCATGCTTGAGCCTAGCATAGTGAAAATTCAACATGGTATCAGAGAATAGGTCTTGCAGAAGCCATTGCACAAGCCTTCAAGCAAGTTTTCCTCCTTTCTACAGAACTGTACAGCCTTCCTAGGGTTTCTGAGAAAAAGTACGACCCTCTTTATTTTTCCAATTTCAACACTTTATACTTGAGCATTGGGGATAAAAATTGCATAGGAGTGTACGAAATCCTTCAGTGCACTTCCAACAACCTTCAGATTGCATTTTTGGCCCTAGGGTTTCACAATTTTATGCAGAAATTTTAGTTTAGGGTTTCTGCAACTCATTAAAAAAGATTTTCAGCTTACCAGTGTTTTTATGAACTTCAAGGCTTATTTTTGGCAATCATAAGTCCAACGAAAAGTAAGATTTCTAGCCTAGCCTAGTCGTTAGGTTTTCTAGCCTAGTTGCTAAGGGTTTGTGGAAGAATCTGTAAACCATGAAGAACAGAACTTTGGTGGAAGATAGGCTTGATGGATCAAGCAACTTTAGTTCCTGGAAGTCAAGACTTCAAATCACCCTTGAAGAGGATGAAGTGTGATACAAAAGGATTTACCAGAAACAACTATCGATGAAGAGAAGGAAGAAAGGAAGGAAGATGACGTCAAGGAAAGGAAGATAATCATCTACACAGTAAGAGATCATCTTTTACCTCGTATTGCCAACCCGAGAGTAACAACACCCTAAGAGATCTTACATTGAAGGGCCAACTTCAAAATATCAAGATGACAAAAGAGGACATCGTTGCCACCTTCTTCATGAAGATTTTAGAGATCATAGATTTTCTAGGTGCCATTGGAGAAATCATATCAGACATAGAACTTGTCTTAACCACTCTCAATGTTCTTCCAAGACATTGGGAACTGTTTCTTCAAAGTATCAATGGTAGATAACAATTACCTACTTTTGATCGTCTATGGACAAACTGTACCCAGGAAGGAATCAGACTTTTAGCTAGAGGATTGGAAGACTCACCTCATGATGACAATCATGTTCTTGCCTTTCATACAAATAAAGGAAGAAATAAAAGAAACTTGAGCCAAGCATTCAAAGAGGATAAGACTTCATCAAGTTCAGGGTATGATCCTAGAAAAGAAAAATCAAAGATCCAGTGTTTCAGATGTGACAAGTATGGACATTATGCAAGAAATTGTCCTACCGAGAAGAGAGGAAGAAAATATCCCTCCGTTGTTGACATTGATCCAGACCCACCTCAGAGAGTTGAAGACAAGAAAGATGGGGATTTCTTCCTATGACCTTTCTCAGGTGGACCAAAAGAAATATTGAGCTTGATTGTAGGCTAAGGTAAGTCTTGTACTACATTCCTTATTTGATTTCATTATTACCCTGTAGTTGCTTGCATTTTTTATGATGAAGAGTATTATCCCTGGTGTGGGAGCCCTCATGAATTGGATCATTATCCTTGGTACGTGAATCCACATTTCCTTGATTGATTATTATCCTAGTACAGGAGGCCAACAAAGTAGTGTAGAGTCAACAGAGAACCTGAGAAGACATGAGATGTCCCCAGGTTAGCAACAACAAAAAAGAGGAAAATGTTTATCCTTCAAACTTCAGAGGGAGTTACTTGACTCTGAGGGAGTCAAAATATTTGAGAAGAAAGAAGAAACAATACCTTCTCCCCCATCAATAGTTCAGAGGGAGACAATGATTGTTCTAGTCAAATCCAGTTAATCCAATTGATCCAATTTCTCTAGTTGATGTTCCCAAAGACATTGCAATAATCCTTAAAAGGCCTACCTGAGCTCGACAAACTCTGCAGAAGACAGAGGGACATGCAGCTCCTCAAGGCACATTCTGAAAGAGCAAGAGACCAAAGATATTTTCAAGCTATGTTTTAGCCATGAGCCACATCATTGATACCGAGCCTTCTTGTCATGGAGAAGCAGCGGATCAACAGGTATGGCAAGATTCCATGACAGAAGAGTATCAGTCCATCATGAAGAATGATGTGTGGGATATTGTTTCGAGACCAGAAGGGAAGTTTGTAGTGACTTCCAAGTGGATGTATAAGATCAAGCATGCAACTGATGGAAGTGTCAAGAAGTACACAATGAGACTTGTAGCTAGAGGATTCTCACATGTGGAGGGAATTAATTATGAGGAGACATTTTCTCCTGTGGCCTGATACACTTCCATCTATATTGTCATCGCACTAGCTGCATCTATGAGTTGGAAACTACATCAGATGGATGTATAGACAACTTTCTCAATGGTGAGATTAAGGAAGAGGTTTACTTCGAGCAACCAAAAGGATTTGTGATACATGAGCAGAAATCTCATGTGTGCAGGTTGAAGAAAGCCTTGTATGGACTAAAGCAGGGACCTCGTGCTTGGTACAAGAAGATGGATGAATTCCTTATGAGTTTGGGCTTTAGTAAGAGTGTTGTTGATCCAAACCTATATTATCACATTGTTGGTGACGAGTGTCTGATCTTGGTCCTATATATGGATGATTTATTTCTCACCGGTTTAGAAAGACTTATTGTTGAATCTAAGTGCGCATTGACTTCTGAATTCGAGATGAAGGATTTGGGTATGATGCACTACTTCTTGGGACTAGAAGTATGGCAGAGGACTGATTAGATTTTATTGAGTCAAGGAAAATATACAGTGGAGATATTGAAGAATTTCGGTATGACAAATTACAAATCCATTCCTACATCGATGGTGATGGATCTGAAGAAAATGAATGAGGCTTCTACTGATTGAGGCGAGATTGATCCACACTTATACTGACAGATGATTGGATCATTGATGTATCTGGTTAACACCAGACCTGATATATGCTATGTAGTGAATGTACTTAGTCGGTTCATGAGTTAGCCGAGACAGACTCACTAGATAGCAACAAAGCATGTATTGAGATATCTACGGTGCACAGTTGGCTATGGCCTGAGATATGCCTCCGGTGAAGACATGAGATTCCAGGAATATGTCGATGCAGATTGGGCAGGGAGCATAGTGGACCGGAAGAGCACATCATGTTTTTGTTTTACATTGGGGTCTACCATGGTTTCCTGGTGCAACAGGAAATAGATCTTTGTGGCTTTGAGTACCGCAGAAGCAGAGTATATAGCGTTGAGTATGGAAATTTGCGAAGCAGTGTGGCTTCGCAAGATCCTTACAGATTTATTTGATCATGAGATGGATTCTACCATTATTCATTGTGATAACCAAAGTTGTGTGAAGCTCTCTAAGAATCATGTGTTTCACGATAAATCGATATACTTTGAGATAAAATACCATTATATCAGAGACATGGTGCAGAGGAAAGCAATACACGTGCAATACCTTTCCTAAAAATGAGAAAAATGCAGATATCTTCACCAAACCACTTACCAGGATGAGGTTCGAGTACTTCTGTGGGACTTGTCCTGGTGGAGAGTGACTCCCTAGCTGAGAGGGAGTGTTGATGATTGCAACGTCGTGAGACATCCTCAAGGATACGTTCTCCTTTGTGACTGAGTTGAGTCGACCTGTGAGAGAGCCTAGTGTTGTGCATACCCATGTGATGGGGCATCGTTCTCCTCTTTGTGAGAGTTGATTCATCCCCCAGTGGTTGGGGCATCGTTCTCTTCTAGAGAGTTTAGTCATCCACCGGTGGTTGGGTGTGTCCATGTGATGGGTGTATCGTTCTCCTCTGTGTGAGAGTTGAGACGATGTGGTACTCCATATGATTCTCTCGTGGACTTGGTTCAGATAGAGATCTATTGAGTATGTCGTCCCTGTGGCTGAGCACAAGTGGTCGTGTCCCTAGTGGTTGAGCACTAGTGGAGGTGTGAATCCCTTGCTATATTGTCTAAGTGTAAGATTTGCTTGTAACCCTAATTATGATGTAAAGGGTACAAGTGAGCCCCACCATAAGTGAAAGATAATTAATATTATTGTTATAATTAATTATATTACTAAGTTAATGAGGTCGTCCCTATTGTGTCAATAGACACCACTTTTGTTGTGTCCAGTCTAGTATAAATAAAGGTGATTTCCCCATTGAGGAAACACACTCACACATGTCATTTGCAAATTTCAACAAGTACATTTTAGGGCTGAAGTGTGCACCTATATTGGGTGCAAGTTTCAAGGTGTTAGAGCACCCTCTTGTGTGCATTAGGGTTTTATGGTTGGAGGATATTCTCTTGCGAATATAGCAAATGATTGTTGGGTTTTATTTCCTTTATTAGAAGGGTTTCCCACGATAGTTCTTGTGTTCTTGTGCATGATATTTCTTCTTGTGATATTGGTTATTGCAACAATTGTGTAGGGTGTAGCTGCATTTTTTTATGGTTCAAGTAAATGCTAAAATGAAATAAACCTCATGCTTGAGCCTAGCATAGTGAAAATTCAACACCACCACCTAATACCCCAAAAGAAATATAGGTCTGGTAGTAAGAAAGGATTTTATTTTTCCTTTTACATTGTTGTTCTTGCATAGGGTTTGAGAAATGTTGGATTCTTGAGAATATCCAAAGTCCCTGGGGGATTTACATGGAGATATGGCTCAAAAGAAAACAATATTGAACAACATTTGGAAGCAAAAACAAACGTTCTATGGGTTAGAAGTTCAAAATGAGGCATTCAATTTAAAAATTTGCAAGTATGGGCCAATCCATAGGTTTGATAAGAAAAAGAGATTGAGAACTAACAAAGAGTTTAATAGAATGGATAGAAAAAGCAATAGAATGAGCCAAAAAGGACCTATGATTCCACTAGTCACAAATAAGGGTCACGATTGCAACAAAATTGCAAATAACATCTAGAAAAATACATAAATGCATAAAATATATTTTAGAGAAACTTGAGTTATAATGAGTCACCTCCTGTAACACCCTGTTTCCCCCAATTTGTAATGAATCATAGAATAGGAATTACCATGCTAATGCATGAGGGAAATGTAAATGTATTATTGTTTGAGTTGCCAATAACTGACTGTGGGGGTGAAGCCTTGAAAGTACTGGCCATGATATCACTAGAGGAAGAATGTGAAAACTATAAGAGAGGGTTCATATATCAAATAACCCCAAATCTCGCTTGATAAGATTGACAAACCTCCTTCGAATCCCAAGGAAAGAAAATCAATCAATGAAGAAAGGACCGGTGGTTGAATCACCAACCACCCCCATGAATGGAAACATGGGTTGTCAGTTCGAAGTACCACAGGGACTTGCAGACCTGAGCTTCCTTCTGACAGAAGGAACATGATAGGTTGGCAAAACCTTCCAAGGTAAGGGGGACACAGACATGGGAGAGGAGACACGGGAAGAGACGGGGAGAAGAAGAGCGTAAGCTCGCAGGGGAGATTCACAGAGCTCTCCAGTGAGTCGTGAGATGAAGGCCGTGAGCTTGATGCCAAGGGGCATCTGAGAAACCTCACTGAGGCCATCACCAAGAGAGAAAGCTCTGAGTTACAGAGAACATGATCCAAGCAGAAGCAAAAAAAGAGAGAGAACCCTCGAGAACTGTGATAATTCCCTGGTGATATCATGGCTTGGCACAGGGGTGGCCAGAGTGCTAAGATTGAATGCATCTGAGCCTATGGTTGGGTGGCAGGACGAACACCCACAGTCAGTTAGTTGGTGACAACCTGTAATAGATAAGTGATTTCCCACCCTGTGTAATTTAGCTATAACTGTGTATGAATTGGTTATACTGTGCATGCTTTCAAGAATGTGAATGAATGCTTAATGGATATATTGTATCCCTCCTATTTTTGCTTGGTTGTATAATTAGGCAAGTAAGGAATTATATGGGTCGAACATGACTTGTTCTCATAAATTCTGGAGTTTTGTAGTGCCTTAAGCTAGAGCCACGAACTGTGAGCTCGTCGACCTTAGGCATAGTTGCATGTACGATGATTTACTCACCTAGTCGTTATGAGTCCCTTGGAGGACGGAGTTTGTTAAGCTCATGAGAAGTAGTGCCGATATGCACAGGCTCTTTGCGATCAAATAGAACCCCATAACCCCTTGATGAAGGAGCACAATAGTTGTGTTGAAGATTCTTCTAAGAGTCAAGTCCAGGAGAAAGAGCGCAAAGCTCTCAAGTCCTTCATAGATGATGAAGCTCAGGAAGGATAGCGAGTTTCAAATACCGAAAGAGAGTACCCTTTCATTTGCTAGATGCACAAACGAGATCCTTTCGGAGTATTTGAGGTCTGTCATGACCGTTAGATTGGAGGGAGGAACGTAGGCGTTAATACCTCGACCCCTTTTAGCCTTCGCAAGTAGTGTAGGAATCGGGACCATAGATCCAAAGATCCATGGGAGTTACCTGGACCGTCCATCAGAGGGACACGTGGCTGCCGGTCGATGTTTCGGCACACGAGAAACCAAATGGCAAGACCCCTTGTCTTCGCAAGTTGCGAAATTCCGGTATATGAAACCCCGCATCGGTTTAGTGTGAATAAGTTTGAGAAAGTCGGGATTTGATCGCGACTGTTGATCATCCCAAAAAGATCACAACGGTTGATCG
The DNA here is from genome assembly GCA_000966675.3 of Picea glauca. Taxonomy (NCBI): domain Eukaryota; kingdom Viridiplantae; phylum Streptophyta; class Pinopsida; order Pinales; family Pinaceae; genus Picea; species Picea glauca. The sequence continues at coordinate 237,987 of JZKD02S1674146.1, read as the reverse complement.
TGGCTAAAGGTCGCAGCCATCCATTAGAGGGACACATGGAAGTCGTTCGACGTTTCGACACCCGGGAAACCAAAGGGAAAAACCTCTCGTCTTGGCAAGTCGCGATATCCAGGTACCCGGAACCCTGACGCACTCTGTGGTAGAAAGGAGGATTCCCAAAAGGATCTGGACCATCCATCGGAGGAGACGCGTGGTGAGCGGTCAAAGTTCGGGGAAAGCTCTAAAATAACGTGGACCGTTGGATTCAAATCATCGAGGATCGTTGATCTCTTACACAAATTCCCATATCAGAATTCAGGGATTGGAGTGACAAGAGTTTTGGAGTCGTTGCATCATGAACTCCTGGTTCATGAAACTCTAAAAAGATCTGGACCGTTGGATCCCAATCGTCAAGGGTCATTGGATCTTGTACAAGAACTCGTGTATCGGGTTTCGGGGTTTGAAGCATCGAAAGACGTGATTCTCTTTCATTTTGAACTCTCGGTTACCGAAATCCCGATACGGCCAGGACCGTCAGATCAAGGGGAGACTCACAGTCGTCGATCTCCTCGAAGGTAAGATTTCGGGTTTCGAGGTTTGCAAAGTCGAAAGACTTGACTCCCCTACATTGTTGAGTTGCAAAATACGAAAAGGCACCTAGTTTGTTTGGCCTATGGTCATAACCAACGATCACATGGAAGTGGATAAAGGAAGAGCTCGCCTACGCTAGGCCCCCGTTGGAATTTAGGGATTCTGTCCCTCGAGAAGAGGCAAAATTTTTATTATGCCGTAGTGGGTGTGTGACAAATTGGTATTAGTGCATGGTTACAACACTTGGATTTCTTGGGCTCATGTACGAGTCGTGTAAGGAGATGTTGTTATCTGCATTTACTCCTTGAGGAGAAGGGCTGAAGAATGAACCTGTGAATTTGGGAATTTCTACGGAATTCTAGAAAAGGAATTATATTGTTCCTTCGTCAAAATGATAACTACTCTTATAGGAGTAGGATTGCGCTGATCATTATAACTGATAAGACCTGAGTGTGAATAACAGAGGTGGAATAAATTGTGCTATGGAGTTGCACGAGCCAGAAAACGGACATGAACTGAGTTGTTTTGTTACAAGTGTGACGATGGCTACCTACTAAAGCAGATAGAGTCTCTTGTAATTGAGATGGTTGGTTAGGTAAGAATTAAGATCCAAATGAAGAACTCCTTCATGATTTGGGAAATCTAGTAAGGACTAGTAGGATCCTTAGAAAGTTATAATTACTACATTATTAAAAGACTAAACCCTGAGCATATAACTCCTCATGATTGAGAGGACTGATGAAAATATGTAGGGTCAGATTACCTGACCTATAATGGTTAGAATCGACAACAAGGATAATCTGTTTAAGCAAGATTAAGAGGAGTCCTTTGGGACTGTTGCTAATTCCCATGAGTGACCCATGTTGGTTGTTCCCATAAAGAGAGGGTAACGTCCGTATGAGTTATGACTAAGATATTAGTCCTGTAAGTAACTTAAAATCTCAGAAGAGATAGCGGGGAAAATTGGTATGTCAAACATGCATATAGAATCAAGCTTGTGTTAAAGTTTGAAAACTCCGGCGGTTGAGGGCGGAGTATACCAGGAGGAGTAATGGTTTTAATTCTTGAGAGGAAACACTTAGAAAAGTTCGAAGAGTTGAAGCGTTCAAAAGGAAGCGCAGAAAACTGAAGTTCGAAGAAAGAACAAGTATGGAGGATTGAGCGGGAGAAATCCTTCAAAAAAGAGTTTTGAAGATTGGATAGGATCGAGAGTCAAGATCCATTCAGAAAGAACCGAAATGTTTCAAGTTGTTTGATCTCAGAGAAGTAGCACACTGGTTAGTTGCGAGGAGATACCAGAATTTCGCAAAAAAAAAGGGCTTGGAAGAAGCAATGACAAATCCGTGAAAAGATCATAGTCGTTGATCAAGGAGCGATCTGGACCATTGATCATCCAGAGAGAATTTTGCAATTTCGGGGATCGGGAGAACGGAGGTGAAAGGTCTTCGACTTCATGACACGCGAAATCGCAAAAACCCGATATGCGAAACCCCGACAAAATCTGAGTTGTCAGATCGTGGAAGAATTGGGACCGTCAGATTGAGAACTCCAAAATTTCGCAATTTCGGGGATCGAAGGATTCGAGTTTCTTCACAACAGAAGTTCTGAAGTCACGAAACGTGAAATCGCGACATAGTCACAACCGTTGGTTGGAGAGTCGTTGGTGACCGTTGATCTGATCCGAAATTTCAACATTTTGGGTATCGAGAGTTTGAACGGACGGTGGAATTCTGAAAGGGAGGAATACCGAAATTTTGTGAATCGTTAGATCTAGTAGATCAGCAGAGAAGATAAGGCTGATAACCTCTCATCACTCATAAGCTCAGGAGGAATAGTATCAGTTAGATTGGAATCAACGAGAGTCGTTGATATATAGCTTTGAGGTTTCGTCTATTAGGAAAATAGAAGCGTAGACTTTCCAAAGTCGCGCCAGGTAAATCACCGAATTCAATCAAGGTCGTTGGTTAGCGGATGACATGAACCGTAGATCCGGTGTAATTGGATCTTCAGGAGTCGGAGGTTTAGAAGTCAACGATCATAGTTTTGAGGACTCACATGTCACGAAATCCTGACATCCAACCTGAGCCCTTGGATTGATACAGGCAGTGGATCGTTGATCTAACACATACACATTTCGGGGATTCAAAATCGGGAGTTAAGGGGTGAAGACTCTGCCAGAACCCCGAAAGGTGGAAAGTCAGGAGTTGATCAGGACCATTGATATCCAGAGAGATCTGGACCGTGGGATCCAGGTTTCCAAACCCTCATGGATCAGAATTTTTGGGAAACGGTGGAGCGTTGTTTGTGGATTCGCCGAAACACGGGATCCCGAAGCGTGTCTGGGAGTTGACCCCAGGTTCTGAGCGAAGGGTCATGTGAATAAAAGAGCCGAGAAAACCTTAGATTTGGTCTTTCAGATTTTCGAATTTCGGGGATCGAAGAACCAGAGTTCCTTGCAACATGAATCCCGAAATCGCGAAACGTGAAGCGCCTTTTTGTTCGGATCGTGGTCACCGTCGGTGGTCGCGTGAGGAGAAGGCGTGAGCTAGTATGATGCATACACATGAGTTGAATGCAGTGTGAAGCTGCATAATAAGACACCTGATGTTAATACCGGTAAGGTATGAATGATATGAAACGTGCAAGTAATGCACACGTATGATGTAAGAATATAAGTATATTAGAGGCCCAATATGATTGCCCTGATGAGTGAAACGTAAAGAAAGTATTGCTTTTGCCAAGGTTGAATAAATACTATGGAGGCATAACTGACTCTATTCTGGGGAGTCATGAAAGTTTTGTTCCAAATAATAGCCTGAGGGGAATGTATTCCATTTCCTCAGGAAGTACCAATATAATTAGATGAAAGGGTAAATGAGCAAAGATGCTCTCTTGTCATAACAAGAGGCAAATGATTACACCTTTGAGCATCACATGAGAAGGATTGTGAATGAATCTGAATTGACTAATCTTAACAGTAAAGATGCATGTTTATATTCTTTAAGGGGAATATTTAGTAAAAAAAAAAAGAAGCTAAAACTAACTTAAGGTTGAGGTGTAGTGTCCCCAAGGTCGAACCCCGATGTAAACCATGATCTGAAAGAGATTGTAAATATGTGTTATAGGCTGGTGATCCGAGTTGTGTATAAGCCAATAGGCTTATGTGTTTGATTAGGCCAGAGAGCCTAAGGATTGAAGGCCAAGGGCCTGGATTTTGTATTTGTATATATATGCAGCACATCAATAAAATATAAACACCGCCAGATGCAGACCGACCACGATGAATGAGTGATGGGGGACTGAGCATCCACAGAGTGGGCAAGGAACTAGGGGCTGGAAGGTGGGAAAGGGGTTGAGTGATGAACCTAGGGGCTAAGCCTAGGGGCTTAAGCCTGGGAAATAATATTTTAATATTATTTTAAAAGAGACATGTGCATTTCTGTTTATCCTAAGTTTTGGAAAGGGAACGTGCAAAGGGGATGCACGTTGTGGTACGCATGCAGTTCCCAGGGTGATAAGTGTCAACCCTGATGCATGCAAATAAAACAGAGGAAGCAAGCCATGAGGGGGATCTTCCCATCCATTCGGACCTGAACCTCTGAGCGTGAGACCAGTACGACCTCTGCCAGATACCCTGGTTCATCCCTGAAGTCGTAAAGCCTGTATTTGTTCTGCAAAAAAAATACGTGTACACCCTCTGTTCTGAGAGCCGAGAAGATTGTGACCGTATGAAAGGTCAATTCACTCTTTACCCGTTCGAAACCAGGGAGTCTGGGTAATTTCCTGCGTGGATTGTTGTCACGCGTTCTAGAACCAACACTGTGAGATCATCCTGTGACCACTGAACCGTTTTGGGAAGCCTTTGCCTGTATTCCCCGTGGATTATTGTGATCACGTAGTACTGGACTGCGTGAGGCTTGTTGGCCTGTGGGCGACTCCTCCAGGTGAGAGAGTGCGTAGAGGGAGAAGAGAACTCCTGGAAGGAACCCTGTAGCTGCCATAGAGCCCGGAGACTTCCGATCTGATCTGTTCCTGTAACCCAAGGTAAGGGAGACTGGCAGCCGAAGGACTGTCTAGGTGACAGAGAAGGTGCACTCTCCTGGGGTGGAACAGGCATGTGGGGAATGAGGGTCTGTGGGCAGTGAGCGTGGGAGATTCCTGGGAGAGAATTCTTCCTTGTGGTTATGTGTGATGTCTTCCCTGTAACCTCAGCCTAGCCTAGGATACTTGCCTTGGGGTGGAGCTCGGTCCCAGCTTGGGGGTGACCCACTGTTGAGATGATGAACAGTGTGGTCTAAGGCTGGGAGGTTCGTGGAAGGCCTACGCTTGGTTGGTGAATTCTACAACTGTTAAAGATAAGTATTTGAATTATGATTTATCACATTTGGCATGACTGTGGTGTATATATTATCATGTTTTCCGTTGTGTAAATGAATTACTGTTGAAGGCTATGGTTTGTTAATGGTCATAGTAAGTTATATATTTTACTCTGCAAATTAAGTGTGTTTAATTGTGTTAAATGCATGTGGTTATAATTCCTATACGAATTATGTAAACATCCATGTATAGAATGGTAACTGAGAGGTTTGGAAACCTCGGTAGTGAAAAGGTACACTACAAATTGGTATCAGAGCGCGAGTAAGCTCTGAGATGCGAAAAGTGACACTACAAATTGGTATCAGAGCTAAGGTTTCGACACTGAGCCTTGATGGGCCAGTGGAGCCATATTTGGACCGAGAATGCGAAGGGAAATCGGGTCTGGAATGACCTATTTCAGACCCTCCGATGCTCTGAAGCGTCAAGGAGATACTTGACGAGTTTCTTTTAGAAATCGGGAGGATCGTGAGTCGTAGGATCACTGTGGGATTACCCGTCAACCGTCTAAGTTGACAGAAGTTGCACAGGGTTTAAGTCCTCATGGGTAGAGGAGAAGTCTCAGAGAGGCGTCGAGATATTAGATTCATCGGGGTTTTGCTAAGGTAGAGAATCGAGACCTTGTGATTCTCGAAATCCCGAGAAGGGATCCTAGCCGTTGATCTCGGCAGGACACGTCTCAGCATTCTGGGGAGGCATCGGGATTTTCCCCATCGGGGAATTGGAAGACCCGTGCAAATGACAACAGGAATCACGATATCCCGATACGCGATTTCCCGACAGGTACAAGGACAGAGTGGGGACCACCAGGGTTAGAGTGGAGGACAGATGTCACCCCACGTCGGAGTTCGAAACTTCGTAAGTTTCGGGAACAAGTGCAGTGAGGTTTCGATATCGCGAAATGCGATTTCCCGATTGTCAAAGGAGTGTGGGCCATAGCCGGAGGGCTAGCACGGACGGAGTCCATCGGGAATCGGGAAATCGGGGATTCCGCTGTCAAGAGTTTTGGCACATTTTGATTCGTGAAACCCCGAACCCCGATAAGGGAAAAGGTCGGGGTCACAAGTCAGCGGTCACATGGTGTAGAGCCCATGGCAGGGGCTAACGCGTAAAGGAATGCGTCGGAAGTCAGAGGATTGGGATTTCCGAGTACGTGAGCATCGCGACATCACGAACCCTGAAACCCCGACGAGAGGTTTGAGTAGAGGTAACATGGACCTAGGCTTAACCGCGAAGGGTTAAGGCAAAAAGGCGCATCGAAAATTCAGTATTTCGGGAAATCTGATGACATGAAACATGCTTCTCATAAAACCATGAATTCCGATATCGCGATGTAATTATTTAACTCTTAACCAGTCTTAGCGGTGATTAGATTAATTCCAAACTTTACTTAAGTATTAAATGTATCGGGAAATCAGGAAACACGATGACAATATTATTTGATTTTATAAAACCGCGAATCCTGATATTGCGACGTGATTAACTTAACCTTTAAACCTTTTAATTCTGAACTAAGTAATTTAAGTTTTCAAATTTAATTAAAGATCAACGCTAATTAATTATCCTTCTAAACAAGGCTTAAAGTTAAACTTTCTTTGAATGACCTTTAATACGTCATTGCCCGATTTAGTAAGTTTCTATTATATGTGTGAGGTGACCAAGACTATGGAAAACTCATGCAAACCACATGGTTGAACAAGTCATATAGTATCGGTCACGTGGACCAAGGCCTAGCCAGGAGGGCTAGCGCACAAAGGGGCGCATCGTGTTTTGAGGACTGAAATCCCGATAGGAAGGTAAGGCCACGGTCGCGAAGGCATGGTCATATGCGACAAGAGCTAAGCTCAGGAGGGCTCGCACGTGAAGAAAGCTCATCGCAACTCAGGAATCGAGGATTCAAACCACCAGAACATTGCCGGTTTCAAAACCCCGATAGAGGTAACCCCGATAGAAGGAAGGGAGACCCTGAAGAATTTCCTGTGGGAGGAAAAATTTCCCGATAGGGAAATAGGAGAATTTCAAGAAACCCGAAAAACATTGAGCCAGACAGAGCTCAGAAAACTTGTGAAGTTGAAATGTCTTTCGTTCTTGTTCGTATTAGTTATAAACGTTGTGGATTATTCATGAAGTCTAATGGCCTGAAATTTTTTGAATTGGATTGCACAGTGCGTGTTCATAATACAACAGAGGCCAAAACTCCAGTTAATCAACGCCGAGCATGGAGTGGGGAAGAGTGCAAATTATCCCTGAAATGGAAGACGAACGAGAAGGAAAGGATGTTAACCTGGGAGTCGAAGGGTCGAACTCCAATGGGCATGGAAAGGAGATGGATAAGGAAGGACAYATAATGAAAATCCTTGAAGGATTGCAAAGASAGGCCAATGAGCRTCGAGCTGATAGCYGAAAGCTCATGAAAGTTAAGGATCGGCAAGGGAAATTAAACTTAAAATTCTTGCAGAGTCTGGAAAGAATAGAGAAGAAACTTGAGAAGGGAAGAGACTCAAGTACGACAGAGAGTCGCGGAGACCATGGGAGAAGAAGTAGATCGAGAAGTGGTAGCCGACGTCACAGTCGCTCCCAAAAACATTCGGACAGGGAGACACACAGTAGTTTGAACCTGTCCCTTACCAGAAAACATCGAAGATCTGGAAAGGAGGAATTGAAAGGAGAAATAAATAAAATTAAACCTCCAACATTCGATGGAGAACATAAGAAGGAGGAAGATGCTGAGACATGGTTGCTTGGCATTAAGAAATATTTCCAGCTGCAGAATTATTCTGCCCATGTAGAAGGAAGAATTGCAATGTACCAGCTGAAAGGAAAAGCATCCATGTGGTGGGATCAGTTTGTGCAAGTGCAGCACATCAGAGAGAAAGAGGTCACGTGGAAGGAGTTTAAAAGG
>JZKD02S1674146.1:185485-196774 GCA_000966675.3 Picea glauca | reverse complement strand
ATCTCTTTATTGTTTGTAGGGCACCTGTTCAAGTGGATATACCATTTACTAAGCCATTTAATATTTTGTCGCATCCACGTCTTCTATCTTTTGCACAATATGTCATTGAAGACGACCTTAGGCCATCGACTATCTTCCATTTGCTCAATTTTTTTAAAATATCTTATGAGACACCGTAGCAATTGCTTCAATAGAAGAAGCCCCCATTTCACTCAACATGATATCATAAGGGATTGCACTTTTAATTTTAAACTTGTTTGTGATCAAGCGTTTTTTAATCTTCTCAATTTCCTTCCACTGTAAGTCAGATGTGTTGCCGACCCACACTCACAAACATATAGAACCACATGGATCACTAAAAGCCCAAAGAGAGTTTGCATAGTCTTCCAATCCCATAGCTCTGCCTCTCTGCACCTATTTTGAAAAGCATAGAATGCTTTCCAACCTCCCAAAGTTCTTTTCTTTCTACAACCTTCCCAACTTAGATTTTTGTTGAAGTCAATTCCAAGGTATTTGTAATCTACCACTTCTTCAAGAGTGTAGCCTTCAAAGTAGAACTTATGTTGCTTATGTTTTCTTTTGCTAGAAAAAATTATCACTTTCGTCTTGCTAGTATTGACTTGCATCCCTAATGTAGTACAAAAGTGCTCAAGGGAAATTAAGTGTTCTTGCAACCCAAGAGCGGATTTAGCAATCAAAATAAGGTCATCTGCACACAAAATAAGCCTTATCACAAAATCACCCAAAAGAGCACCATCACCCTCCTATAAGTTTAACCACTCTTCAAGTTTGTCTATATATAAACCAAAAAGGGTAGGGGACAATGGGTACCCTTGCTTGACCTCGATATCGCTCCTAAAACTTCCGGAGATACCAACTGACGTTCTGATTTTGAATTTAACCTCTCCATATAGCCTATGGACAACTGCTCTAAGATGTATAGGAACCCCAAGTTCCTCCATTATATGTCAAAGCTTATCTCTAGGGACTGTGTCAAATTTTTTTTTGAAATTGACAAAGCAACAAAAGGCTTCCTCTTTTTTCTCCCACACTTTTTCAATGATGTGCCTTAGAGTTATACTGGGATAAATCGTTGAGTGTTTAGGTCTAAAACCTGCTTGCCCTTTAGCACGCTTATCTCCTTCTTCTGCCCACTGGCTGATTCTATTTTCTAGCATTCTTCCAAATAACTTTGCAAACAAGGGGTTTATCATTATGGTCCTATAGTTGGAGGGATTGTTGACATCCCCGCTCTTGAAAAACGATATTGCTAGGCTCGTTGTCCAATATGTAGGGAATCCTTGTTGAATGGCGTTGTTGAATTCATAATGTGAGGTGCAAGAGTTTTTGAACCCCACTTTAGATATTCTTCTTAGAGTTCAACTAAATCTTTTGCTTTTCCAACACCCAACTTTTTGATACCCACCTCAATTTATTGCACAGTGAAGAGCTTAGTAGTAGTGTTGACCAAGGGAGGGGGGTCCACCATAGGATCTTGCTCATAAAGCTGCTTTGCATACTCGAACCATTGATAAGCTGTGATATTATTTTTAGTTTGTTTCTTTCTCGTTTGAAGTTCCTTCCAAAATAACTTGGGGTTATTTTCCCCCAAGAAGATTAGTTCCTCCCTCCTTGAGATCACGAAATCAACTTTTTTCTTTCTTACAATTTGTTTGTAGCCTTTTGTGTCTATTTCTTTCTGGCTTGACTCTTTCAAAGTTTTCCTTGCTGTTTTGCATTCCTCATCAAACCAGACATTAACCGGAAAGCAGTTTGTTTTACATTTTCTATTTTTTGCTCTTTTGCATTCTGTAAGTGCACTTTGGATTAAATTTGTTAGCTCATGGCTATGGAGGCCCTGGGACATAATTTTCTCCTTGTTAAACAACCTCTTTAGCGCTATCTTAAAGGTGTTACCATTTTTTTGAGTCAACATAATTCTGCTCTTTGAAGGAGGTTGTTGAATGTGCTGATTTTTAGTCCCATGCTGCTGCTGTTCAACCCAAGTGAGACTTAAATAGATTGGTTTATGATTAGATTTCAACTCCCACAGTTGTTCACCAATCAAAACTTCCTCCATTTTCTCACACAAGCCATGTGAGCAAATTGCATAGTTTACTACACTTGCTCCATTGTAAGTATTGTAGGTGAAATTGCCAGAATTCACCCATCTAACCAACCCATTACAAATGACTAAGTCAAATGCCCCACATAAAGTAAGCAGTTGTTCCCCAAAAAAGTTGCAACTTTTGTTGTCCTCTGAAACTCTTGTCCACTGGTGATTTCTTTCTTCTGTAAGCCAAATGGGGTTGCAGTCTTCCTTACAATGAAGAATACTAGCTTGTTCACATGCTGTCCTAGCATTGAAATCACCCACTATAAGGACTTCAGTTAGTTGAGAGTACGCTGCAATATCGTTTTTTAAGGCTGCAAAGGGTTCTTTATGGTCAAGCCCGCTACTTTTGTAAGTTTTTGAAACTTGTGGGGCAAAATAACATGCTGCAATTCTAATGATGTTACCATTTTCTGACATTTTAAACCAAACAAATTGTTTATTTGAGTCTTATCTTTCTAATTGAATGAGACGACATTTTATTTCCCTCATGATACCCTCGTGTCCTTTACCATTCCCAGCTGCTTTGTTTCAGACTGCCATCTTCACATACTCTTCAAACAGAGGTGTCTTGCACCCCTCATGCTCATGTGTTTCCAATAGACAAATTATGTCTCTATTTTCCGCGATAGGTCCTAACCCAGGACCCCACCTCCAAGGATAACCTTTGCAATTCCAACAAATTAATCTTAAGGAAACATGGGAATAATTTGATTGCTATTTGTTTTGGCCTACAAGACTCAAAGTTGAGTCTTCACTCCTATTTGTCCATACTGGCCTTGTTGCATATTTTCCTACTAATGAAATTGTTGTCTCTTCTTGGCTACCAACTTGTTGTCTTGTTTTAGAATGAGGACCAAAAAATCCAATAACAACTTTTCCTTTGAACATCCATGCCCTTTTGCTCTCATCCCTTGCTGCCCTAACCTTTGACAACTCTTTCCTTCTTTCCTCTTGCTGTCTAATAGTTAAATCTCTGTCTAGGAAAAAACGAGAGCCTCTCAAGAGTTGCTTCTTGCCTAGGAGAATTTGCTTGTCACACATGCTTGACATGATGAATTTTATGGGCCTAGCTCTCTCGCCACTAGGCTTACCCACCCTCCATGCTTGACAAATTTGGCCTTGCCAAAACAACTTGTCTTTTGAAATTTCACTTGCAAGATCGAGAGTACACTCATTTTTTCTATACTCTCTCACACCTTTGATAATTATGTTTGCTGCTCTGCCTTGTTTTTCCTTGTTTTCTCTACCTTGCATGTCGTCCCCCTGGCTGTGTGTTTCTTTTTCCATATGAGCAGAATTGCTAATGACTTGTGCCCAAGTTTTGGATTTTTTTGTAAAATCTCTTTTCTCTTCATCCCTTGCTTTCACTCCATGGGTGTATGCTTGTTCACCTGTTTTTCCTTCAGCTTTGGGTGTTTTAGAGTTCATCACCTCTCTAATTTCCACTACAAAATCTTCCTTGATTTGCCCGGCATCCTTCAAGCCTTGCCATTCAACGTTTGCTTCTAAAAAGGCTTCTTGCAACAATGTCACTTGATCTATTAAAACTTTATTGTTTTCTGCTAAGTCTCGATTTTCTACTGTCAATAGTTGGATTTGAAGGTCTCTATCATGCCCTTTGACTTCCAAAACCTCCAATCTCCTCTTGGCATTTAGTAACTCTTGCACATACAGGTCAGGTGACCATGTGAGAGGTGTGGATGTGGGACTGTACAATGCATAATCACTGTTGTCTTTAGTTCTGTTGGTGTTACACTTTTGCAAAAAAAGGCTTGTTTGAAAGTTTATTACAGGGGACCAATTTGTTCCTTGTTTGTTCTCATTTTAGACGAGTAGCTCTACATTTTAAAATACCTCGAAACTGTTTGGCATTGACCCAAACCCACTTCCCTGCTTTGCTTGAAGAGACAATTTTCACTTGAACTAAATGGTTTGTTTCACCCGAGATGGGTACCTCTTGCCCATTTTATGTGTGTTGAATGTATTGTCATTGCCATAGGGGACAAGAAAAAAAAAACACAGAATAAGGAACAAAACAATACTTCCTGCAGGCCTGTAATTTCAAATTTACTTTGTCTGTCAAGTCAAAACTTGATGACAACAATTTGTTTTTCATGCCTTTCATTTTAAGTTTCATGCAAATTAATAAGTGTCAAATTTAAAAAAAAAGAGATTCAACCAGACACTCAATTTCCTGGCCAACTTCCAGTTTTGTTTGTAGATTCACCCCTATTCTTTATGTAAAGGAAAATGTTCTCATTCTCAAACAAAAAACCATTCCTTAATTAAAGATCCTTAACCATAATTTTTTAAGAGCCAATTCGCATTCTCAAACAAAAAGTCATTCCTTAATTAAAAATCCTTAACCATAATTTTTTAAGAACCGGATCAAAACAACGATATAGTTTTGTTTGTTGGAAATGAGTTAACAAAAGTGAACTCATGAGAGTCCATAGTGACTCACACATTATCATTAATCACAATACAACGATGCATTGAGGAGGTATATACTAGCATATATACTTCACTAGATGGTCGCCATTTTTGACCATGTGAGAACCTACAAGTTCTTTATTCTCAAATCTTTTATATTTATAAAACATTTCATAGAAAATTTATTATTTCGTGTAGATTTCCAAATAGTGCATAAAACTTAATCATTTGTGAATAGAAAAACTCAATCTAACTTACTCATTTATTCTTTCACTTCAAAACTCAATCTAACTTACTCATTTATTCTTTCACTTCAACTAGATGCTATTCACAAACCAGGGTGAAGCCATTTATTCTTTCAACTAACGTAGCATATTCCTTTATGATTCACAAACCTTAGTGAAGCCATGTGTATGGCCTATACTATATATCATATACAATATATACCTACTATATCATATACAGTATATACCTACTAGGATTTTTGACTTGGTAATCCACTTAGTTACAAGTCAATTTGACGAGATCATAATTTTGATGCAGGTCAGCAATTACTTGTGGAGTTTGTATTTACGTCTCAAATATGGGTTGGCTGTTCAAATAAGGGCTGTAGGCCGTCAAATTCTAGGCCTACCTGTCTATTGGACACAAATGAATGAGAATTCGGGAGCCCACCTAAACCTGTTCCAGACCCGTGGCTGTTCCTGCCAACGCACCGACCAGAACGGCCGACCTCACCTCCACGGGCGCACTAACAGTTCCACTCCCGACCAGGACGGCCCGCCTCACCTCCGCGGGCGCACTCATAGCTTCACTCCCGACGCTGTTCCTGTTCGGCCGCACTCACCTGAAGGCGGGTGATAGACGGTGGGTGACCCAATGGTCGTCGGGTCGTTCAGAACAGTGCCGCCTCCTTGACGGCACAGCGCCAACAGAACCGCCATGTCATTTTTTTTACCCTTCCGAGAAGCCAAGCGGGTAAGGCGGACCTAACGGGAATCGCCTACGTCTGGCTAACCGCGGGCAAACCCGACCGCTGCGCACGATCGACGGATAGAGTGCAACAAACGTCCCATCGGAAGACATCTGCCTCTACGAGAGATTATTTATCCACGATCAACTGTTCAGAGCAGCTCGATGGTCGTCTAACGAATCTGGATGACCAGGACAGCTAAAGAAGTCACGTCAGGGGTATATTGGATGGGGAAATGCCTTACGGCGTAATGATCACTATTGTGCATCAAAGAGCAGATGATTAGGATAGACATGACAGCTCTGTGCTCTCAGATTAATGTCGCAGGTATGCTTTCACCTTATGTAACTTCAAAGTCCTTAACAACCATGGATACCCACGTCTTTAGATCTTCATATAATTTTGTGGGTCATGCATATCTTCAACCTCTGACTATTTCACCATTTAGATCTTCATATATTTTTGCGGGTGATGCATATCTTCAACCTCTGACTATTTCACCATTTGGGTCCCCATATCCGAAAACTTCACGCAATCAAAGAGGGAATTGAGTGTTTCCCAAACGAATCTCAAGACCCACTTCATTCTCTGCAAAGTTTTCTGCAAATATGGACTCTCTGCCTTCTAAGGTTGTGGAACATGTTGTTTTCTTCAATATCAAAGAGAGCACTCCTCCTGAAAAGGTCAATGCCATGATCTCAGCCCTGCAAGGATTGAAGTCACTGGACCAAGTGTTAGAATTAACAGCAGGCCCTGCATTGAGATTCAGTTCTGGGACTTACAAATATACTCATGCGCTGCACAGCAGATACAAAGACAAACAGAGCTTAGCAGAGTATTGTGCTCATCCCCAACATGTCAATGTGGGGAACGAGTTTGTTCTACCCATTGTAGATGACCTACTTGCTCTGGACTGGGAGGCTGACCTTGGTGAGCCTATGATGCCATTTTATGGGGCCATTAGGATTGCAGTCCTTAAGCCGAAGGAGGGTCTCGCAGATCCACAGAGGTTTGAGCTGGTTGAGATCCTCAGTGGGTATAAGAATATTTTTCCATCAGTTGGGCAGGTTAGTTTTGGTCAGAATTTTTCTCTTGCTTGGGCCAAAGGTTTTACATGGGGTTTCCTGTCACTTTTCCCCGGTGTTAAAGAGCTGGAAGAGCTTAACACAAATGAGGAGCATGCCAAGATACAGAATGAGAAGGTTCTGCCCCAAATGGAGAATTTTGTGGTTATAGAATACATAACCTCACCCAACTCTGCAAATTTATGATTCTGATATTTTGTTCACTTACTAGGAAAGGTACACAATTTCCAAACTAAGATTTCATACTATGATACCTCTTTGAAATTTGAAGTGAAAAAAAATATAGAATAATATTGAATAAAGTAGTCTTTCAGTGTGAAGTAAATTCCTGTGAGTCTAAGCATTTATTAGGATATCAATAGGAATATAGATCATCAGAAATCACATCAAGAGGCATGGTTTTCTGTGAAAGATGAAAGTTTTGTATTAAATTGTTTGTTTGTAGCCTGAACATTGCTTGTGTAGATTCTTTCATTTCATTTTTTAGTTTGTAGCACTTGTATTAACTGTAAAGCTGAGTGACTGACATGTTGAAAAAGGAAAGAAGTGCATGTCGTGTGCTGCTATAATCAAATTCACTGAATCTTCTGATTACTCGATGAGTTTAGTAAAGACTAGGTCAACCTTGAGTTTTGTGAATTTTTCAAGCCTAGGTGATTGCTGTCTGTTGATGTTCAGATTGTTCAAGATCTCAACAAAAACATCATGAGGATAAATCCCCATGTGTTTTTAAGGAGGTGGTACTACTCTCTTATTGCTAAAATGAATTATGAAAATACAGTTCAAATATAAAAAGTTTAATCACAAAAGAAAGGTTCTTGAGAAAAGGACTAGGAACTTATTCAAGACAGAAATATGATATTTTTACAATATTATACAAAAGTAAAAAAAACATCGTATACGATTAACATATTCCTCACATCCATCACAATAGAAGAAAGATTTGGTCATATCATAAGACAAAAAAGATACAAGGCCACAATGCAGAGCACTTTAAATGAGTATTGCATTTAAAACTGAAAAAGATTATGATGAGCACACTCTAAAAATCTCATACTCAGGAATCTCAAAGTTTGATAAACTCTAAAAATCTCATACTCAGGAATCTCAAAGTCTGATAAATCATTAAAGTTATGCCCCGAAATAGTCTAAGGAGTTTCAAAAAACAATTGTTTGGTTTTACACTAAATGTAAAATTAAAATAAAAGCGTTCATCCAAACAGATTGGGATGAGGTTCCTGTGGACCTTTAAAAGATAGACGGTAGACCTGAACCTGAAAGAAACGAGAAAAACAATTAGAAATCGGCTGAGTTTTCAAAGAATGAAAAGACATAAGTTTGATGATCTCTAAGCGAGAAGTATAGAAGATGGGGAATTATGAAAAATGACTGTTTGACTTACATTGATGGAATCTCTCTCTCTTTCATTTGTTGGCTGGGATGTCTTTTATACTTTCTTTTGCTAGAACTTACTGACCGATTGTAACTGTTTTCTTATGATCCGATTCAATTATCTCAATTAAAGTGTTTTTTAACCAATTTTCAATATATTCTCTCATGGGTGCAACCGTTATCTTCTGTCTTACTTAAATATCAAATGATGAATTTTCAAGATCTTTAAAATACATCGAGAGTTGATGAAGGGTATCCTCAATATCATCGTTTTTGTTTGCATAATAGACCAACCAACTCTCTACATCTGTCTTTGAATATTCGGTCAGGTTGTTGAATTTTTCTGATGATGCAATTTTTAACGTGTCCAACTTCTCTTCCATTTGTTCCTTTGATAAGAGTATTGAGTTCATAATTAAATGTAGGTTCTCCACATCATTAGTCGACCCGGCTAGTTCTAACTCAATAAATATTAAATATAATTCACCCCTTTTTACACTATTGACATCACATTTAGCTAACATTTCTTTTAAACTTTTGATTCTCTTGAGCCAACATGCCTTTAATTGTTTTAAATGGATTGTTGAAGGCAAATCCTCTTCTTTTCACTGAAATTCACTAAGACCTGAAACCTTAGCACTAAAAGTAGAGATAGCTCCTTTATAAAAAATTTCATCGTTTTCCAAGTTTGCCTGAAGATACTGCCTGAAGTGTGTCATTCACGAGCCTAAAGAGACAAAGCTGGTTGCCAACTCCCAAGTTTCAAGAATCAAGGACATTCTCTTTTGGATGTTGTCATCGACTCTAATAGCATCTAGCAAACTTGATGTTCCTTTTAATCTTGAGCTTGACTCTGGTCTTCCTTCCAGAGTCTTCAAGGGCTGTATGGTGGCGATAGGACTAGCAAACAATGGTGGGGGTATCGGAGCATTTTCCAATTCTTTTATTCTATCTTTTAGAATTGCATTTTCATTTTCTATATCTCCAATTGAAAACTTTAAAGCTTCTCCTGTGGCCTCATGAAATTCCATGACTTTGGAGGGTGGAACCCCTTGAAAGTCAAATTTTGAATTCCATTTTTCTTGAATTTTCTTATTTTTTTAATTTACCTTTTCAATGACTAACTTTCTGGAATTTTTATTGAATGTAGCACGATGCAGGGTAAGGGACTCTTCTTCAAATATAATTATCTCTTAGGTAGCCAATTCTCTTGCAATCGTTATGTTTTCTTGTAGTCTCTGTTCGTCCCCTGCAATTTCTATTTCTTCAACATTTATATCGAGTTCCATGTCTTTCGGGCCAATTTTATTTCCAGGTATGCCTTCGTTTTCTCCCTCTTTATTTGTATCTTTCTTCCTCTTACTAGCAACTGGGAGCATGTGTGGCTTTTCAAGATTTCCCTTAGGAGGGTTTTGTTCTCCTCCGCCATTAGAATTATCAATTGAAGACTTTCTCTGTTCTTGAAGTGAATTTTGGGGTTTTCCTTTGGATGGGTCACTTCTTTGGGAAACATTTGGAGACCGTGAACTTTTTTCATTTACAACTCTTTCTCACTGTCTATGATGATCATTGGTACTGATTACTGTTTCGATATCTTCTTGCAATTTTTCCATAGGTAATCCTTGAGGGTTTTCACTGCCACCTTCTTCTTCTCCAAATAAAAATGTCTTAGCAAATGACACGCTATATCCTACCGATGTCATGTGTGTCATGAATAATTGATTAGGGTCGAAACCCTTGATTTCATTTGCTTTCTTGAGATTAAATAGATCAAATTGAGTTGAAATTTCATCAAGATGGGAAATGCTTTTTACAGTTATTTCCCCAATTTTCCATGGCAATAGGATGAACTGTTTTTTCCTTTTCTCGTTAAAAAAGTGAGCCCAAAATTTGTATTGTTTACATATCTCAACTATATATATTTGATCATAAACATAGTATGGTAGGTATGAAGGTTTCTCATGTGAATAATAGAGTCTGATAATACTAAAATTTTCCGTGGCTTCAAAGCTTTCTTTACCAACTAAGAAAGATGCAGCTTCCAAAGGTAATCTTGATGTACTGGGTCCATAAATTAACCTTTTGAAAGAAGAGATAAAAGCATTGTTCACTTCATAGAAGTTATAGCAACCATTTGCTTTTAGAGGGCAGGGTACCACATTTGTGCAGGGTTGAATTTATAGGTAACCTTCTTGGCCAAGGGTAGGCCTTTGAACACGTGACAATAAGTGACGAAGAAAATCAAATATGAAGACATGTAAAACTTTTTACTCTTATGGGAATTTCCCAGCGAAAAAGACAACTCACTTGAATAATCCTTGACCAATCGAAGATGGCATTCTCATGAGTTGAAAAGTGCAGTATATACAGAGCAAGCTTAGGAACGTGGCTGTGGATTCCTATCTAGTTATCCTGGCAAATAACCATGCCATTTCTCTGTATCGGTTCTTTAATGAACATACCTAAATATTTGAGAGGTCTTTAGGAAAAATTGTTGGGTCTTCAAGGTAGTCCTGTAGAAGTTTGAATCCTCCTTTCTTCATCTTCAGGAAATCTTCAGCTTTGGCGCTCTTGAAAACCATCTTTGGTTCAGGGAGTCTGAACATTCTCTTAAAAGTTGAAGAAGCTAAAGAGATGGGCGATTCTCCTTGTAACTGAATAATTCTCCGTTCCTTGTCAAATTTGTCGATACACCATGAAATCAGTTCCTTAAAATCATAAACTTCTGGAACACAACTTGCCAACGCAATTCCAGTTGTCCAAATCTTGTTCAAATTCTTTTCCGGGGGTGGTAACGTAGAATAATACTTGTAAGCTTGTGACCACTGAAATCTTTGGTCTTTTTGCCCCAAAAGATTTATAGTGTCCATGCAGAACTGTTCTTTTCTTCGCGCTGACATATTTAGCCAAGGTGAGGACTTTACAACAACTTTTTGAATTATTATTATCAAAATACACTTGTTTATTTTAACACTTTCCAAGGCTCTTAATTCAAGTATTTTAAATGATAATTGGTATTAACATTTATGGGAAGTTGTCTTGAGAAACTCATCATTAATAACGGTATTAACACCTATACGAGTGGTAGTCATTTCCAGAAAGTATAATTTAATGCATATTGGGAAACATGATAGGACAAGACATAAAGCTGTTGAATTTTGAGCAGCTGTAGAAGTTATTATTTTTCAAGCAACCCTCCAAGCTGTCCTCCTCAAGCTGGCCTCCAAGCTGCCCTCTTCCTAAACCGCCCTCCTGAAGCTGCCCCCTTTCCAAGTCAGCCTAGGTCGGCC
>JZKD02S1674146.1:72711-100891 GCA_000966675.3 Picea glauca | reverse complement strand
GATCCATTTTCAGTCCTTCCTTTGAAACCACAAAACCTAGGTACACTAACTCTTGTTGTATGAATGTACACTTCTTCAGGTTTATCATTAGTTTCTCTTCTTTCAAGCATTGTAAAAATGCTCTCACATGCTCAACATGCTATGTTCTGCTCCTGCTAAAAATATACAACCACGAACTTACCCAAAAATGGCTTCAAGACTTCGTTCATTAGTCTTATGAACGTGTTGGGCGCATTAGTTAACCCGAATGCCATTACCAACCATTCAAACAATCCATCTTTCGTCTTGAATGTTGTCTTCCATTCGTCACCTTCTCTGATTTGAATCTGGTGATAACCACTCTTCAAATCATTTTTTGAAAAATATCATGAACCACTCAAACAATCCATTAGATCATCCATTCTCGACAGTTAAAATCTATACTTGATAGCGATCTTGTTTATAGCACATGAATCAATACACATTCACCATTCCCCTGTTTTCTTTGGAGTCAACACTATTGGTACTGCACAAAGACTTGGGCTCTCTCTAATCAATCCTCTATCAAGCAACTCTTGCACTTATCTATTCACCTCTTCACTCTCTGTTGGAGTCATCATGTAAGGCGCTTTATTAGGTAAACTCGATCCAAACATTAAATCAATTTGATGAGAAATACTTCTCACTGGAGGCAATCCTTTTGGAAGATTATTAGCATTAATCTCCTTAAATTCATCCAACAATATCTTTATTTCTGTAGATACAACATCTGGCTTTTCTACACCTTTCACTTCTTTCAGAGTCATTGCTAAACATAATGTTGGTTTTCTTTCTTCCTGTAAAAATTCAATAGCAGAACATAGCATGATTCTGTTGCTACTCGTGTTTATATCAACACAATTTATTGTTGTTGCTACTGTATCCTCCAACATTGGTGTTAATTTATACCACTTCCCATCTTTCTTGAACTCATATGCATTTTCCTTACCATCATGGTGAACTTGTCGATCAAACAACCAAGGTCTTCCTAATAGTACGTGACACGCATCCATCTCAATCACATCATGTAACACCTGCTCCTGAAAACTTCCTATTTGAAAATTAAATAAGCATTGCTCAATCATAGTCACCTGATGTCCCTTGTTCAACCAAGAAACAAGATAAGGGTTCAGATGGTTCAACCTTGTCAAGTTCAGTTTGTTCATGACTTGAGTGGATACCAAATTTTATGTACTTCCTCCATCTATAATCGGGTTACAAAATTTTCCTTGAACCTTACATTTTGTTTTAAAAACTTTCTTTCGTTGCTCTAGTTCCTTTGCCTCTTTTTGTTCAAATTTAAGAAACACTCTCTGGAACAACAAATTCTCACCCTGTTCTTGCGGAATAAGAGTAACATTTTCTCCAACCACTGAAGCTTCGTCAACCTATGTGATTTGTGCCCATGCTTCACCTCTTCTCCCTGAATTTTTCCTTTCTAGACATTCACACTTCTTATGTCCCTCTACACCACAGTGATAACAAGTAATTACATATCTTCCCTTTCCTCTTCTGAATCCTCTGCCTCTACTAGCTCCATTTCCTCCTCCGCCACCTTGACCACTAGTATATTTGTCTTCCTTTTCGTTGCCTTTAGCAGTCCTTGCTTTACCTCATCCTTTAAAACCTCTTCCTCTACCTCTAGGTTGTGTTTTCCTCTCAATATTTTCTTCTACCTTCAAGGAAACTTGATAAGCTTCATCAACAATGCAAAAATAGTGTGTGCTCATTTCATCTTGAATCAAATACTTCAACCCATTTACATACCTTGAAAATTGTTGGAATTCTGGTTCTTTGAGGCCTGTTGTAACCCTAAATTGCACCATACATGCATACCTGGCATCAGGCCATCTTACTTGCTATTTTTGCCAAGCCATCACTGAGTAACTCTTCTTAAAAACACTATTTTTGAAGATGTACGTGCCCTACACCACTACTTCCCGCGTATGTATGCTAGCTACACCACTACTGGCTGCGTACGTATGCTAGCTACACCATTACAGCCCGCGTATACCCACAAAAGTTGCAAAAATTAAAAAGTTGCAAGGAATTCGTTGAGATTATAGGCTATTGGGTAGTTTTCCAACTGTCCCATCACCTATAGCCCGTCACCCAACCGAATAACCATCCTTTTGTCATATAAAAGGAGGTGTTGGGGTCTCATTCATAGGATAAGCATAAGAACAATGAAACTCTGCCCATTTCACTTTCCCCCCTTGCCCCAAGAATTTGCAGCCACATTGTGAGTTTTGAGCCAGAATTCCCTATTCTTGCCTTTTTCCTCATTCATAAACCTATGTCCATTCTCTAGAGAGAAGTGTGAGAGGAGAAGGATACGTGGAAGCAGTTGGAGCTTGGTGAAGAGGAGCCCAGACCAGGCTCGAGGAGCAGTCGTCGATCTCATTTTGTAAGTGACTTTGTGAGATTAATATAAAGAAGTACTTTTTTTGTTCTGCCATACGATGTGTTCAATCTTTATGTTTGATTTACATTTTGTTATGACATCTAACCCACTAATTCATATATAAGATGTGTGTTCGTAGTTTCTTGTTTGCCTTTTGGTGAATGCAGGTTGGCCTTGGGAGGATATTTTCAGTCGAGGAACAACCGAACACAAAAGGATCGACACTGGACGCAGATTTTAAGGTAGAGTTATCGAATCCTTATACTTTATATTTTATGCATGAATGTGGGGTATTGTCAGGGTAATGGTTAAAAGTAGGAGACTTTAGATGGTTAGCTCTACCTGGACGTTGAACCCTAGTGTAGTTCGTAGGGGGTTTTCCAGCTATAGAAAGGCCTTCTCTGAGTGACATCCTAAAGAAATCTTCAGTGTATTCACAAACAAATGTCTCCCTTTGTATGAGGTTTTGGATTTGTCGAAACAAATTCTGCTAGTAATCAACAAGAAGAAATTTCTCTTCAATCTTGGTAACCATCTTCTTCCAAGTTCTGATTTTCTCCAGCTGATTATTCACTCTATCTTTCTACAACATATCCCACCATAGTTTTGCATGGCCTTTCAGTTTCGTAACATAAATTCTTACCCGATTTGGATCCTGAACATTTTCATACTCGAAGTATCTTTCGAGTTCTCCAATCTAGTCAATGAGAACATCATCTCTCCGACTACCATCATAACAAGAAACATCAACCTTTTCACTATCCATGTTACTTAAATACGAAATCAAACTAGTTGTGGGATCTCTTTCATCACCATCCCGTTCGTCTTCAATTTCTTCTTCTGGCTCTGAGTATACTTCATCATCTTCATTCCTAGGATTTTCCAATTCCTCTATTCTTCTTCTCAATTTTTCCAGTTCTCGATTTCCTGCACCTCCCCTTCCTGCTCCTCTCCTTCGTGGTGGCATTCCTCCAAGTTGTATGTGTCCCACCAACATCCACAGACCTCACACTAGTTTTGTAACCCAACTTGGCTTTCAAAACTCTTGCCAAGCAATCACCACAAACATGTATTTTGTACCCTATCTCATGGAAGCAGATTAGATGCTAATCCCATAGTAGAATCGAGCTCTAATACCACCTAATGCAAAGTATATATATGCTGGAACACACACACATAATTACAACATGCACCCTGCTATATAATACACAACGTAAAAGAAAAACATAAATATTTTTTCCAAATAATAAGGAAATCCACTAGAAACTAAAACACCGAAAAACCCACAAATTTTAATACTATTCGTTTATTAATTCAATGCAGAGAACATATTTTCTATATTACATTGAGCTTGGGTTAAAAGACAACTATGAATTGTTGCTTGCGTGGCTGAAAACCACTACGAAATCGTCCAGAGGGTAAAATTTTGTGTGTATGGGCTGAGATTTTGTTTCACCCTCCCTGTGTGCTCACCCAACCTGGAATCTTTCTCTCTAGTCCACCTTCTCTGATTTCCTTACTTCGTGGTTCACCAACCCCTTCAAAATCGCGCTCCATTTCTTTTTAAAACTCCTCTTCGTCTCTTAGACGATTTGCCTTCCCTCCAAGAACAATCTATTACCAAAACTGTCTCTCTGTCTTCCAGACCGCTTCAACTTCCTTTCGGCCTTGGGTCACGCTTTATCCTTTAGCTGCGAGTTCTTTTACCTAATGGTAGTTGTGACTCATCATGAATGCATACCAGCGTGGAAAAATCAAATGCCTGTGACCACAATGTTGCAAATGAAGAAATATTGTGACACTTGTAAAATTTCACTATACGCGAGAGTTTCAGCATGAGTTTCAGCACGAGTTTCAGCATGACACTTGTAAATTTCTCTATACGTGGAAGTTTCAACACGAGTTTCAGCATGACACTTGTAAAATTTCACTATGCGTGGCAGTTTCAGCATGACACTTGTAAAATTTCACTATACATGGCAGCTTCAGCATGAGTTTCAGCATAGCAAGACTAGCGACATGAGTAATTAGCAGTTCGAATTTACAACAGGCTGACTAAATAAAATGGACCACTAACATAGTCCTTATTCGACTTATTTCCTATTTGCAGAATGGAAATATTTTTGGGTGATGTGGATTTCCCGAGTCCAAGGATGCTCATGCATCATTAGTTCTGCATTTCCCTCCTTAGAGTGTCGAAGGCCGAGTCTCTTGTTCTGATTTGAAACCGAACCTGTGATAGTTGCGCAATTTGGAGATTAAAAAATATAATTCATTTTGACAAAAATATTCGAGAAACGCTCTATGAGAACCATAGAAAAATGAAAACACGCAACATTAATTATTGATATAGACTTTATAATACAATGTACAAGCATCATTATCTTGGGCTATCTCGAGGCAAATTATGGCTTTTTCTACAGTCCGCATTGGAGTCAATAATTTCCCCCATTAGTAATTAACATCTATTTTGACCCTTATTTTTGCCTTCATTACAAGACTAAAATGAATCTCACACTTTTTTTCATTCTTCATTAAGATGGATGGAAGTTAATGTTTTTGTGGCGTCATGCAAAGGACATATTGTAGCGCCCTATAGGCATTATGTTTGGGGTTGGAAGTGCAATGTCGTGAGTGGTGTAGTATGATATATATATATTAGGAAACATTATTATGATGCATATTTTGTTAGTAAACATTATTCCAAATTAAATTCAATTAATCTCATTTCCATTTATATAAATAAAAACATTTTATTTTATTATGATACATATTTTCTTCTTTCAAAGAAACATTATTTCCAATTTTAAGTGAATAATTTTTTTATGATGTATATAATTGTTTTTAAATTTCTTTTTTATTATCATATGGAAAAAAATGTTCTTGTGATATAGTATCGCATGAAAAAAAATCATTCTCATATGATACTATATTGCATGAACATTTTTTCATGGGATACTGTATTACATGTATCGCATCCGAAAAATCTTTAACTTTGTGCCATTTCACAACTCCATCAACTTTCTTCTCGCGCCCAAAACAATATTCATTTGCATTGTGTTGCTTCCCAGAAGTATTTTTTCCTTGTGATAGGTTACATCATCTCCCCATGTCACATTGTTGGAAGTTTTAGTTGCTTCCAACATATCACAAGAAAATAATTTTCTTGTGATATGACACACCTTTCAAAACCTTTTTTTTGTCGTGACTCCCTTCTTCCTCTTTGTTTCATCTCTCGTCTCCAGAACTTCCATGTCGTAACATGAAAATGTTTTCGGCCTACGATGTATAACGCCCAAAACTTTTCGGCCTACGAGGAATATTACAGCTCGTAACACGCAAAAAAAAATTCCATGTGATACATCCCATATCGCAAGAAAATAAACTTTGTGTGAAACAGTGGAAATGCGAAAGATTTGGGTAGACATGTGGCACACAATGACTGGGTGTCACAGATAAGAAAACTTGTGAAGCCACGATATATCACACTACAATAAATTAACAATACAATATACTACCCAAGATGATCAATTTTGGAAAATTCTAAGGCAAACATGGGCATTTTCTATGTATACCCATATTGCACCAAGAAAAATTTCATGTGAAACGATGGAGGGCATATATTTTTTGGAGTACACACAAAATTTTTATATGGTGTGACGTATTGCGCCACAAATTTTTGTGGTGCGATACACTTCACCCACAAACTTGTATGGGCTCATGAAATGAGAACTCGTCCTTGGGAAATGGATCACCAAAACTTAAAATAATCCAACGTGATGCACATCACATTTAGAAAAAGTTTGTATCAATGCGATGTGCATATATCAACAACAAAGATTTGTATCAAAGTGATATACATGTTACAACCCTTTACCTTTGTGATGAGGTGAGAACGTGTTGCAAGACAAAATTTGTTTAATGTCATGTATCGCCAATTGTAAATTGTGTTAATAGGATACATGTATTACAACCTAAATAATGTTAATATCATGGTAGTTTCGGGAGGTATGAACCTCTATTGTGACCTATGATGAGATTAGAATATTTCGGAAGGAAGCAAAGAAGTAAAGGAAACCCTAGACGAGATGTCAGCTGCAGAAATATAATTAATATGAATTAATTAGTACCCAGAAGGAGAAGTCAGCCCCAGTAAGTCTGCCAGAACCACTATAAATATAAGGCACCAGTCTCTCATTTGACACGTTCTCGGAATTGCAGAGAGCCATTTGTGCGCACTGCAGTTGGTAGTTTTGTGCGCAAGTTTCTGGGGAAGGTGTTGTGCCAGTTTCTAGGTGGGACTATATGATCAGCTTTGGTTTCTATTCTTGCTTGGTGCATTAGCTTTGCTTGGCTATTGATTGCTACCAATATTCTTCTCTTTCAAGGTCAAGGTGCTCGGAGGGTGGCTTCGGCCTATGGTTGGGTGACAAGGATATTGTCAATGGTAAAACGAGCACAATCTTTCATATTCTAACAAGTTATGGGCCCACACCTCCTTCATTTAGTCTAAACACTGGAAGGAAGCATAGCCGCTAGGATATTGAGCTCGCTGAGGAACTGTCGCTAGGGTTACTAGTAGGAGTAGCTTCCAAAGACACTATCGTTAGGGTTACTAGCAGAAGCAGTTGCAAAAACCCTAATCTCATATCCAACACCTTGTGATGGAGCATCTCTCTCAAAAAGAAGATATTCATATGCGCCCTAACTTAGCGCACCTTTTGGCTCTCTCAGAAGCTAAAAACGATGAAGTTGAAGTTTTGGATCAAGGCATGACCAGTTACCAGTCAACCGAAGACATTAGTGAAATGATCAGTCTTTTACACTACTCAGCACTTACTGGAACGATTGAAGATGACATGTGGATAATCGATAGTGGAGCTTCTAGGCACATGACGGGAGATCAAGCCAGACTCTCAAATCTAAATGAGAAGAAGACCTCATACAAGGTAGAGCTTGGAGACAAAATCACTTACCCCGTGGAAGGATTTGGACAAGCCTCCATCAAAATGAAAACAGGTAATTATGTTCACTTAAGCAATGTTTTATATGTACCTGGTTTAGAAAAGAATCTTGCATCGATATCTTGCCTAGAAGACAAAGGAAACATAATAGCTTTCGTGGATGGAAAAGTGTTATCATGGCATAAAGACTCCAACATAGAGAATGCAAGGGTTATTGGAAGTCGTGAAGGAAATCTGTATAGACTACTAGAACAAAATGAAGAAGCTCTTGTATACAACGAAGTCAACCCCAATGAGCTTTGGCACAGAAGGTACGCTCACATTAACTATCAAGCATTACCCTTTCTCAAAAGTTTGGTTGAAGGAATACCAGAGTTGCAGTCTACACATGAAGGAATCTGCAAAGGATGTTCTCTTGGGAAGAATATCAAGAAACCATTCCCAAGCAACAACACCAAATCTAAGGAGATTCTAGATCTGATACACTCATATGTTTGCAGTCCAATGCCAGTAAAATCTCTAGGAGGATCTTCTTACTACGTAATCTTCATAGATGACTATTCAAGAAATACTTGGTTATATCTACTGCAGACAAAAGATGAAGTATTCAACAAGTTTCAAGAATTCAAAGCAGAAATAGAAAATCTCACGAATAAGAAGATCAAGACGCTAAGAACCGATAATGGTGGAGAATACACATCAAAGGAATTCGTTGCATTCTACAAATCGGCAGGGATTAGGAGGGCGCTGATTGTTCCTCATAATCCTCAACAAAATGGTGTAGCAGAAAGAAAGAACAGATCCATTGAGCAAACCTTAAAAGCCTTACTAAATGATCAAGGTCTATCCATGTTCTTATGGCGAGAAGCAATAATGACAACAATATATGTGCAGAACAAAAGTCCTCATCGTATATTGAAGGACATGACACTAGAAGAAGTTTTCTCAGGTAAGAAACCTAATGTGGAAAATCTAAGAATATTTGGATGTCCTGTTTACTCTCACATTCCCAAGGAAAAGAGGAATAAACTAGAACCTTCAGAAAAGAAAGGGATATTCGTGGGATACAATGATTCATCCAAAGCTTATAGAATATATATTCCAGAACAACACAAGATCGAAGTCAGCAGAGACATAACATTCAATGAAAAGATGGCCTTCAAGAAATCCATAGAAGAAACTATAGAAGAACAAGAGATTGAAGAACTTAACGAAGGAAGCACAGAAAACAAAAATGACGAAAAGGAACTACTTGATCATCCTATGGAGCCATGTGAAAACATTGATTCAGATATCGTACCTAAGAGCAAGAAAAGACCAGCTTGGCTTGAAGATACCTTACAAGATGTAGAAAGACTCAAGGTTCCAGAAGGAACATTCAAAAATAGTAAAAGACCTAAAAGATTCTCAAGTTATGCAACATACATGACGAAGCTTCTAGATGAAGAACCTACCACATTTGAAGAAGCAGTTCAAAAGGGACAATGGAAAGAAGCTATGACGGAAGAGCATCAATCCATTATGAAAAATGAGGTATGGGAAATTGTACCTAGACCTAAAGAAAAATCGGTGGTAACTTCAAAATGGGTATACAAGATCAAACATATAGCAGACGGAATCGTGGATAAATACAAAGCAAGATTCGTAGCCAGAGGGTTCTCCCAGAAGGAGGGAGAAGATTATGACAAAACCTTTGCTCTGGTGGCTAGATATACTTCCATCAGAGCTATCATATCTCTTGTCGCTTCCATGGGATGGAACTTACATCGGATGGATGTAAAGACGACCTTCCTGAATGGAGCAATTGAAGAAGACGTATATATTGAACAACCTCAAGGGTTTGAGGTACATTCCAAAGACACTCACATTTGCAGATTAAAGAAAGCTCTATATGGACTCAAGCAAGCTCCAAGAGCTTGGTATACCAGAATGGACAACTATCTAACGAGACTTGGTTTCTCCAAGAGTCATGTAGATCCAAACCTTTATTACAAAGTCGTGGACAATGCACCTGTGATTCTACTATTATATGTTGACGATCTATTCATAACAGGTGAAGAGTCTCTTATTATCCAGTGCAAGAAGGAATTAGCTTCTGAATTTGATATGAAAGATCTAGGTCTCGTGCATTATTACTTGGGACTAGAAGTATGGCAGAAGCGTGGTGAAGTAATCCTTGGACAAGAAAAGTACGCAATAAAGATCCTTCAAAAATTTGGAATGATGGATTGTAAGTCCATGGACACTCCTATGTGTGATTGTAAATACTCGACCAAACATTTTCTTTGCCTTGAATACACTAAGCCAGTTCCAGGTGGAACCAAGACATGAGCATTGGATAGTTGCAAAGCATGTATTAAGATATATTCGTGGAATAATAAACTATGGTTTGAGATATACCGCATCCAGTGATATACAACTTCATGGATTCATAGACTCAGATTGGGCAGGAAGTGCAGAAGACAGAAAGAGCACTTCAGGTATGTGTTTCAGCTTGGGCTCCACTATGATATCTTGGGGAAGCATGAAACATAAGTTTGTCGTACTCAGCACAACAGAAGCAGAGTATATCACAGTACATGAAGCATGCACTGAAGCAATATGGTTAAGGAAGTTAATCTCTGATTTATTTCATCAGATTCCAGAATCAACCATAATACATTGTGATAATCAGAGTTGTATAAGATTATTAGAACATCATGTATTTCACGAAAGGTCGAAACACATTGAGATCAAATACTACTGTATTCGAGATAAAGTCCAGGAAGGAGAGGTAAAGCTCGAGTATATCCCCACTGACGAGCAGACATCAAACATTCTAACAAAACCTCTATCCAGAATAAAGTTTGCATATTTCCGAGAGAAGATGGGGATCATGGAAATAACTCCCTTAGCTGAAAGGGAAGACTCTCCAGGTTAGGAGGGAGCACTAAAAATATTATTGAAAAATATTGTTGAAAAATATTATTGAAACATTTATCTTTGTGATTGAAAAATAGTCCAGATTGGATAGATTCTTTCATGTTCAGAAAGTGGATTGAGATTTATGACGGTCAACGATATCCCATTGTGGTTAACATGGGAAATGGTTCAGATAGCTGATGTATCATAGACATCAACTTCCCATTGTGGTTAACATGGGGAGTGGTCTAGGGTAGTCTCTCTTCTTGAGGGTTACTCAAGAAGATTGGCCCACCTCGTCGGACAACTCTTTCTCATTGTGGTTAACATGAGGAATGGTCTGTTTTGGAGGTTGATACAAGACAATCTTTTCCTCTTGTGGTTAACAGAGGAAATGGTTTGAACAGTCATTCCTTAGGGTTTATACATTCTCTCCAGGGTGCACTTTGATTAGTGTAGGAAGAATGGCCCAAGGTGGGGAATTGTCTAGGCCCAACAATCAGGGACATACATTCCTTAGGGTTTATACATTCTCTCCAGGGTGCACTTTGATTAGTGTAGGAATAATGGCCCAGGGTGGGGAATGGTCCAGTCTCAACAATCAGGGACATACATTCCTTAGGGTTTATACATTCTCTCCAGGGTGCACTTTGATTAGTGTAGGAAGAATGGCCCAGGGTGAGGAATGGTCCATGGCTCAGAAATCAGAAACAATCATTCTTCCTTGTTTGAGAAGAATAGGGCAGATATCCCATTATTGATGTTCTATACCGAGGGAAAATATTCTTTCAGATCTCACAGATGTGAGTGAAAGATTGGCCCAGATGGTTCACTTTATTTTTAACAATATTTTCTGTGCAGGTTGTCATCAGATGATTGTTATGGAGACTGCCTGTCTCCAGACAGTAGAGATATATTGTTGTGGTGGATTTGTTCCACTGTTCGTGACTATGTGTCACGGTTTGAGTAGTTGCGTACTATCATGGATAAACACAGGTGTGTTCTATCAATTGATATTGTACCAGTTGTCATAGGAGATTATCTAGTTGGATAATAATGACGGTGCTCGTGATACTACCAGTTGAATGGTCTATTTGTGCTCAAGACCATACCTCCCTAGCTAGGAGGGAGTGTTAATATTATGGTAGCTTTGGGAGGTATGAACCTCTATTGTGACCTATGACTAGATTAGAATATTTCGGAAGGAAGCAAAGAAGTAAAGGAAACCCTAGACGAGATGTTGGCTGCAGAAATATAATTAATATGAATTAATTAGTACCCAAAAGGAGAAGTCGGCCCCAATAAGTCTGCCAGAACCACTATAAATACAGGGCACCAGTCTCTCATTTGACACATTCTCAGAATTGCACAGAGCCAGTTGTGCACACTGCAATTGGCAGTTTTGTGCGCAAGTTTCTAGGGAAGGTGTTGCGCTGGTTTCTGGGTGGGACTATCTGATCATCTTTGGTTTATATTCTTGCTTGGTGCATTAGCCTTGCTTGGCTATTGATTGCTACCAGTATTCTTCTCTGTCAAGGTCAAGGTGCTTGGAGGGTGGCTTCAGCCTATGGTTGGGTGACAAGGATATTGTCAATGGTAAAATGAGCACAATCTTTCATATTCTAACAAATAACTCGTTGTAACATAGGAGGTGAAGGAGTAAGAGTTAACATGGAGAATTAAAAGGGAAAGGGGAACAATATCGCATGGAGAAACACTTTGTGGTCGCGACGTATAACATCCATAAAATGTTTGGATGCGATGCGTCACATGACAAACATTTCCAGAGATGCCATAAGGATGAGGGAAGAGGGGAAGAGAAAGAAGAAAAGCCAAGGAAAAGTGAAGGAGATGAAGTTAACAGAGAAGGCTTGAGGTGTGATACACCAGGACAAGGAGAATTCCTCGATAGGCATGAGATCCAAAGGGTGTATGTACAAGGCCATAAGAATTCCACATTGGATTTGTTGATGTGGCAAGAGAGAGAAAGGGATCCTAAGAACACTTTTGAAGGTCATATCTTTTATCTCTAAACTCAGAATATTGTAAGAGTGCAGTCGTTGAAAATCTCTCAATGAATAGAATGCCTTTGTAAGCTCAAAAATGGCTTTAGAAGCATGGTATGCCTTGAAAATTCTAAATACCCCACCTCCTTAATGACACTTCGGGGGTTGGGTATATTACAAGAGTCATCGTTCCTACCATTCTTCCCACAACCATGTTCTAATACAAGCTCTACATGCATTATGCATTTTACAACTAGGGAAACAACAATGCAACAACTAAATCCTCCATGTAGTAATATTGTCTCTCCATTTCATGTTGAGGGAAAGAAGAAATGAGTTGTCATAGCCACATTAACATGTGGTCGTCCACCTACAATTTATGATTTATTTCAACTACTCTATCATACCCCACTCTTTGACTCCAAGCCACATCAATGTTACACCATTGTTGGCTCCACTCTCATGTCCATTACTTTGTTTGTACAAATAGTCTAATTTCCATAGTTGTTTACCCCATCACAATTTCAAAGGGATAATTGTCTTTTGAACTTCTTCATTTTACATTTTACCCCATTCCAACCCCGTGGAATTTAGAAGTAATATATTTCCACCTTATAACGACATACTTTTTGCACATGTAAGGTCATTTACTAGTAATAGTTTTACTATGTTGCAAGGACTTCAAGTTAGATTGGACTTTTGATCTGGATTTATGTAGGAACACAACAAAATACACAAATAACCATGAATACAAAGATGCAGCATAAATAACACTTCATTTCATTAATATTAAAGAACTGAAATTTGTTTACATACATAATAAAAATAAACTGGCTAGGGTGCTGGTAGCTTATCTCTGAGAAGAGATGTGGTGGCTACAGGCCTCTGAACTCTATGTTACAATGAGGCTCAAAGGCCTATATATTATTGAGAAACAATGGAAGCCCTAAACATCCAAAAAACCTAACCCTAGGAGATGAAACGCTAGAATATGGGCCCCGTCAGGGTAAATTGGTACATCAATTTCCTGTGGTCGTAACTTTGGCATACTATCTCCGTTTGACGCATATGATACATCGTTAGAAAGATCTATCCGAGGATTACTATAGTTGGCAGAAAATATCAAGTTGACACAATGTTATTTTCCAACCGGTAGATGCCCAAAAAATGTCGTTTAGGGCCTCAAAATGGCTCTGGAAGCCAGAAGCTCAGGACTCGAAAAACTGCAAAAATAGTAAATTGTGCTACAATTAAGAAAACTAAAAGAAACAATGGTAGGGGTCCAAGTGGAATAGGCGGGTGGCCACCAATATCCACCTGGATCAAATTTTTTGAAGAATATTCTAATTATTATACTAAACATAAAAGGGTCTTATGGTTGAAGATTGTAGGGTAGTTTTCAACAAACAAGGGCATGGAACGTAATGTCCTAATTCATTGTACCTGAAAAGTGTAGAGCCTGGTTATTTTTTTTTGGGACTCAAAATAAATAAAAGTTTTCTAAAATCTCCTACTAAATTTAGTTTATAATTTCTTTCATTATTTTCTTATGCCAGAAATAAACAACAACAACATATTGGTGATAACATCATAATAATATTAGCAGTAACCACAGAATAATGATAACAACATCATAGGCAGAATAATGAAAACAACATTATAATACATACCTCCACCTTCAGGTTGGTTATCTAGTCCCTTTTCGGTTTGATCATGTTCTTGTTCTTGCCCAGACTGAATATTAACCTCCCAACCAACTAAGAACAACCTCTCTGACTCCCTAGCTCCAGGAATCATTGCGGTTTCCTGGCCCCCGAGTCCAAAATTCCCAGCAACACCAGTGCCCCGTGAGAGCTTCCCAAAAATCATTTCTCCAATTTCCTCCTCCTCCTCTCCCCTTTGAAATTTAGAAATCCTCAAATAGAAATAAGATGTCTCTTCCAAGTCCTCCCCTTCTTTCTTATCCTCCTCTCTCAAATCCCCCCCATTAATTCCCAACAACCTTATCTCCCCATTAATTACTTCACCCACCTTTTAATAATAATAAAATACTTATTAATATATTTTAATAATTAATTAAATTTAAATTAAAAACTATGATAAAATTAATCAATTTGGGTTGCTACAAAAAGAGAATTACAAAATTATGTGTGCTTTCAAGCACTATTCACACAAATTTGTAAAGATATTCAAAACTCTCTTGTATGGAAAAAATTATGACATAAAACTAATGACAAAGGTTACAAGGGAATGACACATCACAAAGTTAGAGGTAGCTCCAAATTATTGGTGGTATGTGTAAAATTTTTAACCCCTTCCCTCTTAAATGACAATGTTTGATGGTTTACTTTTTGCTAAGATCTGGTCTCGTAGTTGAGATGGGTGTTCCCATTTAATGATTTAAATTTCAATTTTAATGGATATAAAATTATGGATTATAAATTAAATGAGTTTGAAGAGATTTAAATGAAGTATTTATTAAATAAATAAATAATAATTTAAAATAATTAATTGCTAAAATTAATACAGCTGCAAGAGTCATTCTCTGGGAGGATGGAAAAGAACTTAGTTGTGATCTAGGGCCCCCCAGTACACTCCTAGGGTTCTTGGTCTGGGGCCAAGTAGTTAGAGCCATGGAAAAAGACCCTAGTTGGGTCCCAACGTATTTCTGGGGTTCTTGGTCAGGGACCAAGCAGTTTGATTATATAAGTCCCTAGATGTGTTCTAGGGCCCCTGGATGTGTTCCAGGGAATCCTTGCTCAGTGCTTGGATTGATCCTTGGTTGTGTACCTTGGTGGTTAAGACCCTAGTTGTGATCTAGGGCCCCCATATGTGTTCTGGGGTATCCTGGTTTGCGACCAGGTAGTTTCTTGGTCTAGGTACCAAGCCAAGATGATGTGTGACCTTCTTCTCTTCTGGGATGGTCCATGTGACCTAGGAATAGTCAAGAAGAAAGGCGTGATCACGTCATTTCCCTTCCTCGTATGTTAGGATGATAAAAAACTTATAATCTATATCGTGGGACTCTTGTGGACAAACTGCCATTAAAGAAGGGCTTGACTTTTGACTTTGTCTTATTGTTAATTGTTGAAAGCCCTTGCTTGAGTTATGTCTCCCAAAATTTATGGTTGTGTGTTGGTTTGAATTTATTTATTGAACTTTACTTTCTCCTAAAGAAATTCGGCCACCATGTTTATGAAACCCTCCTCATTCGATTTATTATTTTGTTGACATTGCCACTTGATATTTTTAATTGGTAAAATATTATTTATTATTTTAAAGGGGTTAACCTAACCCTAAATCTATGGCAAGTGGACTAATATGTTAGCCCTACCTTACCTACCTCAACTATTGAAAGAAGTGGCCTCTCACTCACTTGATACACTTTCATATGATCTCCTCCTCCAAGTTTATGTTAAGATCGAGGTTTGTTGTGGCTCTTCTAGACATGTCTATAAGGTCTTTCTCAAGTCCCTCTTATGTGTGCCAGCTTGTTGTTGGTCTATCTCTTCTACCAAAAATCTAAGTGTGGACTGTTGATGTTTTTCTGCCTACCGTGGGGTTAGTTTTGTTGGTCGTGACAGCTTTTGTGCTTGTTGTTGAGGTTGTTGATATCTGTTGGTTGCCGCCCTTGATGTATGCTAGTTTCCACCCTTGATATATGTTGTTTCCACCCTTGATATATGTTGGTGCTTCCCTTATTGGTATATTGGTGTTTCCCTTGTTGGTCTGCTATACATCCCTTAATATTTCAGTGGTGTCGCCCCTATGTTTTTTTTGTGCTGCCTTGTGACCAAGCATCAAGGCTGATAATTTAGACTGTTGATATTTGTATTAGCTTGAAGAAGGAACCTATGTTGGACTGAATATGGCTTTGCCTTTCTAGCTCTAGGTTGGATAATAATTTGTATTCAACCCTAATGTTTGGACAATGGTTTGGACTATTTTTTATTGTGGTTTCTCCAGTTTGTTGAGTTCTAATTTTTGCCTATTAATCTAAGAGTCCTTCTTGGCTGTCTTCGCATGCCCATGAGGAGATCTACCCTGAGGGTTTGATCTATGATTTTCTCAGCTTTTTCTGAGCATACATTGGAGGAAGGTAACAACAACAAATCAAGTACCTTTGTTCTTTGTTACAACTAATTTAATATTCAGATATGTGTTATGTATTTTATTTTTTCACTAATTTTGTTAGGTTATGCATCAAAATTTTATTATGCTTTCCTGGTCATAAATTATAATAGCTATTGATGTGAAATTTTTTAAGAATTCATGTTTCTAGCTACCCTATTGTTTTACCCTTAACTTTCTAATATGGTATCAGAGCTTAGGGCATGAAAGGAGTTCATTTGTGGCATACTTTTGAGCCTGTGTAGATCCTGTATTAAGGGTTTGTATTTCAGATCAACAGTAAGTTTGTTTTGTATCAAATCTCTCCTATAAACAGTTTTCAGTATGGCTTCATCTTCAGTCAAAGTAGAAGATAGGCTTGAAGGGGCTTCAAACTTCAATGCTTGGAAGGCTAGGGTCTTCCATATCCTGGAAGAAAGTGACTTGGATGAGCTGGTTACCAGGGTAATGGAAGAACCTGCTACAAATGCAGGAAGATAAACCTATAAGGAGAGGCATGCCAAAGCCAAGAGGGTCATTTTTAACTCAGTTAAAGATAGTATGATGTCTCTTATTTCTCACCTAAGGACAACAAAAGAATGCTTTGATGCCCTAGCCAACTTGTATGAAAAGAAGGCCCCAACTCAGAAGATGACCTTGAAGAAAAAACAATGTACATTAAATATGGGAAAGGATGAAACCATATCTGCCTTCTTTTCCAAAATTTCCCAAAGAAGAGATCAAATTGCATCAATTGGAGTTGCAGTAGATGATGATGACCTTGTACAAACAACAGTAGATGGTCTTCCAAAATCCTGGGAGACATTTATCTCATCTATAAATGGAAGAGAATTTCAACCCAACTTCGAGAGATCATGGCATGATTTCTTGGAAGAAGAGGGTAGAATTAAAAGAAGAAATGAACCCTCCATTGTGAAAGACCATGCTCTTTCGTCCAAAGCCAAGAAATGGAAGAGGTTTCCTTAGCATAAAGGCAAAGGTAAGAAACCTCAAGGTAAGCACTCTCATCCTCACTCTCAATTATCTAAAGTCAAATGATTTAACTGTAACAAGCTAGGTCATTATGCAAAAGACTGCAGGAACCCTCCTTCAAAGCAGAAATGGAAAGGTAGGTTCCATGCTTCAGTTGCAACTGAGGAAGAAGAGCCTCAAAGAAAGAGAATCAGAGTTGTTTCTAAAGAACAAGAGCAGTGCAAAGAAAGTTATCTTGTTTCATCTCTCTTCGGTGTTGTCACCAAATCAAAAGAAATTTGGTTAGTGGACAACGGGGCCTCCAAGCACATGACAGGATTCAAACAAAACCTTGTGAACTACTGAGATAAGAAGTTCAATGTGAAGGTATAATTGGGTGATGATGGCACTTATGCCATCAAAGGAGTTGGATCAACATATTTTCATCTTTGGTCAAGTAATGTATTTCATGTTGAAGAAATTCTTTATGTTCTTGGTTTAAAGAAAAATCTTATTTTAGTTGCAGTTCTAGAAAGTAAAGGGTATACAATAGCCTTCTCCAAAAGAAAGGCTCTTATGTGGCCCTCAAATGAAAGTCTAAGCTCGGCCATGATAATCAGAGCCCAAGAAGGTGAATTTTACAAAGACTCTGGTCAAGTTATTCAAGCATTAGCTCATGATATGATCAATCCCTGTGAACTATGGCACATAAGGTTTCGACGCCTCAACTATAATGCTCTCCCAGGTTTGCAAAAGATGGTAACATGTATGCCAGTTTTTTCTTTTGAGCATGATAGTATTTGTAGAGGATGTGCTCTTGGTAAAAATACAAAGAAAGTTTATCCTCACAATAATAGAAAAACTAATGGTATCTTATATCTTATTCATTATGATCTCTATGGACCTATGACTGCTTCATCCATGAATGGTTTTCTTTATTATAGCATTTTTATTGATGATTTCTCCCGTAAAACCTGGATTCATTTATTGAAAATTAAAGATGAATCCTTTAGTAAATTTTAGGATTTTAAAAATCTTGTTGAGAATCAAACAGGTAGACATATTCGTATTTTAATAACAGATAATGGAAAAGAGTTTGACTCCCACAAGTATGATGATCTCTGTCAAGCTTCTGGGATTAAGAGGGAGTCAGTCGTGCCTTACAATCCCCAACAAAATGGGGTTGCAGAAAGAAAGAACAAGACAATTTGTGAGGCAGCCATAGCTATGATGTATGATCATGATCTTTCATTATCTCTTTGGGATTAAGATGCAAGTATTGCAGTCTATATTCAGAACAGGTGTCCTCATAAAGCCTTGGAAGAGAAAACTCCAAAAGAAGTCTTCACAGGTAAGAAGCCTTTAGTTGATCACTTGAGAATTTTTGGTAGTCATGTCTACATTCATGTACCAAAAGAAAAGAGGACTAAGTTAGAGCCCTATAGAAAGAAAGACACTTTTGTGGGGTACAATGAGACCTCAAAAGCATATTGAATCTATGTGCCAGGGCAAAAATATATAAAGGTCAGTAGAGACATGACCTTCCATGAGAAAGTTGTTTTTCGTCATTCCAGAGAGCTTCCCTGTGATACAGAGGAGCAAGATGCTCCAACTTCAAAGCCTTCATATTCACAACTTTCAGATGAGCAGAGGGAGGAAGCCAAAGAGACTTATGTGGAGCCCATAAGGAATTTTGTTGAGTTTCCCCTAGAAAAACCTCTTGTCAAAAGGAAGCCAGCTTGGTGCCGTGAAATTTTAAAGGAAGCACAAAAGCATGCAACACCTAAAGGTACTTTCAGAGAAAGCAAAAAGCCAGATAAGTACTCAGGCTTGATAGCTCTGTTGAATCTTGTGATTGACTTAAAACCTTTCACTTTGATGAGGTTGCCAAGCATAAAGTGTGGAAGGATGCCATGGTAGAAGAATACGAGTCAATATTGAAGAATGATGTATGGTAAGTGGTCCCAAGACCACAAGGAAAAGAATTGGTGACCTCTAAATGGATTTACAAAATAAAGCATGCAGCAAATGGCAGTGTTGAAAAATTCAAAGCTAGATTTGTGGCTTGTGGTTTCTCTCAGAAAGAGGGAATTGATTATGATGAGAATTTTTCTCCCAATTTCAGGTACACCTCTATTAGAGTCATCATTTATCTTGCTTCAGTTTTTTATTGGAAACTTCACCAAATCGATGTTAAGACTATTCTTCTTAATGGTGATTTGAGCAAGAGGTTTATATCGAACAACCTGTGGGTTTTGTGATCCATGGGAAGGAATTCGATGTCTGTAAACTCAAGAAAGCCTTGTATGGATTGAAACAGGCTCCGAGAGCTTGGTATGGAAGAATTGACAGTTTTCTTCAGAGTCTTGGTTTCTCCAAGAGTATAGCAGATCCTAAACTTTATATAAAGGTTGTGAAAAATCATCATGTTATCTTGGATTTATATGTGGATGATTTGTTCCTTGCTGGAGAGGAACATTTGATAGCTCAGACTAAGAGGGAGTTGTTAGTAGAGTTTGAAATGAAGGATTTGGGTCTTATGCATTACTTTATTGGTTTAGAGGTGTGGCAGAAACCTGGTGAGATCTTTCTCTCACAAGGAAAGTATGCAGTTGATGTGCTTCACAGATTTGGGATGTTGGACTGTAAATCCATGACCACACCTATGATTTCTAACCTAAAGAAGTTACATGATCAAGCTACAGGTTCAGATCCAGAAGACCCTACAGTACATCGTCATATCATTGGGTACTTGATGTATCTAGTACACACCAGACCAGACATTTATTTTGTAGTGCATGCCCTCATTCAGTTTATGTGTGATCCAAAACACATTCATATAGTTGTTGCTAAGAATATTCTCATATATGTCTGGGGGACTATAACTTATTGGATCAGATACACTTCTCGTGGAGGTGTAATGCTTCATGGCTATTCAGATTCAGATTGGATGGGTAGTGTAGTGGACTGGAAGAGCACTTCTAGATAATGTTTCAGTTTGGGTTCAACTATGATCTCCTAGTCCAATAGAAAGTAGGGCTCCATAGCCAAAATCACTGCAGAGGCATAATACATTGCTACAAGTGTTGCTAGTAGAGAAGCAGTGTGGATCATAAAGCTACTCTCATATTTGTTCAGTGTTGAGCTAGAACCCACAGTAATTCACTGTGATAACCATAGTTGTATAAATCTCTCTGAGAATCTTGTGTTTCATGATAGATCGAAATGCATTGAGATGATATATCACTATGTTCAGGACATGGTGTAGAAGAACATTCTCAGTATTCAGTATGTCCCGACTACGAAACAAGCTGCAGATATATTGACCAAGCCCTTGTCGTTGACAAAGTTTGTGATCCGAATTTATGCAGGAACGCAACATAATACACAAATAACCATGAATTCAAAGATGCAACAAAAATAACACTTCATTTCATTACTAAAAAAGAACTGAAATTTGTTTACAGACATAATGGAAATAAACTAGCTAGGGCGCTGGTAGCTTATCTCTGAGAAGAGATGTGGCTACAGGCCTCTGAAATATGTGTTACAATGAGGCTCGAATGCCTATATATTATTGATAAACAATGGAAACCCTAAACATCCAAAAACCTAACCCTAGGAGATGAAACGCCAGAATATGGGCCCCGTCAGGGTAAATTGGTACATCAATTTCTCAGGGTTGTAACTTTGGCATACTAT
The DNA here is from genome assembly GCA_000966675.3 of Picea glauca. Classification (NCBI taxonomy): domain Eukaryota; kingdom Viridiplantae; phylum Streptophyta; class Pinopsida; order Pinales; family Pinaceae; genus Picea; species Picea glauca. Next base: position 79,814 of record JZKD02S1674146.1, on the reverse strand, counting down.
CTCTGTTTGATGCACATGATACATCATTAGAAATATCTATCCGAGGACTACACTATTGATAGTGAAAATCAAGTCCGAAACAGATTCATAATGCCGAAAAAAACATCGTTTAGGGCCTCAAAACGGCTCTGGAAGTTCAGGACCCGAAAAACTGCCAAATATAGTAAATTTTGCTACAATTAAGGAAATTGAAAAACTGAAAGAAACAATGGTGGGATTCCAAGTGGAATAGGCAGGTGGCCACCAATATCCACCTGGATCAGTTTGTTTACTTTCGAGACAAGCTTGGTGTTGCTGAGAGGGAGTGTTAAAATTAATGTAGTTGCAAGAGCCATTCTTCGGGAGGATGGAAAAGACCCTAGTTGTGATATAAGGCCCCCAGTACACTCCTGGGGTTCCTGGTCTAGGACCAAGAAGTTAGAGCCATGGAAAAAGACCCTAGTTGGGCCCCAACGTATTTCTGGGTTCTTGGTCAGGGACCAAGCAGTTTGATGATATAAGTCCCTATATGTGTTCTAGGGAATCCTTGCTCAACACTTGGATTGATCCTTGGTTCTATACCTTGGTAGTTAAGACCCTAGTTGTGATCTAGGACCCCCAAATGTGTTCTGGGGTATCCTGGTCTGGGACCAAGCAGTTTCTTGGTATGAGTACCAAGCCGAGATGATGTGTCACCTTCTTCTCTCTCGGGATGGTTAATGTGACCTAGGAGCAATCAAGAAGAAAGTCATGATCACGTCATTACCTTTCCTCGTATTGTAATTGGCACTTTTCACTTTATTTTCCCATTCTCGTTCTACCTAATTCAAAAGGGGTCTTTGTCAAACTTAATCACCCACCTAAATCTGTATTTTCACTGTGACATCGATAAAGTTTGTCAAAGATAATCATTCTTTACCAATCTTGTGCCACCATAAATAGATCATACAATCAAAAGTCTATTTTATATGTACATTACAACAATATTCTTTCTACTTGCATGTGCGATCTCTCTTTTGGGTTGTATATTCTTGTATGTTAGTGTTTGCATTGTTGTTGTGTCCCAATATCAATTGGCATCAAAGCGTTGGGATTAAGGCCTTTGTAAAGTTTATAATTTTGGCGTCCTTGAGATTTTTCATGGCAAAACGTCTCTTTGAGCTCCCAATTCCAAGTAGTTCGAGTTATTTAGAGGTTCCTACTCTCTTGATTTCACGCCTTTGGTATGGAGGCAACTCATTATAACTCAAGTTTCTCTAAAATATATTTTATGCATTTATGTATTTTTCTACATGTTATTTGCAATTTTGTTGCAATCGTGATCCTTATTTGTGACTAGTGGAATCATAGGTCCTTTTTGGCTCATTCTATTGGTTTTTCTATCCATTCTATTAAACTCTTTGTTAGTTTTCAATCCATTTTGCTTATCAAACCTATGGATCGGCCCATACTTGCAAATTTTTAAATTGAATGCCTCATTTTGAACTTCTAACCCATAGAACGTTTGTTTTTGCTTCCAAATGCCATTCAATATTGTTTTCTTTTGAGCCATGGCTCCATGTAAATCCCCCAGGGACTTTGGAGATTCTCAAGACTCCAACATTTCTCAAACCCTATGCAAGAACAACAATGTAAAAGGAAAAATAAAATCCTTTCTTACTACCAGACTTATATTTCTTTTGGGGTATTAGGTGGTGGTGTTGAATTTTAACTATGCTAGGCTCAAGCATGAGGTTTATTTCATTTTAGCATTTACTTGAACCATAAAAAAATGCAGCTACACCCTACAAAAGTGTTGCAATAACCAAGATCACAAGAAGAAATATCATGCACAAGAACACAAGAAATATCGTGGGAAACCCTTCTACTAAAGGGAATAAAACCTAACGATCCTTTGCTATATTCACAAGAGAATATCCTCCAACCATAAAACCCTAATGCACACAAGAGGGTGCTCTAACACCTTGAAACTTGCACCCAATAGAGGTGCACACTTCAGCCCTAAAATGTACTTGTTGAAATTTGCAAATGACATGTGTGAGTGTGTTTCCTCAATGGGGAAATCACCTTTATTTATACTAGACTGGACACAACAAAAGTGGTGTCTATTGACACAATAGGGACGACCTCATTAACTTAGTAATATAATTAATTATAACAATAATATTAATTATCTTTCACTTATGGTGGGGCTCACTTGTACCCTTTACATCATAATTAGGGTTACAAGCAAATCTTACACTTAGACAATATAGCAAGGGATTCACACCTCCACTAGTGCTCAACCACTAGGGACACATCCACCTGTGCTCAACCACATGGATGACATACTCAACATATCTCTATCTCAATTGAGTCCATGAGAGAATCATATGGAGCACCAAATCGTCTCAACTCTCACACAGAGGAGAACGATACACCCATCACATGGACACACCCAACCACCGGGGGATGACTCAACTCTCTAGAGGAGAACGATGCCCCAACCACTAGGGGACGACTCAACTCTCACACAGAGGAGAATGATGCCCCATCACATGGGTATGCACAACACTAGGCTCTCTCACAGGTCGACTCAACTTAATCACAGAGGAGAACGTATCTTTGAGGATGTCTCACAACGTTGCAATCATCAACACTCCCTCTCAGCTAGGGAGTCATTCTCCACTAGGACAAGTCTCTCACAGAAATACTCGAACTTCATCCTGGCAAGTGGTTTGGTGAAGATATATGCAATCTGCTCATTTGTAGGAAAGGTATTAGACGTGTACTGCTTTCCTCTGCACCATGTCTCTGACATAATGGTATTTTATCTCAAAGTGTTTCGATTTATCATGAAACACATGTTTCTTAGAGAGCTTCACATAGCTCTGGTTATCACAATGAATAATGGTAGAATCCATCTCATGATCAAATAAATCTGCAAGGAGCTTGCGAAGCCACACTGCTTCGCAAATTTCCATACTCAACGCTATATACTCTGCTTCTGCGGTACTCAAAGCCACAAAGATCTATTTCATGTTTCACCAGGAAACCATGGTAGACCCCAATGTAAAAAAAAAACATGATGTGCTCTTCTGCTCCACTGCGCTCCCTGCCCAATCTTCATCAACATATTCCTGCAATCTCATGTATTCACCGAAGGCATATCTCAAGCCATAGCCAATTGTGCATCGTAGATATCTCAATACATGCTTTGTTGCTATCCAATGAGTCTGTCTCAACTGACTCATGAACCGACTAAGTACATTCACTGCATAGCATATATCAGGTCTAGTGTTAACCAGATACATCAATATTCCAATCATTTGTCAGTATAAATGTGGATCAATCTCACCTCAATCAATAGAAGCCTCGTTCATTTTCTTCAGATCCATCACCATCGGTGTAGGAATGGATTTGCAATCTGTCATACCGAAATTCTTCAATATCTCCACTGTATATTTTCCTTGACTCAAGAAAATATCATCAGTCCTCTGCCATACTTCTAGTCCCAAGAAGTAGTGTATCATACTCAAATCCTTCATCTCGAATTCAGAAGTCAATGCACACTTGCATTCAACAATAAGTCTTTCTAAACCGGTGAGAAATAAATCATCCACATATAGGACCAAGATCAGGCACTCGTCACCAACAATGTGATAATATAGGTTTGGATCAACAACACTCTTGCTAAAGCCCAAACTCATAAGGAATCCATCCATCTTCTTGTATCAAGCATGAGGTGCTTGCTTTAGTCCATACATGGCTTTCTTCAACCTGCACACATGAGATTTTTGCTCATGTATCACGAATCCTTTTGGTTGCTCGATGTAAACCATTGAGAAAGGTTGTCTATACATCTATATGATGTAGTTTCCAACTCATAGATGCAGCTAGTGCAATGATAATATAGATGGAAGTGTATCGGGCCATAGGAGAAAATGTCTCCTCATAATTAATTCCCTCCACATGTGAGAATCCTCTAGCTATAAGTTTCATTGTGTACTTCTCGACACTTCCATCAGTTGCATGCTTCATCTTATATATCCACTTGGAAGTCACTACAAACTTCCCTTCTGGTCTCGGAACAATATCCCACACATCATTCTTCATGATGGATTGATACTCTTCTGTCATGGAATCTTTCCATACCTGCTGACCTGTTGCTTCTCCATGACAAGAAGGCTCGGTATCAATGATGTGGCTCATAGCTAAAACATAGCTTGAAAATCTCTTTGGTCTCTTGCTCTTTTGGAATGTGCCTTGAGGAGCTGCATGCCCCTCTATCTTCTACAGAGTTTGTCGAGCCCAGGCAGGCCTTTTAAGGATTACGGCAATATCTTTGGGAACATCAACTAGAGCAATTGGATCAACTGGATTAACTAGATTTGACTAGAACAATCATTGTCTCCCTCTGAACTGTTGAAGGGGGAGAAGGTATTGTTTCTTCTTTCTTCTCAAATATTTTGACTCCCTCTGAATTTTGAAGGATAAACATTTTCCTTTTCTTTTTGTTGCTAACCTGGAGACATCCCATGTCTTCTCAAGTCCTCAGTTGACTCTACACTACTTTGTTGGCCTCCCGTACTAGGATAATAATCAATCAAGAAAATGTGGATTCATGTACCAAGGATAATGATCCAATTCATGAGGGCTCCCACACCAGGGATAATACTCTTCATCATAAAAAATGCAAGCAACTATAGGCTAATAATGAAATCAAATGAGGAATGTAATACAAGACTTACCTTAGCCTACAGTCAAGCTCAATATTGCTTTTGGTCCTCCTGGGAAAGGTCAGAGAAATAAATCCCCATCTCTCATGTCTTCAACTCTTTGAGGTGGGTCTGGATCAATGTCAACAGTGGAGGCATATTTTCTTCCTCTCTTCCTGGTAGGACAATTTCTTTCATAGTGTCCATACTTGTCACATCTGAAACACTGGATCTTTGATTTTTCTTTTCTGGGATCATACCCTAAACTTGATGAAGTCTTCTCCTCTTTGAATGCTTGGCTCAAGTTTCTTCTATTTCTTCCTTTATTTGTATGAAAGGAAAGAACATGATTGTCATCATGAGGGGAGTCTTCCAATCCTCTAGCTATAAGTCTGATTCCTTGACAATCAAAAGTAGGTAATTGTTCTCTACCACTGATACTTTGAAGAAACAGTTCCCAATGTCTTGGAAGAGCATTGAGAGTGGTTAAGACAAGTTCTATGTCTGATATGATTTCTCCAATGGCACCTAACAGATCTCTGATCTCTGAAATCTTCATGAAGAAGGTGGAAACAATGTCATCTTTTGTCATCTTGATATTTTGAAGTTGGCCCTTCAATGTAAGAGCTATTAGGGTGTTGTTACTCTTAGGTTGGCAATACGAGGTAGGAGATGATCTCTTACTAAGTAGATGATTATCTTCCTTGCCTTGACGTCATCTTCCTTCCTTTCTTCCTTCTCTTCATCGGTAGTTGTTTATGGTAAATCCTTTTGTATCACACTTCATCCTCTTGAAGGGTGATTTGAAGTCTTGACTTCCAGGAACTGAAGTTGCTTGATCCATCAAGCCTATCTTCCACCAAAGTTATGTTCTTCATGGTTTATATATTCTTCCACAAACCCTTAGCAACTAGGCTAGAAAACCTAATGACTAGGCTAGGCTAGAAATCTTACGTTTCATTGGACTTATGATTGCCAAAAGTAAGCCTTGAAGTTAAGAAAAACAATGGTAAGTTGAAAAGCTTCTTTAATGAGCTGCAGAAACCCTAAACTGAAATTTCTGTAGAAAATTGCGAAACCCTAGGGCCAAAAATACAAAATTCTCAAAAATGCAATCTGAAGGTTGTTGGAGGTGTGCTGAAGGATTTCGTACACTCCTATGCAATTTTAATCCCCAACGCTCAAGTATAAAGTGTTGAAACTAGAAAAAGAAAGAGGGTCGTACTTTTTCTCAGAAACCCTAGGAAGGTTGTACAGTTCTGTAGAAAGGAGGACGACTTGCTTGAAGGCTTATGCAATGGCTTCTTCAAGACCTATGCTCTAATACCATGTTGAATTTTCACTATGCTAGGCTCAAACATGAGGTTTATTTCATTTTAGCATTTACTTGAACCATAAACAAATGCAGCTACACCATACACAAGTGCTGCAATAACCAAGATCACAAGAAGAAATACCATGCACAAGAACACAAGAAATAGCCTGGGAAACCCTTCTACTCAAGGGAAGAAAACCCAACAATCCTTTGTTATATTCTCAAGAGAAGATCCTCCAACCATAAAACCCTAATGCACACAAGAGGGTGCTCTACCACCTTGAAACTTGCGCCCAAGAGAGGTGCGCACTTCAACACTAAAATGTACTTACTGAAATTTGCAATTGACATGTGTGAGTGTGTTTTCTCAATGGGGAAATCACCTTTATTTATACTAGACTGGACACAAAAAAAGTGGTGTCTGTTAGCGATAATTCTTGTCATGGGCTCGAGAGCATTCGGGTCTGCAAGTTGCACGAAATAATCAAGCGCAACACAGGAGAATCCCTGTTTTTCCAAGTAACAGGTCAAGCAAGCGGGCAAGGTGTCGTCGGCAACATCCAAGGTCTTTTTTGCGAAACAGATCAACAGTCGGTGGGTAATTGCACTCAGGCGAGTCATGCCAAGTTTAGCGCAGAAGTTGTTAAAGGGGTGAACGGTCAGAAGTCTCCGTGGAGAACTCGCGAAGTAACGAGGGTCGTTGATCGCGATTAGTTGTGCCGAGATGATCTAGGTCATCCATCCAGAGGGACACGTGGTGCACAATTAGGCTCCTCACCGTTTCGCCCATCGCAACTTTGAAGCATAAAGGTCTAGCTCCTCCCAGCCATGAGACGCGAAGTGTCGAGGGCGTCCGGGACTCGGGCCCATAGTCTTGCCAAGAAGATCTCAGCCATCCATCTGAAGCGGACACATGGTGCGTGATTAGGCTCCTCGCCGTTTCTCCCATCGCGACTTTGAACCATAAAGGTCTAGCTCCTCCCAGCCGCGAGACACGAAGTGCCGAGGGCATCCGGGACTCGGGCCCACAGTCTTGTCGAGAAGATCTTAGCCGTCCATCTGAAGAGGACACGTGGTGCACGATTAGGCTCCTCGTCGTTTCGCCCATCGCG
>JZKD02S1674146.1:13285-72578 GCA_000966675.3 Picea glauca | reverse complement strand
ACACATGGTGCGCGATTAGGCTCCTCACCGTTTCGCCCATCGCGACTTTGAACCATAAAGGTCTAGCTCCTCCCAGCCGCGAGACGCGAAGTGCCGAGGGCATCCGGGACTCGGGCACACAGTCTTGCCGAGAGGATCTCAGCCGTCCATCCAGAAGGGACACCTGGCAGTGAGTAGAGCCATCTCGGCGCTTTGCCCATCGCGACTCCAACATGCAAAAAAGCAGCTCCGTTATTTTTCGAGGTGTGAGGTGCCGAGTTCAATTGCAGAGGGGATCATCGCGACCTCCAGGCGCCATCGGATCCGATCTCCTTATTGTTTCTTGCCCGGAGTAAATGACGGCAAGCGTGGGTGGTTGAGACTTCCTCTCATTCATTAAGTGAGGGAATGGAGGTTCTGGCAAGCCGTCTGCCCGAGGAGGTCCTGTGTATCGATTTTCCCAGAGAAGCCATGCCAAAGTCCTCGACTCAATAGAAAAGTCTGTGCACGCAAGCCTAACACTTAATGGCTTAGCTACTCTCCTTACAAGATCCATGCTTAGTTAAGATGATGCTTAAAAGAAGACATCAGTACGAGTTTGACTGAAGGGACACCCTGCTTTGAATGACTGTACACGCCTCCGTGAGGTGAAGTTTTCTGAGTATATAGACTCAGTTTTTGTATTTTTGTAAGCATCGATGGTAGAGCACAGCTCCCTACTGTAAATTTTAACAGACATTCTAGTTTGTTGGATATGCATCTGTATATGAGATATCTTGTTTTATGACATATATTTTTTCTCACTCCATCTAATTTTCATCTTATGCTAAGAGAGTTCGTGATCGACTGAGTCGCGCAAATTATTGCAGTTTTGTTGTGATAAATGATTTATCGTTGCATTATTGTATTCTTTGGTTTTCCGTATTTAAGTGTAAGAAGACCTTGCGTTTGGATGCCTTCTTCTACAGTCTGTTAGGAACCTGTCGTTTATAACAGACCTTCGCACTCTTTCCATATAAGTCCTCCGCCTGTTCACCCTTTACTACACCTCACTGTCTGAAGTTTATAAATACCTCACTCCCCTATGCATGCCTGGCCTAGTTTGGATTTGGAATGATATCGTTTTGAGTTGGCTTCCATTCGATCACCCCCATCTATAAACAAACCGTGACATAAAACTGATGGGCGTCGGGCTCTGCTCCTGATAGCAATCTGGGAGTGACTTCCGTCGCCAACAGTGTCTATTGGCACAACAGGGCCGACCTCATTAACTTAGTAATATAATTAATTATAACAATAATCATTAATTATCTTTCACTTATGGTGGGGCTAACTTGTACCCTTTACATCATAATTAGGGTTACAAGAAAATCTTACACTTAGACAATATAGCAAGGGATTCATATGTCCACTAGTGCTCAACCACTAGGGACACGTCCACATGTGCTCAACCATAGGGACGTCATACTCAACAGATCTCTATTTGAACTGAGTCCACAGAAGAATCATCTGGAGTACCACATCATCTCAACTCCCACACAGAGGAGAATGATACACCCATCACATGGACACACCCAACCACGGGGGGACGACTCAAATATCTAGAGGAGAACGATGCCCCAACCACTAGGGGACAACTCAAATCTCACACAGAGGAGAATGTTGCCCCATCACATGGGTATGCCCAACACTGGGCTCTTTCACAGGTCAACTCAACTCAGTCATAGAGGAGAACGTATCTTGGAGGATGTCTCACGATGCTTCAATCACCAACAATTTGCAATTTTGTTGCAACCGTGATCCTTATTTGTGACTAGTGGAATCATAGGTCCTTTTTGGCTCATTCTATTGGTTTTTCTATCCATTCTATTAAACTCTTTGTTGGTTCTCAACCCATTTTGCTTATCAAACCTATGGATTAGCCCATACTTGCAAATTTTAAAATTGCATGCCTCATTTTGAACTTCTAATCCATAGAACATTTGTTTTTGCTTCCAAATGGCATTCAATGTTGTTTTCTTTTGAGCCATGGCTCCATGTAAATTCCCCAGGGACTTTGGATATTCTCAAGACTCCAACATTTCTCAAACCCTATGCAAGAACAACAATGTAAAAGGAAAAATAAAGTCTTTTCTTACTATGAGACCTATATTTCTTTTGCGGTATTAGGTGGTTTTGTCAAGGGAAAATTCCCATTTTACTAACAATAAGGACTCTCCTCAATGAAAGGTCTGAATTAGACCCCACCAAATTTGAAATAAGGAACCCATCTAGATTTTGGCCCAACAACCTTCATTAGTTTCGGTTTTATTGGTTATGGTCATTTCACCTTCTAATCTTGAATATAATATGTGGAATACAAATTTGTTATAAATGCCTAACTATGAGCTAATAGCCGAGAGTTTTCAACATAGAACCAACTCCACCTATACAATTACTTTAAGCAAATCGTTACTAAGAAAATAATGTAGAGATACAAGTAACAAGTTATCAATTAAGAGTAGTGTGTAATTGAATAAATGGCTACAATTCCATATTCAATGGCTATAATCAAACATCTAAGAGATAAACAGGAAGAAGATTGCATCATAAATTAGAGAAAATTCTACACTTTAAGAAGCATTCTCTTAACTATTCCAACAATAGAAAGCGATAGAGAAAAATCCATGTACATTATAGCATTAGAATCACAGTTCTCCCTTAGCAACTTGGCCAACACTGGCCTCTCCTTATTAATTCTCTAAAAAACTTACAAAATTGTACAAGTAAAATTCCCTTCTTCCTTTAAGTGAATACATTTATAGATAGTACAAAACTAATCGCCTCTTCACTATCCCCTCTCAACTTTCTAGCTTATTTTGGACATTTATATTTTGAAAGCTTTCTTTTGGTTTTTAAAATACATAGTTTTGTTTAAATAAAGTCATATTCTACCCTCAGCTTTATCTTTAAAGTGTGCACCCCGAATCTCATATATTGGCATTAGATTAATAGCGCGTGGGAAAACCGATTTCTCCAAAGCCACTTCGTACATGACCAATTCTCTTGACATTGGTTCCATACTTTTTTGTAGGGTATATATAAATGAATCGATCAAGGTAATGTATTTTGATGGACTAGAAATGTACTCTCTTAGCCTTGCTTTGGTTATGTTTGATGTTTTCTCTATTACTACTCTCTCCAACTTTATATTGTTTTCTAGGTCTTCCAAGAATTCTTCAATGGTTTTGGGTGCACTTGGTTCTCCTATTGAAGGAATATGATATCTTTGGATTACTCTTTCAGTTGCCTCCCATGGGTGATGCAATTTGCTAAAAGAATCTTCAATGTTGTTCTCCAATTTTGTGAACGTTGATTTCTAATTCACCAAAGCTACAAGGAAATGTTTAATTTCTTGATTGCTCAACCTTGAAATATCTGCAAGAGCTTGTAATTATTCTTGTTTCCACCTTCTAATTTTGTCTAGGCCCATCTGCACTCCTTCATCTTGTACTTTTTTATCTTTCACTTTATTTGAAAAGGTCATAAATTGAGAGAAATACATCTATAAATACTGCAACCTTTTGAACAATAACCTATGAGCCACATTTAACTCATCCTACACTTCTATTTCACATTCCTTGTACTCAGTGAGGCTGGTTTTCTCTGCCCTATAATATTCAACTCGGTGCTCCAATATTTCAGTTTTCTTCTTTGATTCTTCCAACGCTTTAACCATTTGAATTGCATTTGATTTCATTGCCTAGAAGCAAGCCACACTTGCTAAAATTGTTGCTATGGGATTTGAGTCTATTCTTGTGATGATTGGGTCTCTATTGTTATATGTAAGTCCTCATCCTATGAAACTCAATTTCTTATGGTTTTACCTTATGTCCTGCTTTATCTTCTTGTCAAAAACAAATGAATCAAAGATAGCCACTTGTTCCATTTTTGCTTGGTGTGTCTACTATGTACCCAAGCCCAAAAAAGGAATATGGCCTCATGTAACTAACTACATTTCTAGCAAGTCTATTATTCTTAGGGAAAATGACTCATGTGGTTCTGATATCCCCTTATATGTTTGTTGAGTAGAATCCCCCTAATCTTCTTCTCTCTTTTTTCTCTCTTTTTCATTCATGGATTTAGCTTCTATTTCTAGACTTTGATCTTCAACAATTTAGCTTCTATTTCTAGTCTTTGGTCTTCAATTATCTTAAGCTCAACTTCTTATTCTTCTCTTTTTGTTTCATTATCGATTTTTTCATAAGCTTTAGCGTCTTCTTCTTCTTTCCTTGTGCGCTCTTGTTCAACTACCTTATCTATAGCTACTTGATAAACTTTCTTTTGTCGCTTCTCTTCTCTTTGGTGCTTATCCTTTTGCACTTTGTTTAACTTTGACAACACCTCCCCAAATGATTTGACTCCCTTGTAAATATTTTCTTCCGACCAAGCTTCAAGTTGGTATGGCCAAGTATATGTAAGTGTTGAACAATGGCTTGCAATTATACCGAGAGGATGATGTCTCATCCATATTTCCTCTCCAAAATGAAACGGTGCTAGAGCTTCTCCTTCCATTGCAATTGATTTGGCATTATATATGTCGCATGATCCTCTGGACAATGGAAAATTAGGCTAGGGAGATTTTTTATCTTTTCTTGGAAAGGCTCCAAGCCCATGCAAATACTTTTGATAGGTAATCTACTGAATTACGAGCTTATTTGGTACAAACCTAGGCATGATATGAGGAGGCTTAAAAGTTCTGTACACTTTGAGATTGTAAAAATTTCTTAGACCCCAACTCGATTTCAAGTCTCAATAAATTTGTTATTGTTTAATGCCCAACCCGCACTTCATTCACTGATGGGAATGTAAATAGCATAAACATAAATTTATAACAAGAAACACAAAGAGTCATTTACTTCAATATAGAATAGAAATAAATGCACACACCCAAAAAATATAACTTAGATATTTTTGGGCAAATAGCCCCTGGAAAAACCCACAAGGGGAAAACCGGTGGGAGAGGGAGATTTTTATTATTTCTTGAGCTTGGAAAAAATGATCTTTTACTACAAAATACTTCATCAATAAACGCACAAACTTATCTAAAAAATTGTGCCAAGCAACTTCCTCAAAATATGTCCCCAAATTTCCTATACAAAATGTATGGTTATGCACCTCAATTTCTATGCATGTCTATTGTAAAAGTTGTCTAGAAATTTGTGCCTGGTGTATCCTCGATTTCTGCGCACAAATATGTTGTATGGCTACACAATAAATGCCTAAAAAATCATGCAGATTTCTTCCTCAATTTTTGTGCTTTATATATGTTGTACAACCTGCTTAGAAATTCGTACAATACAACCTCATTAAATGCTAAAGATATCTCATCAATTTACGTGCCCTTCTCCTTGGAATGTGTGCCAACCCTGTTGCAATGTCTTCTTCACTTCTAAGCTCTCTCTCTTCATTCAATGCTCATGAAAAAGTGAGGCACCTCAATCCCTAGACTCCCTTTTTGTTCATCTTTATGAAAATGACCTAAACCTAAGATCTAATGGCTGAGATTAAATCCTAGACCATTTAGATCTACGGTTGTCATTAAAAGTCACTTTATCACAACTCAAGTCACTTAAGTTAGCCTTTTCATTTAATATGCTCAAAAGGTCACTTTAACTTTATATCTCATAAAGTTAAGGTCCTACGGATCACTTTTGGACATTTCCCCACATGGTAGACACCAAGCCTATGTGGGAAACACTTGTTCGAGGTACAACTTTTAACACTCCCTCTTACCAAGGAAGGTGTTACTCACGACTCCCAAATTGTCTCTGAAGTAGACAAACTTTCCTCTCCCCAAAGACTTTGTGAGAATGTTTGTTACCTGCTCATCTATGGATATGTACTAACACTCAACTACCCCTCTCTGAACATAGTCTTGGATGAAGTGGTATCTGATCTCAATGGGTTTTGACCTGTCATGAAATATGGATTCTCTTAGAGTTTTATGCAACTATGATTGTCACAGTAAATCACCATAGGCCTCAACTATTGACCAAATAAACCAACCAACAACTTGCAAAGCCATATGGCCTCACAACTGGCCTACTGGTTGCCATGTACTATGCCTTAGAAGAACTCAGTGCCACTGAATTTTGCTTCCCACTAAACCATGACACAACTGTTGAACCCAATTCGAAACAACACCCTAAAGTATTTTGCCTGTCAACAACACATCTTGCCCAATCTGAGTATGTGTAGCCTGTCCCCTCTCACATAATCCAAACCATAATCCATTGTGCCATGTAGATACATGAGCTCATCTTTTGTTGCCACCCAATGTACTCACCTAGGTTCCACCATAAACTGACTGAGAGTGTTGACAAAAAAACAAATATCTGGCTTGGTGTTGACCAAATACATCAATGAGCCTATCAACTGACAATATATCCTGGGATCAACCAGCTTGGACTCAGAAGCATTGAGCTTCTTCCAGTTGGTAATCATGGGTGTTGACATAGGCCTACAATTCTCCATCTGAAATCTCTTTAGAATGTCAACTGCGTACTTTCCCTGCCCCAGAAAAATGTGTCCTAGTTCCTGCCACACCTCCAACCCTAAGAAATAATGCATCAGTCCAATATGTTTCATCTCAAACTCTAAATCAAGACTTTGCTTGCAAACAACTATGAGTCTCCCTGCCCTTGTAATTAAAAGATCATCAACATATAGCACAAGAATAAGAGGATCCTCGCCAACCAAAATGTAGTAAAGGTTGGGATCCGCCTCACTCTTCTCAAAACCCATATGTTGCAAGTAAGTATCGATCCTCGAATACCAAGCTCTGGGAGCTTGCTTTGGACCATATAACGCCTTTTTCAATCTGCACACATGAGAATCTCTCTCATGCACCTCAAATCCCCGTGGTTTCTCAATGTACACCTCCTCCTATATGATTCCATTCAAAACTATGGTTTTCACATCCATTTGATGAATCTTCCAACCCATCTCCGTTGCAATGGAGATCACAACCCTGATCGAAGTATATCTAGAAATTAGTGCAAAGGTCTCATAATAATCAACTCCCTCTACCTGTGAGAAGCCTCTAGCCACAAATCAATCCTTATGCTTCTCAATGCTACCATCTGCAACATGCTTGATTTTATATAGCCACCTAGAAGTCACCACTGACTTCCCTTCTGGTCTCGGAACAACCTCCCAAACATCATTCTTCATTATGGAATTGTACTCTTTCAACATGGCATCCTTCTAGACCTGCTAATATGTCACCTCCTCAAAAGTGGAAGGCTCGAACTCATTGATACTGCTCACCATATATAAATAGATACAAAACCTCTATGGCACCTTGCTCTCCCTGACAACCTTGTTAGGATTCCCCAAAAATTCATGAGCTTCCTTCAAGGTCTCTTGAAGCCATCTTGGCTTCATCTTCCCTAAAGTTATCTCCTGTGGAGGGGAATCCTCCTCCTCATCCTTATCACATGAAGATTGTGTACTTGAATAAGATGTAGTTATGGTCATTTGGGACCCTGAAACCTGGGGACGTGTAACCTGTGAACCTGTCACCCCTGAAACTGGTGATTCTGAACTATGTGATATTGCACCCTGTGGTGAACTCCCCTGAAGTTGAGGAGCCTCTTGCTCCCCCTACTCAAAATATCGTGACCTCCTAAAGGCTCTGTCCTCCTTAAATCTCACATCCCACCTCACAATTGTCTTCCTCAAGGAGGAAATGTATATGCGAAAAGCCTTTGAGGTCTCGCTATACCTAACAAAAATACCCTTTTCTATTGTGGGTTCTAGCTTTGTCCTGTTCTATGAAGGGACATGTGAATAATTCAGACACCCAAAGATACTAAAGTTCCCAACTTCAGGCTTCTTCCCAGAGAAAGCCTCCTCGGGAGTCGTGTTCCCCAAAACTTTGTGTGGACTCTTTTTCTGCAAATAAACTGTAGTGTTGCATGACTCATCCAAAAGAAAGAATGGTAGCCCCTGATCATGTAGCATGCCTCTCACAGCCCCAATTATGGCCATGTTCTTCCTTTCTGCAACCTTGTTATGTTGCGGGTTGTAAGGAACTGTCAACTCTCTTTTAAAGCCTTCTTTTGCACATAAATCATTGAAGTGATTGGAGGTATACTCATCCACATTGTTCAACCTCAACACCTTGATTTTCTTACATGTTTGGTTATCCACAAGAGATTTCAACTCTTAGAATTGGTTGAAGACCTATCCCTTGGTCTTCATGAAGAAAATCCAAGTCTTCTTGGAAAATTCATCGATAAATGTAACATAGTACTCATATCCACTTAATGATACAAAAGACATCAGACCACATACATAATAATGTCTCAAATCAAGTATACTTGCTACCCTGTTGTCACTGCTTGGAAAATCAGTCTTGGTGTACTTCACCAGTGCACACCCCTTGCACACATCCAGATGATCTATACTGAAATCTGGTACCCCAATAACAATCTCTCTCAATATTCTTAGAGCCCCATGGTGCAAATGGGCCATCCTGCTATGCCACAACTCACATATGTTATTGTTATTGGTACTATGTATCAATGCTCTAACTCGCTGAAACATAAGCATGTATAACTTCTCATGTCGAATCCCAATCACTTTGGCCGAAGTGATACTAGATCCCTTGGGATACATGAGTACCTTCCCATCATGGAACACCACCTCACACCCCCTGTCCTCAATGGTAGAAACTGATATCAAGTTCTTTTTCAAGCCTGGAACACAAGAAATCTCTCACTAACATGGGAGGTTGTGACTCCCTTTGAAAGGATATTGTCCCAATCTCAACTTCCTTGACTATGGAGTCATCACTAAGCACTATCTCAAGATTTACACTCCTCTTAGTAAAATTTGTAAAGTGCTCATGCACCTGTCATATGGCGGGAGGCTCTGCTATCAATATACCACACTTTGGTAGATGTTGCACTAGAGGAAAGACAAACCAATAAAGAAAACTCCTTCTCGAACTTAGTGGAAAACTCTTCCACTTCCGCTGAAGCTAGAACTTGTTTCTTTTTCTTGCTAGGACACTGACCTGCGTAGTGCCCCATCTTGTGACATGGAAAGCACTTGACTTTGCTCATGTCCTTTTTCCCTTCACCCTTTGACTTGGTCCCACCCTTGGAACCCTTCTTGGACTTTTTCTTGCTCTTTGCTGCAAGAGCCACATTGTCCTCACCATTACCATTTGATAAACTCCCTTGCACATATCCTCCTGTATGAAATCATCCCAAAGACAATCCCACTTGGGAAGGGTTTCTCTTGAAACAATACCCTCAACAAAGACTACTCATTGCTTGGTCAAACCATTCAAAGCAATCCTCACAAGTTCATTGTCAGCAATAACCTCCCCAATAACACCTAGCTCATCTCTAACCTGAGTTATCTTGGTAAGATAAGTGGCAACATTTTCATTCTTGGTCATTCTTATGCTTTTCAGTTTTTCCCTCAATACCATTTTTCGGTTTTCATTGGAACTTTGGTAAAGTTTAGTTTAGGACTCCCACATCTCATAGGCATTGTCTTTACCCATCACATGTGGAATCACATGGTCTTTTATGGCATCAAGGATGATTATTTTATCCTTTATAGTCTTCTTGGTGTATGCAGCCAAAAGAGTAGCATCTATAGGAACTCTCACAGGATTATGTTGTGTGTTGTTCACAATGTCCTATAACTCACACTCTTGCAGAATCAACACAATCCTCTCTTTCCATGGGCTGAAATTTACAGCTTCATCCAATCTGTCCTCAACCCTTAAACATGTAGCCATTGACCTTCACAACTGATATTTAAGTCCAACTCTCTGTTTTGGTGAACAAACTAACCCTCTCTCTCAGATCTGGTATTTTCCTAGTGTTCTCTATTCTTATACTCGTTGTCGCTCTGATACCATGTAAAAATTTCTCAGACCCCAACCCGGTTTCAAGTCTCAATAATTTTGTCATTGTTTAATGCCCAACCCACATTTCATTCTCTGGTAGGAATGTAAATAGCATAAACAACAATTTTTAACAAGAAACACAAAGAGGCTTTTATTGCAATATAGAACATAAATAAATGCACACACCCAGAAAATATAACTCAAATATTTTTGGGCAAATAGCCCCTGGAAAAACCCACAAGGGGAAAATCAGTGAGAGAGGGATATTTTTATTATTTCTTGAGCTCAGAGAAAATGATCTTTTACAACAAAATATTTTAGCGATAAATGCACAAACTTATCTCAAAAACCTTGCCAAGCAACTTCCTCAAAATCTGTGCCAAACTCCTCGAAATCAGTGCCCAAATTTCCTATACAAACTATACAATTTTGCACCTAGATTTTTGTGCCTGCATGTTGTATGGACTGTCTAGAAATTTGTGACTGTTGTATCCTCGATTTCTGTGCACAAACCTGTTGTACATATGCACAATAAATGCCTAAAAAATCATGCAAATTTCTTCATCTATTTCTATGCTTTATATATGTTGTACAACCTGCTCATAAATATGTACAGTACATCCTCATTAAATGTTGAAGATATCTCTTTTTGATTTGTGTGCCTTTCCTCTCCTTGGAATGTGTGCCAACCCTGCTACAATGTCTTCTTCACTTCTCAAATTTGTCTCTTTCTCTCTCTCCTCATTCAATGCTCATGAAAAAGTGAGGCACCTCAATCCCTAAGACCTAAACCTAAGATCTAATGGATGAGATTAAATCCTAGGCTATCTAGATTTACGATTGTGATTAAAAGTTACTTTATCACAACTAAAGTCACTTAAGTCACCCTTTTCATTTAATATGCTCAAAAAGTCACTTTAACTTTATATCTGATAAAGTTAAGGTCCTAGGGATCACTTTTGGACATTTCCCTACATGCTAGATGCCAAGCCTATGTGGGAAACACTTGTCTGAGGTACAACTTTTAACATAGATATTTGTAGCCTTCCATAACATCCCAATCCCCTTGGGTTATCATTACTTACATCGATACCTCAATCATGCAAGGGGATGGAATATAGAAAATCATAGTGCATAGAGGGGCGATGGCGTTATCGTAGATTCTCATGTATACTCTTTCATTCTTGTGTTCCCATAGTATTTGGAAATAAACATGAATTCGCTTATTATCTGGTTGTCATTAACATCCCAATCCAATGAAGCGATTCATTGCACAAACCATTCATCAAGAAAGATGACATACAAAATATCAAGTGAATGCCTAACATGGGACATTATGCTATAGAGATGGCATCACTCACTGTTGCAGAGAAGATAATTGACCAATTGAAAATCTTTCCAACTTCTACTACTTGATAAATCAATGGGATCCATGATTCTTTAAACTGTGTAGCATCTTGCTCCCTCTACAATCTACTTACCAATGCTATTACATATATGTATGACAGTGTGAGGAAAGTGGTGGGATAAACACCTTTTTTACGTGACTTTAATGCCTTTTCTTTTATCCACCATTTTTTTTAGTATTTCATGGTAATTCTTATCTTCTGTAAATTTTGTCACCCATTAATCTGTCATGCTCACTTCTACTTTGGGAAACTTGTAGTAGATATCCAAACTCGAAGGTTGAAATGAAGCTATAGCTTTCCCATTTTCATCTTCGAACCTATTATCGATCTCAGTACGACTAGGCAGTGGATTTGTGATTTCGAAAGGATTGCACACATCGTTAAAAAAAGGGTTGTACAACGCACAAGATTTTGAACTTTCACAAAGTTGCACTACGTCACAAATTCTTTAGAAGACGAGATGAAGTAAAAGCTTAGTAAAGAAAATTGAGTGCATCAAACCAGAAGTTCAAGTTTGGATCACTGTGATAACCATCCCAATGTTGAAATAGATACATCTCAAAGCATATTGTGACACATGCCCGAGACTCATGATAATTCAGAATTTTTTCTTGCGCACTAATAAATATTTGTATACAATGCACAACATTGTAATAGTCTAAAAGGCAGGTCTTCATGAGACCTGCGCAATGTCACATTTCTTCAACAAATGTGTGTGAGGAGGAAGAGCGTTATGCACAAAAGATTCCAAAGGGTGGGATTTATCAAAAGAACCGAAGTAGAATAAAAAAAACATTTCAAGAAAACAAATTTTGAACATGATTGAGAAGGAATTTGAGTGAGATCAAGTGATATGAAACATTCGAGTAGACTTGTTGAGCAACTTCAAATAATCACAAGTCTCGTGCAATAAAGGTCATCAATTGAATTAAGGAAAACCATAAAAAATGAAATCCCTTTTAATCAAAGTCAAAAGAAAAGAATTGAGATGCACTTACCATATCAGTAGGCCGAGAATCATGCAGAGTAAACTCATGAGGGGTCCTTAATTACAAGATATAGATAAGTTGTTGAGCTCAATGGGTCCTTAATTACAAGATATGGATAAGTTGTTGAGCTCAATAGGTGGGCATCTCATTGGTTGAGCATCTCAAGATTCTCAAAGTTAGGTGCCTATAATCGATTAAGAAAGAGGTAGTTGCATGCTACTATGAATGAATGCACTGGTTTGAAAGAGAAGTGACCATTTAGGGCTTAAGGGGAAGTGATTTGGTTCATGAAAGAAAGAATGAAAGAGTCCCACCTTAGCGAAAAAAGAGGAATGAATATTTCCCTAAATTGGCCTTTCTAGGTGAAAATCATGGTTATTTAGTAGCAATAACAAGTTCGACGACAATAGGAGTTTTAGACTCAAGTGATGCAAACTATAACGGCCATAGTTTGAAGGCCTACTTCAAAACTCAGCTCACATTGACTAACACTTAGAAGATCCATGTAGCTAAGGTACAAAATGAAGGGAAAATCCTCATATGGTGGTAGACACACACCTATCACCTTGCAACCTCCATCGAAAACTTTGATTGGCACTTGACATAATTTCAAACTTGTCATTTCCAAGCAGTTTTGATCATCTAACTATAAAGATGTAATGTTGACATAGTGTTTTCAACTAAGTGAGATTCCTATAAATGAGTCCAATGGTTCATCACGGACTTCAACAGAGTCTCCATCAAACTTGAGTAAGGGATTTTGAAGATAGCCTTGGCATCAAGTTCATATCTGGTTTGCTTCTTCACATCAGAAAGGAACTAGAACTCTTCAAAGTCCCTTCATTGGGTCATGCCTTTCAACTAGGTTTTAATATCAAAGCTAAGGCTAATCATCCCACCTAAATGCTTCCATATCCCTCGCAGATAAAGGACTTCACTTATTTTCTCTCAACCACCATTGGTTTTGCTTCATAGACATTTAGTCTCACTAGCCAAAGGTAGTGAAAATATTTCTCTTATCATAGGTGGTATGGGTGTTTTGATGATGAATGTTGTGTCTTACAAGCTAAAAAGGTGAAAGTTTTACTAGCCAAATCACAAGAAGTAATTGAAGAACCTACCCTAAGAAATGGCCAGAGAAACTTGAGTTCCATGATCCCAACTCCTCCAATATTTTGTTGGTCCTCTTGGTCAAGCATTACATTGATCTTGAGTGGGAATATATGTTCACCCACACTTTTTAGATTGGGTAAAAACATAGACAATGGTAACCGAAAGAACCTATTTGCTTAGCAGTTGTTTAAATCACTCTAGTTGTCAACTACAATACATCCACAACATATCAGATGGATGGGTGAAGGAAGAAAGCTCATCAACACCTATTATGTGTAGGTGTTTTGTCACTTTTTCAATTATACATTTCATTGGTTCAATTAACTATGATGTTACACCATTGGGCTATAACACCAATTTCATTAAATTTGGACTAATAAGTAAGAATCTAAACTAAGAAACTATGAATTTTGATTTCAAAAGTGTGAATATTGGTTTTTTCAAAGTGTGAAATTGGATTTTAAAAGTGTGAATATTGGTTTTCATAAGTGTGAATTTTAATTCGGATTACAAATAATTCAGATTCCAAAAGTGTCAATTTTGTGTTTGAAATTGTGAATTCTGATTCTAAACGTGTCAATATTAAATCATTATATTGTGTATTTGGATTTCAATATTTTAAATTTATTTTATAATGTGTATATAATATATAAATCCAAGATTAATATTTAGTTGTCAACAAATTTTTTTTGTATGTGCATGCATAATATCTTTTTTTTTTGTTAGCTAAATATCCCTGACTTGCGGGATTGGCATGTGGCTGAGATGCCATGACCCAGGGGCATCTAAGCAATCAAAATCACCCGAGGATCGCTGATCCAAGAGGATCTCGATGGCCACCCACCTTTTCCAACTAGTTCAAAACAGTTTTTTGGCAACTTACTATTTTTAGCAGTTTTTCGGTTCCCAAACTGTCGGGGCCATTTTGAGGGCCCAAATGACCTTTTTTCATGATCAGGCACCTCATTGATAATCAAAATCTTTGATTGTGTCCCATAAATGAATCTCCTCATCAATACCTTTCCAACGAGCTATCATGCGCCCTAAACGAAGATCGTATGCAAAAGTTACGACCCCGGGAAGTTGATGTACTAACTTACCCCAATGGGGCCCATATGACTTTTGACACTTCATCTCCTAGGGTTAGGTTTTTGGATGTCTAGGGTGTTGCACATTTTTTGTCCCCTAAATGGGAAAAATAGAGATGCTTACAAGCCCAGTTGGGTAGCTAGGCAAGACAACAGTAAAGGAAAGGCTTAGAAAGATAAAGCATAAAAGATAAACAAAGAATTAAACTAAGAATGCTAAAAACAATTAAACTATAGTGCATAAGAACATAAGAACAAGGAACAAACCAGACTCATGCCACCAATGGAAAGGATTGTATTAGTGGAAAGAAAACACCGAAGAGAAAGGGGGACTTTGGGTCCCCTCTTCCGCCAAGGGAGGGCTCTTGGACCCCCAAATATTGAGCTCTTCTTACAAATGAGGAACTATGATGAAATGGTGGAGAGAATCCAAAGCACATTCATTCTAGAGGTGATATGAATGGCTAAGTGCAATGGTTCTAGCATACTCTTGATGAGGAAAGAGGATCCTCCAAGAGAATATCAGCGGCATAACAATACAAATGAATTCCTTGAAAATGTAGTGCACCCATGGCTTCCTTTTATAGCATAACTTTGAGGCATTATTCAACCAGCTTTTAGTGTGAACAAGGGGCCATTTAGGGCACCCTTAGGTCTTTGACCAACCACCCAGCCGGATTCAACCGAGATTTGGATGTCAAATCAACTTGGAAGAAGTGGGCGGGAGGTTGACCAATATCATAAATGCGCCATTTTGAGGGATGCACGGTTTTTTGCGTCCACAATCGTGCATCGTGCGCATGTGCGCTTTTTCCTACATTTCTGAATGGCACATGTGCGCGATCTCCCTGTGTAGTCTTAGCACATGCTGATTTTTATTGTTGATTGTATAGTTTTGGGCCTTTTGGAAATGCATTTTTGGTCCATGGGTGAACTAATAGTTGTTTGGAGATGCTAGATTCTTGTAACCATTTGCGGATGGAATTTCATTGATAACAGATGCCCCCTGATGGATGAGGTTAGGAGCATACGTATAGCCGAAATTCATCAATGTTTCTTCTACTGAGAGTACCTTTGTAAGAAAGAGCATTGTGGGCACTGTCAAGAGCGATCCATTGGACGGAGAGGGGAACCTATAAGAGTCAAACCTTTCCCGAGGTGTGAAAAAAGAAAACTGTGTACAAACGAGGTGAGCATGCCCCATGCTCGTGTCGTGTAACTCAAAAAATGCGTGATACAGTAACTGAAGCTGTGTGTTGGTGTAGATGATTGCAGCACCCTCGAGGGCGATGCAATCATGGCTAAGGACAATTCTGATGGTGAACAAAACTCTGAAAAAAGGATAAGGACACCTGTGAGAAGTGTCGATAACGTGTAGACATTGATAGTCTATCAATTTCCAGAGGTCTTCGGCTAAGATAAAACAACTGCAATAGTCACAAAGTAAGACCCACCATAACATGAAATAGTTGTTGAAGTCAAAATTTAGGGGGGTCAACGACAACAGAGAACAGTGATGGTTTTCCCTGTGCCGTCTGAGACTCCTCATTGTAACATTAATGAGAGTCAAGATACCGACACCCTTCTGGAAACTGTGTTGATGTCGACAAAAAGGGACATGACTCCAAGAAGCAGAGGGCTTTGTGAAATCTACTGGATGAGAGCAGAAACTAATGAGGTACATGGACGAAGTCAAGATGTGGTAAGACTCAAGACTGCCCTTGGTTGGGGAGAGATGTAAAGTGGCAGCAACCGTGAAACTGAATCTAGTGTCAAGGGGGCAACTAAATGATGGTAAATTGTGCCATAGGCGTGAAAAAATGGATAAACACAGAGATCGAAAGGTGTATGGGTTTTAGGATACTCGGGTTTTATGGATAGTGAAAAATGCCCCAACCAAGGGCGACAAGGGTTGCTTTGCCGAAAAAACGAAGGTCGCTAAAGGCGACAACAGAAAGCTATGTAAATGCGAGAAAAGGGGTTTTGTACAATTGCTGAAAGAATAAAGAATAGTTGGGGATGTTTGTGCAGATACAGAAACGGGTTCCCCAGTGTAAGATGGCGTGGCCTAATGAGGGTGCAAGCTGCTCAAAAAACAAGTGGAGGGTGGAAGCCCCATAGGCAGGTTTCTGTATTAGGGAAATGTATGGAGGACAATCTGCAAATGGGAAAACTTATGGTGGGTGAAATGGATGGTTAATGATATTGCGGAGGTGCAGTCAAAACTAGAACCATGATGAAGTAATCCGAGAGTCCATTGGGTAGGCTAGCAAAATGAGGAGAAGGGGTATGTGGCTAGTTCTCGATGATGCGTAAGACTAATGGGACTCCCATCCCTAAAGGGTGAAAACATCATGAGTGTCAAAGTGTTAAGGGGAATATGAATGGGACAACTCATGCGGGAGAGAGTGCTACCAGCTGTCGGTACCAAAATGCAATGAAGGTGACAGTACTACAGAGCCAGATATAGGGATCCTAGAGGCAAAGATCGGAGGGTGTGACTGGGAGATGCATTTTGATATTCAGAGGGAATGACTACGTGCCAATGTCGATAATATACCTGGAAGGAGACCGTTGATGTGTAATGATCAAGTACCTGCACACATGAAAACCAAATACCCGACGTGAACAATATCTGAAGAGAAAGATCATATAATAGTTATTCAATAATATGTGTATGTAAGCATGCGCACCTGAGCGTTATATGAGAACAATGCCCCCTAGGGGCAGAGGATGGAAAGTGGCCCTGGGAAGGGAATGGTGTAGGTGACGGGGTCTTGATCCTATGGTTGAAGACAGATCGAAAAAAGGACACCCGGAGCTCCCGAAAATGAGTCTGGAAGTTTGGCAAAATGGACTATATATAGTTGTAGGGCCCATAATGCCACCTCATTTGTACCTGTTGTCTTAGTGAGTGGGCAAGAAATTTGAGAGGAGGTTTGGAGATTCCAGGTGATCAAGACAGTCGTTCAAGGATCCGTGAGTTTCAGGTTAGTTGTCGTATCCTCCTGCATAGGACTTAGGGGTTTGTTTTTTGGGCAGGGTTGTACGGGGGCCATACAGGGGGTTTTAGTGAGTGTGGGCCCACTAGTGCACAGACAATCAAGGGATTCCCGTGCATGAGTGTGCAGCTGTATTTTGGATAGTCGCGCAAGGGGGCACGTAGGGGAGAAGAATAGGCGCGCATGGAGTGCACGCTTGTGTGAGTCATAGCTGCGCATGCGTGCGCGCTTGTGTTCCTGACAAGTGAGCATGAGTGTGCAACTGTGTGACCAACAGTTGCGCCCGAAGGCATGACTGTTTATGTGACAAGGGCGCATGTGTGCGCCCCTGTGTCGTCGAAAGGCACGTATGAGTGCGTGACTGTGGGATAAACGGGCGCGCATATCTGCGCACCTGTGGAGAAAAACAACTGCGCTTTGGAGGCAAAGCTGAAAAGTGTAAAAACTTGATTTGATTTTATTTGATTTTTTTTTTTTTTTTTTTGGATTTTTGGGAGATTTTGCAGATGTTTTTATGGTTGATGTGTGTTGATCGAGTACTGTCTATGTGGATGCAGGTGACCAGTCTGGAAGATGTCGGTTCACTGGAGGGAGAGGGATTAGTCACGCCTAAGGGAGGCAGTGACCAACGAGGAGCCGGTGGTTCGCGATACTTTGGCAGCTTGGGGGATGCTGAAGTTCCTTGAGTGCCCCCTGATACGGGCCCAAGAATTTTTACTACAGTTCCTCATTAGGATGTGGGATCTGGATCGACATTGCTTCATGGTGCGGGGTGAGGATCTGGCCCTCACTGCAGTGGAGGATATATACTTTCTAACTGGGCTCCCTTTTTGGGGAACTCCGTTACCGGCAGAGCCTGTGCTACCGAGGGATGGGCAGTTGGTTACCCTAGCCCGGAGGTACTGTCTAGGGGAGAACTTTATGTCGGGTTCTGTGGTTAGTATTGGGGTGATGGATTCCCTAATGAGTTCGGCGAGGATGAGGGCTTTCTTGCTCTTGGGTGTTGAAAATTCAAGGTCATACTCCTGAAGGATGACGATCCATCAGGAAAATTTGCCATTGGTTTGTCGGCAGCTGAGCAAGTAGTGCATTGGGTTGGAATCTACAACGATTTTGGTAGTTCGAAGCAAGATGTAATGGTGCAACTTTTGGACTGCGAGGACAACTGCAAGAGCCAGTTTTTCTTCGTGGTTGTATTTCAGGGGTATCCCTGAAAGATTTTTACTAATGTAGTAAATGACATGCTCACGATCATCATCACCTAGTTGGATGAGAACTCCTGCTACTGAGACGATTGAGGTCAAGATATAGAGGATGTAGTCATGATTATAGTCGGGTGGACTAATCAACGGGGCATTGGAGAGGGTCGTTTTGAGATCATCAAAAGTGTTTTGGGCATGTTCGTCCCATTGGAATGGGATATCATGATGTAAGAGGTGAAGGAAACCATGTGCCCGAGTGGTGTAATCAGGGACAAAGCGACGTAAAAAGTTAGCTTTGCACCCATATGTTGCACCTCTGTTGTCCCCAAAATGGGAAAATTAGAGATGCTTACAAGCCCAATTGGGTAGCTAGGCAAGACAACAGTAAAGGAAAGGGTTAGAAAGATAAAGCATAAAAGATAAACAAAGAATTAAACTAAGAATGATAAAAACAATTAAACTATAGTGCATAAGAACATAAGAACATAAGAACAAGGAACAAACAAGACTCATGCCACCATTGGAAATGATTGTATTAGTGGAAAGAAAACACCGAAGAGAAAGGGATACTTTGGGTCCCCTCTTCCTCCAAGGGAGGGCTCTTAGACCCCCAAATATTGAGCTCTTCTTACAAATGAGGAACTATGATGAAATGGTGAAGAGAATCCAAAGCACATTCATTCTAGAGGTGATATGAACGGCTAAGTGCAATGGTGCTAGCATACTCTTGATGAGGAAAGATGATCCTCCAAGAGAATATCAGCAGCATAACAATACAAATGAATTCATTGAAAATGTAGTGCACCCATGGCTTCCTTTTATAGCATAACTTTGAGACATTATTCAACCAACTTTTAGTGTGAACAAGGGACCATTTAGGGCACCCTTAGGTCTTTGACCAGCCACCCAGCTGGATTCAACTGAGATTTGGATGTCAAATCGACTTGGAAGCTGAACCAGAAGTGGGTGGGAGGTCGACCAATATCATAAATGTGTCGTTTTGAGGGATGCACGGTTTTTTGCATCCATAGTTGCGCATCGTGCGCATGTGCGCTTTTTCTTGCATTTTTGAATGGTGCATGTGCGCGCACTCCCTGTGTAGTCTTAGCACATGATGATTTTATTGTTGATTGTATAGTTTTGGACCTTTTGGAAATGCATTTTTGGTCCATGGGTGAACTAATAGCTATTTGGAGATGTTGGATTCCTGTAACCATTTGCGGACGAAATTTCAGTGATAACATAGGGTTTTGACCTTCATGTTTATTGTAAAAAGGCCTTCAAAGCCTCATTGTACTCATCTTCTTGTGAATGAGCGTAGCCATCACATCTCTTCTCAGAGATAAGTTGCCACGATTCTACCAAGCTTGTTTTCATTCTGCATTTTACAGTTTTCAGCATATTTCTTATTTAATAGAAGTCAAGTTTTATTGTATCTCTGTTATTGTTCATTGTGTCTTTGTGTTAATATTATGAATCTGTGGGTTCATTTCATTCCTCTTATAAATCTAGATCAGTAGTATTAGAGTGCTCCGCTTCTTGTCATTTTTTTTAATGCATGTCCCGGATGCAGTCAGGGTATAGAGAGTTGGGTCTTGATCTTGTTTCTCTTAAGGACAACTGCTATCGCACGCCCAAGAAACCATCCATGACAGGCGAAAAGAAAGACGACGAGATAGAATATCCTTTCAAAATGTTTCTCAAGGAATCCCTTGAGCAACAGAGGAATGAGATGATGGACAACTTTGCACAAATCCTTCGATGGTTGCCGACAAGTGACACATCCACCTCAAGCGAAGGCGCCACCCCCTTCAAGGTACAAATCAATTTTGATATTCCTATATTTGAATCAAATAGATGTGGATGTCGTAGATAAATGGTTAAACCTTCTAGAAGGGTATTTTTCTGTCCAAAACTTTTTTGATAGATAAAATATTACATTTATGCTCCTCAAGGTCGTCCCCCAAGTCAAATATTGGTGGGAGACTTTCTATGAGCAAAAGAAAATAGAGGGATCCACATTATTTTCAGTTGCACCCACTTGGGGTTCCTTTAGGGATGTTATTAAGAAACAATACTACCCTATTGGAAGTTATGACGACTTGTATACAAGATGGACCACACTGCAGCAGGAAAGAGACCAAATAGTGCCAGAGTTCACTAATGTCTTCCATACCTTGTGTACCAAGCTAGGTATCAAAGATTCTGAGAGACATCTGGTGCTCAAATACCGTGATGGTTTGCATAGATACATCTAGACAGAAATGGAGTTTTTTGACATCTCATCCTTGGGCGCGACCTATCGATATGTCGTCAAAATCGAACAAAAGATGAAACAAAATACGTGGCAGTTTGGGTCTAGGAACCCCTCACAGTAGAAACAAGGCAAGGGTATCCCCAACCCACAGAACAAAGGACAGAGCAAAGATGGGAAACCTCAGGACAACCAGTCCAAGACGTAAGCAAAGAAGGACAATGGGAAGATGAAGAAAGATACCAGGAAGTGGTGTGACTTCCATAAGAGCCCCTGGCATAACATTGTTGATTGTCGCTCAAAGAAGTCATTGGTGGCTTAGGTAAAATCCTTTGAATCAAATGCGGGTTACGACTCTGAGTCAGAACTAGAAAAGGGGAGATGGATCATTGACGCAGAACCTAGTGCCACATTGCTACCACCAATATCCAGCCTGACGAACCTGATGAGCCAGAGGAAGGCGAGCGCCTCTTTCATTCACAGATGTGGGTAAAAGGCACTCCACTGCACTTCATCGTTGATAGCGGTTTCTAGAAGAACCTCATCTCAGCAGAGGTCATCAAGCGGCTATCCCTGTCAACAACACCACACCCGCATCCCTACACCATCGGATGGCTCTGTCAAGGAAGCGATCTTCGCGTCAGCCAACAGTGGCGCATGTCATACGTCATCAAGCCATTCAAAGATGAGGTATTGTGTGATGTTCCTCCCCTTGAAGTTTGTGATGTTCTTTTTGGCCAACTTTATTTATGGAAACATCATGTTGTATATGAGTCTAGGACTCGCAGTGTTATTATTACTTTGAACAGGAAATTGTACAGGATTCTCAAGGTAGTCCCACCTAGTGTTATTTCCTCGATCTTTTCCAAGCAATGTAGGAAGGTCATTTCTCGAACCCCGAAGTTTGCCTTCTTTGTGATTCACTCTCAAAGTGAGCAAAAGGTTGCAGCCACATTCACGACCTCCGCGACTGACCTCTCCACGCAGAAAAAACAAGTGGATAAGGTTGTGGAAGAATACAAAGACATCTTCTCATCACCTACTAGGGTACCTCTGCACTGTTGAGTCAAGCATCCCATTGATCTGACCCCCAACGCACCACTACCCAATGGGCCAGTCTATCGACGCTCTATGCTAGAAAATGAGGAGATCAAGTGTCAAATCCAAGAAATGCTCCACAAGGCACACATCCGACCCAACTAATCACCTTGTGGAAGCCCAATCATGCTGGTGCAAAAGAAAGACGAGAATTGGCGACTCTGCATTGATTATCGAGCCCTAAATAAATCACAATCAGGAACCGATACTCGATTCCTTGAATCGAAATCTCCTTGGTCAACTCAAGGGGGAAAAATAGTTCAGTAAGATTGATCTGAAGTCTAGCTACCATTAGGTCCTAATAGAACAGATAGATGTATGGAAAACTGCCTTCGAGTCAAAAGAAGGTCTTTTTGAATGGTTGGTCATGCCCTTTGGTTTGACAAATGCCCCAACAACTTTTATGAGGATGATGGACGATATCTTGTCGCCTTTTGCTAATTCTTTTGTGGTGGTGTATCTGGATGACATCCTCATCTACAACAAGACTTGGGTAGAACATTTGCATCATATTCAAGAGGTTCAACACACTTTGTGACAACACAAGCTATATGCCAACTTGGAAAAATGCCCCTTCGGCATGGACAGGCTAGGCTATATTGTTGATGTGGATGGTGTGAATGTTGATCCACCCAAGATCCAAGTCATCTGTGACTGGCCAACCCCAACCACGCTCACTGAACTTCGAAGCTTCTTACACCATGTCAATTTCTATCGCAGGTTCGAGTTGGGATTCTCCCATATTGCATGGGCCCTTAGTCAAATAACTAGGGGTAGTGGTAAGGAAAAAATTGTGTGGGGCCTGTCCCAACAGAAAACGTTCGATGATCTAAAGTAGTGCTTGTGCTCCGCCCGAGTGATTTCATTACTTGACCTGCAACAATCGTTTGAGATCGAGATAGATTCTTCAACCTATGTTGTGGGAGTATTCATCACTCAGCACAACCACCCTGTAGCCTATCATAGTGAGACACTATAAGATGTCATCCGTGAGTACCCTACTTACGACAAAAAAATGTACTCCATTGTGCAAGTCTGCCGCCAATGGATGCATTACATTCTTGGGAATGAGACAATCATCCACACTGATCATAAGCCACTGCAGTTCATGAAGGCACATGGAAAATTGAAAAATGACTGCCATTAGAAGTGGTCCACCTATTTGCAATAGTTCCACCTCAACATCAAGTATAAAACATGAAGTACCAACCGAGTCGTTGATTTCCTCAACTTACCTCCAGTCGTGACACTCACCATAGTGCTTGATTCTTGCGGCCACGAGACCTCCAAATGGCCCCACCTCTATGAGATAGATCCTAACTTCGCCAACACCTACCAGATGTTGGTCGTAAACACAATTTTCACTAATTTCCATCTTTAGGACGAGTTGTTGTGCCATATGGACCATCTCTGCATTCCATCAAGCAAGCAAGCGAAGCTGATTTGGGAAGCCCATTATAGTCGGGTGGCAGGACACTTCAGCATGGAAAAGACACTGGCAGTGTTGGAGAGACATTTCTACTGGTCGAAACTTTGACAGGATGTCAAGAAGTATATCTGGTCTTGCACTGCCTATGCTATTGCTAAACCGGTCACTAAGAAACAAGGCCTGTACACTCCTCTTCCTACTTCTGACAGGCCCTGAGAATCCATCTCAATGGACTACATGTCAGGCCTTCCATCCACCAAGCAGAGAAATGAATGTGTTTTTGTGGTTGTTTGTTTCTTTTCCAAGATGGCAATTATGGTCGCCTGCAAGAAGAGCATCACATCGGAGGCCACTGCCAAGATATTCTTTGAACTAGTGTGGGTACACTTTGGGATCCCACAAACCATTATCTCAGATCATGACATTTAGTTCCTCAACACATTCTGGTCAAGCCTCTAGTCACTGTTGGACACCAAGTTCACCAATTCCACTGCCTTCCACCCCCAGACGGATGACCAAACTGAGGTCGTCAACCAGATGATCGTGCACATCCTGCACATGTACAATTCCAAGAACCCCTGCACCTGGGATGAGAGTCTTCTCTATGCTCAACACAATTACAATAGAGCCATACATAGCTCAAACACCCACAACCCCTTTCACGTGGGGTTAGGATTTCAACCATTGTGTCCCATGGATGTTGCACTTCCCCTTGCAACCACCCAAGCAGACTCATTGTATGCTCCAACATTGAGCAGATCCAACACATATGCCAACAGATTCATGATATTTTATAGAAGTTCAATGCCAAGTATAAGCAGCGCCATGATCAACATCGGGTGCCACACCAATTTCGGGTGGGAGACAAAGCTTGGTTTCACTTACAGAAATAATGCCTTACAAGGCCTCATTAGAAGCTTCGTCCACTTCGTTATGGACCCTACACCATCACCAACGTTGTGGGTGATAATGCTTTTGAGCTCAATCTTCCCCCCTTCCTTGGTTTGCACCCAATGTTCAATGTGTACCTACTTTGACCTTATTTTCCACCATTATTGGACACCAGCAGAGGATCTAGCTTTATCGAGTTCTCAAAGCAAGGCAGCTCCTGCACCAAGGCAAGTGGCTCACCCGAGGCCAAATTCAACAGAAATTTCTTCATTTGATGGGAGCACTCAACGCAATGGAGACCATTTCTTCCTAATGGTGGACGATCAATCCAAGAGGATCTCAGTGGCCACCCACCTTTTCCAATTGGCTTAAAACAATTTTTTGGTAACTTACTATTTTTAGCAATTTTTCGGTTTCCAAACTTTTGGGGCCATTTTGAGGGCCCAAATGATCCTTTTTCACGATCGGGAACCTCATAGATGGCCACAGGCTCTATTTGAGAGCCATAAATGAAGCTCTTTGTCAATACCTTTCCAACGAGCTATCATGCACCCTAAACGAAGATTGTATGCAAAAGTTACGACTCTGAGAAGTTGATGTACTAACTTACCCCAACATGGCACACATGACTTTTGGCGCTTCATCTCCTAGGGTTGGGTTTTTGGATGTCTAGGGTTTTGACATTCATGTTTATTGTAAAAATTCCTTCAAAGCCTCATTGTACTCATCTTCTTGCGAATGAGCGTAGCCGTCATACATCTTCTCAGAGATAAGTTGGCACCATTCTAGAAAGCTTGTTTTCAATCTGCATTTTACAGTTTTCAACATATTTCTTATTTAATAGAAGTCAAGTTTCATCGTATCTTTTTTATTGTTCATTTTTTCTCTGTTTTACTATTATAAATATGTGAGTTCATTTCGTTTCTCTCATAAATCTGGATCAATCGCACTCGGCCTGAACCACACCAGCCCTTAACATGGTTGGATTTGACGTGTCCCCAAAGGTTTCGAACCAATGACTTCACTTACGGAGTTCCTTAACATGGCACTCCCTCACTGACTACTCTACACCACGGGGACATGTGCATGCATAATATCACCATGACATACATTGTCAAATTTATCAAGATTGAAGATATGCAATAAAATAAAAACAAGTAATAACAATCATTCCATTGTTTAGTTGTACTTTTTCATAAATATTTAAGACAACATACAATAAGGTTCCATAAAAACAACATGGCAACTATGAATCAATCATTTGTACCAACTTCCTCACCTTCACTGCAAATTCTATAACTTGTTTATTATGGAAAGTCTACTCATAAAATCCACATCCCAGG
Organism: Picea glauca; assembly: GCA_000966675.3. Lineage (NCBI taxonomy): Eukaryota > Viridiplantae > Streptophyta > Pinopsida > Pinales > Pinaceae > Picea > Picea glauca. The sequence goes on along the minus strand of JZKD02S1674146.1, from coordinate 46,868 downwards.
CCAAGATAGAAGAGAGGAAGTAACCTTCAATATTTTTTGTGTGATTTAGATCAAATTCTATTGATAATATATGAAAGGTGTTACATGCAATCCTTGTTATAACAAGTTTTCAGAGAAAACATGCTATAGTCCTTCAAAAAATAGACTAAGGTTATTCTAAGATTTTCCCTATCCCATACATGGATACAACAAAGTATTGATAATAAAAAAAATTGAGAGCATAGATTTCCTATTGCTAGACCGAAGATACTTGTAAAAAATAACATCAATACATATATATCAAAAGAAAACATAACCCAACATTGAAAAATAGTATAACAAAGGATAATCATCAAAGTTCTAGCTAACATTGATGAAGATGGGAGGTGTGTCCTCCCCAAGATTGGCCCTCAAAACTTCTTCATATTGAATTGCTTCCACATTGCCCTACTTCCCCTTTGTCCTTGTAGGCTATTCATTCTCATCCAAATCCTCGCTCCTTACCTCAGACCATAAATTTCATTGATTATGTTGTCATGTAACGTCCCCAGCCACCCAGGCTGGGACCTATCCCAACTTCAGGGCTGATACCACAAGTAATGCCCCAACTTATTGTTGAGCATCGTTAAACTAGCGCACAATTAACATCAGATTGCACGTAAACACTTGTGGAAATGTGCGCAACCCAAAATGGTTCTCACCGCACCACATTCCCTCTTCTATAAACAAAGTATAACAATGGAAGCAACACAAAAAAACATTGTACGCACCAGCATGTTGATCACACCAACATTATTGTGTGTATAACCCACTCTGAACATGTGAACATAACTACGCATATACTAATATGGAGCACATTAATTCCACCATGCACATAACCATACAGACACCCCTGGCATGTCCTACTTTCCCTGTGTGCGCAGACTACTTCCAACGCACATAAGGATCCAATCACTTGTGCACACAGACCACTTTTTGTGCACACGGTACTCCTAAATTCACTCAGGAAGCTCTTGACCATTTACCAGGACTATCTTAACATAAATTACTTATCAACTAACATACTCATCATGTACAACTACTAAACTGAATAACCACATTGCACTTACATGAATAAACAACATTAAACAAAACAATAACCATTATTCATATGCAACATCATATAAGAGATAGACCATAAAAAATACGAGTAAATGAGCACGCAATAAATAGACAAGTACATAATAACAATTATCTTTTAGAAAAGTCACCAACTGCATGCATGACTCAGACGTTCCAACCAGCCATAGACTTTGTTGTTCATAATCTTTCAACAACAAGTCACCCCTGAGTTGGGGCTCAAACTCCACCAGGGAAAAAGGACTTCTAGTGCTAATCTATGGTCTAACAATCAACGAAATTTCTCTATCCAAAGTGTCGACTGTTGCAACTAGTCTATAGTCCCTCATTCCCCACATGCATGCCCCACCCTAGGAAGTGTGCCCCTTCTTTGCTCAACAATCCTTCCATTTTCCCACTTCCCTTCCAGGGCTTCAACAATAGGCCGAATCAAAAAGTCTCAGATCACTGCAACTAATGGCCAGTGCACTAGGGAACAATTTCCAACAAACTCTCACCTGGAGAGAATGCTCACGGGCCTGACAACCCACCTCTTCGACAACCTACGAGCTTGACAACCCGCTTCTTCAACAACATACATACCTAACAACCTGCTTCTTCGACAACACACAACTTTCTCCAAGCACAAGGATATACCATACAATACAATACAGTGCAACAGAAACTCCTTTGCCAAGGAAAATTCGTCTGAATGAATAGAGAATAATGGATTCTCCCCCAAAATACACTAAGGCCAACAATATATATTGCATGCCTTCAACTGGACAATTGTCACCTTTAGAGCTAACTTTAGCAACTTGGTGACTCATTCCCATCTCTCGGGAACTTAGGATAAATAATATATCTGTAAGGTTACATTTTCGGAAATATTATTAAAATATTCCCTCCTTTTCCCTTTTTCGGTGGAGTTCAGCCCCCCCCCCCCATCTCTTTTCGTCTAGTATGTCTGTGCACAACGATGCTATTTTATTATTAACTTGAGTGTGGTACACTTTACAAGAATAAGCACACTGGCCTATTTGTGTCCCGACTCACTAGCCTAACAATCACACAAGCTCTCTGGACTCAAAGCATATACATGCATATATATACATTACAACCATTCCCGCACACTTTCTTGAGTGCAAGAAACACTGTGGAATATGCGCACCCTCCCTTGATGCACAATCCATCTGCACTAGCTTAGGTACGTGCAACACTATGGAATGTGTGCACCTTTTCTTTGGTTACAAACCTCGTGCACTACTCAAGTGCACGGAAAACCAAAACGGCTCACTAACCTATGTGCTCATTACATTTATACTTTTTGTCAATGGCTCACCGGCCTATATGGAAAATTACATCATGCATTGCTTAGGGTGGTGAAAAACCAAAATGGCTCACCATCCTATATGCACAACTACAGATGGGGTTCAAATTAGGGACATGACATGTCATATGTCTAGTCTAAATGGTCCAACTTCTAGTCTAATTGGTTCAATTTAGTGAGGATTTCATTTTTCTTAGAGCCTCTTAATTCCATAGTGACGACAATGAATGCCTTCATATGCCAGTATATGTCCACAATCTTTAAGAATTTGGTATCTCTGTTGCAAGAAAATCCAGTCTCTAAAACTCACGGGAATGTCTCCTCATCAACGTTAATGGTAGAAATCATACCCTTTATTCCCTAATCTTGTTTTCAATTTTCTAAACTTATTTTTATACCTCCTCAGAAAATCAATTGTTGTAGGTTGTTGTTGCCTCCACAACCGAGTACTTACCCTATTTCTTGAATGACTCTGAGGGGTAGAGTTCTCCCAGCATTTCCTCAGCCTCCCTTTGTGAATTCCTTAACTATTATCACCTTCCTCAAATCGTCATTTTTTCACCATCCTCTCTAGCTAAAGAGTCCACTCTTAATGCCATTGAGACAAATCAAATTTGTTGAGCTAAGAGTGGCTTCCTAAAGACTAGCAGGCTAAGATCCAAATTCAAATGTCAAAGAGCAAGGATATCGACTAACTTTATAAACATATAAACCCACTACCATTGAAACATATCTCCTTCTCCCTACATAGTTCACTATCCATCATATAATAAATCATATAACCATGCCCAATTTTACCATAATTTTGTTGGTAATTGAGACTTGTCCTTGATGGAAAAAGACAACATGAAGTTTAGAACATGGAGAGAAAGCCATGATGGCTCCAAGCCTCCACCTCCCTCCCTCCTATCTAATCATAACTCACACACATACCAGGCGTTTCTTCCCTTTGTACCCACTCCAAATGCATCTCAACATCAGGATATAGCCTCCCTAACACCCCATTTGGGGGAATTAACCTTCAATAGTTTCACATGAAGCAATATATATTAATTAAAATTGACTATTAATTTATGAGTTCTTGCATAATACAAGTCATTGAAAAACATCAATTATAGAAGTTGTTTTTTTTTCCAACATAAATTTTTGGGCATTGGGTACTGCCCTGGGAAACAAGGCCATGTTTGATCAACTAGTCAACCGCAAGTGGCATCAACCCTATTCGAGGTTGTGGTTTGGTCATAGATCCCTAGACAGGAAGACCAAAGTCCCCCCTAAACACTAGTGAACCAAAGCACAAGTGCTAAGTATAAAATTTATTTATTCAAATAAAGTCTCATTCATCAATATCACTCTCTTTCTCTCTCTCTATTTTGTTCTATCTATTCCCATTGTGCCTCAATTGCTTCAAATCCCTTCCCATTTATTTTTATTGTCTCTCCCTTCCAGCATGCCTTTGGTAACAATGTCCACATGATACATTCACATTGATGGAGGTCATTCCTTCTATACCAACAACCCATTGTTGAGTTCTTGTTAAACATTTTTTGTACAAAACTTTGTTTTCTCTCGACGTTTTTGTGGGCTTCCACCAATGAACCACTACCTTGTGTCTCTCAACAATAGCATCTGAATCTTTGTAAACATTTCCCTCTACCCCACATAATCATATTGCACAATGTAGGCTCGATTATCATACTATGAGCAATTGTCCCCCAACAACATCGTCTCTTGTAGAGAATTCATAGATGGGCTTGTTGCATAGAGGTCTAATGTAGAGATCCTCAATAGTGTGGACATGATCCCTCAATTAGGATTCCATGACTTCATGCATGGGTTGTATATGAGTATTGTTTCTTATTTCTTTCATTGTGGATGGCCATAAACTATTTTTTGAGTGCTCAATGTTCACAAAGGGTGTATCTAAATATTTTAAAATATTCTCCCAATAAGTTATCTTGGCATGCCAATATTTTCCCCCTCCCTTCTCAATCCCTTTCCTCCATAATGAAATATATGTTTCTAATATATTCCTTGTTTCTTATGTATCAAAAGGTCTCTTTACCTGAAAATTTAATAGTTGAGGTTTCCCTATAGGTAAATCTAGACGGCCATCGGGCAATGAATTCCACGAAATAATAAGAGTTGACCACTTTTCATCCCTAACTAAAACTTTCAATGATTTTCAAGTTACTCTGGAAGTGTTTACACCATGTTTAGTTGTGCTTCATGAGATTTAGGGAACATGGTGTATGTTCAACGCCTTAATGGTTCGTGGTGGATTTGCACACGAGACATGGTTTGTGATGGATTTTCATATTGGAGATGGATTACTCAGTGGTTGCTTGACCCAAGTTGGGTGCTTACTTGGTATGCTTCCCTTAGGTGTTGAAGTTCTCCTGACATCTTGGGTAGTGTTGTTCATGATGACCACATGGAGATGGTTGCTTGCTTGGAGAACAACCTACTTACGAGGAGTGTTTTAAATATTGGAGGAGGGTATCAAACCCTAGTTAACACAAGGTAGCTTGGATTCCTCCATGGACACTTTGAGTTGCCTCTGAGATGCTTAGGTTGTGACAATGTTCATGTAGGGAGAGTGGACCTAGTGGAGTACATGGATTAGGAGGATTAGTGGAGCCTTTGGAGTCTTGTAGAAGGATCATTGGACACACCTTGTGGACTGCCCTTATATTTGGAGCCTTGCTTGTGGACAACATCAACTTGGAGCTTGACACATGTACCCTTGGATTGTAGTGCTCTATGTGTGTGAGCCTACATGTGATTATTGTAGGTTGCTTTTAAGGGTATTGGACTGCACATGTATTTTTAGCCACCCTTACCTCTCATATATATAAAGGAATGAGAGCATCCTTCACTCACTCATCATTGTTTTTCTTCTTGTGAAGAGATGTGACCAAGAAGAGCACACTTGTCTTCCTCTCTCTCTTGTCTATTTTTATGTACTTGATCTCTCTCTCTCTCTCTAAGTCACTAGGGTTTATTTATATTCTTGGATTATCTTGAAGATTAGGGTTACAATTTCATCCCATGGAGATTTGGATATTAGGGTTTTTAGATGCAACCCTAGGTTGTACTTGGTGAAGAGAATAAGAGGAGGAGACATATTGCCTTAGAGGTTTTTGTTTTGTCTTTATTTCATAACAACACTCGGGCTTAAAATTCAGAAGGTTAATACTTGAGAAACCTGTAAGATAGAGGTGAAATTTCTATTTTGCATTGAAACCCTTGGAACACAGAAATTTCAACATGGTATCAAAGATTTTGTGGTTAAGATCAGTCTAGGTGTAAGAAGGAACTTGTATTTCAGTTGAAGATTGACTTAGAGACATGACTGACCTTATTGAGGTTGTTGGGTGTGATACGCTAAGTTGCTTGGTAGAAGCACTTCACATACTAATGATTTGTGCACTTGAGATTTGTTCAAGATGTGTAAGGTGACTCTTAGTCATAGAGAGTGTGACAGGTTGGGTGGAGCTCCCAATTTTGTTCCTTGGAATCTTAGACTTTAATTGCTTATTGAGGAAGTCAATCTTTGGGAGTATGTTGTGAAATAAATTACAGAACCTATTGATCCAACACAATTGGTTGTTCATTGGAAGAAGGAAGCCAAAGTGAAGAGAATATGTTAGGATATTTAGACATTTAGGAGTTAGTTAAGATCAACTTGGTCTAATGTATTGTTAGGATAAAGTGTGTTTCTTTAGTATGCATTTGTAATCCAACGGTCGTGATATGTTCTCGACATAGAGTGATATAATGACTCATATTCTCCTCGATCTTAACAACTACATTAATCTGTGGCTTAACACCAGATTGATCCACGATCTCTATTTAAAGAGCATGGAGGGTCATTTGTTGATGATAGATTGTGAGAAACTCTTTGTAATATTTTTCTTTTGCATTAATAAATTGCCTCAAGTGGCCACGTTGGATGGGGTTGTGGTTGTTTTCCCATAGGGTTTTTACCATGTAAAAACATCGGTGTGTCGATCTTTGATACAGTTGTGTGAGTGGTTACTAAAGGTGTTCGTCCTCTGTTGGAAAACATATGTTGTTGAATAGAATCATTCTTGATGTGAAGGATCATTTCATCTCACACATTGTAGATAAGAATACATGTAATCAAATGTTTGAAGTTTTGGTTGAGTGCTTTCAAAACTCTTGTGCTTCTCAACAAATGCTCTTGCAAAACTAGCTTTCAATCATTCATATGAGTAAGACAGATACTATGGTGAGCTACTTGACCAAGATCACTGAGTTGAAATATTAGTTGGTTGCATCTTGTTTGTCCTCTAACACTATGTCTAATGTCGGTATGTGGACAATGGAGCTTCAAGACACATGGCATATGATAGGTATTTATTCATTGGGTTCCATGAGCAAGAGGGAGGCATGAGTGTGGGTCTTGGTGAAGGTGCTACTTATCCAGTTAGAGGATTTGGATCCATCTCTTTTTAGATGCCTTCTAGTGACATTCTTGAGCTAGATGATATTCTACTTGTTTCTGGTTTGAGGACGAATATTCTTTAGTTTCTTATACAACAAATGTATAGTGGAGAGTTGCTTATGAGGGACTACAATGCACCATCAATGATTGTAGTCTAGCTAGTCCAAGGACCTTGATTAGAGGATCGAGACAGGGTGGCCTTTATAGGTTATTTATTGATCCAATAACAAATGTACATTCCAATAAGAGGTTGGATGAGTATTCTAGGTTTAAAGAGGCTCAAGAGCATATAGGAGTTCCCAAATCTTCAATGAGGGTGAGTATATCTCCAAGGAGGTATGCTAGTCATGTTGCATTAGTTTCTTCCATTTGTGAGCTTTCCAATTATCTTGAGGAGGAGAGGCGTGATAATTTGACAAAGGATGAGGTTGATTTTAATTCCATGATTGTAGTTGATGGTAGTATTGTAGAATACATGGACAGGTTTGATGGATTATCTCAGATAGAGGGAGGTTCCCATGATATTACTCTTGCTCTAGGATTCTCTTGAGATGAGAGAATTAACCTAATTCAAGTTGATTTTCCAATCATTGGAGGATTTGAGGTGCATGCCATGGGTTCTCACGTTCACAAGATATTGGTGTCCTTGCATGGGTTGTTACCTATACCACGAGCTTGGTATTTTGGGATTGATGAGTTGACTTGTACAAATTTCTATCTTTGCAAATTAGATAGATGTGATCCACTTATCTTGATCTTGCATGGATATGTGATTAGATTTATAGAATATCTTAGACAACTCTTGAAGCAATGTCCATTAATTTTGGTCCATGATGTTGATTTGGAGGATGATGGAGTTTGGTAGGTTGCTTATGTTCCAAGGTTATGTTCATTTAGATTCACAATTGGTTAGTATTATTTGAAGGATTGAGATGTTGTGATAGCACGGATGTTAGTTTCTTTACATGAGAGAGTGGTTGATTAGGGACTATAACATTTACAAATTTACATGTGGTATATTTATTGGAGTTGCAAAGGGAGTCGACGGGTGTTGGTGTAAAAAATTTCCTCATAAAGATGAAGTGTTAGCTTTCACATTACTTTGAAAGTGTTTACACCATGTTTGGGGTTGCTTCATGAGATTTAGGGTACATGGTGTATGTTCAACCCGTAGATGGTCCAAGATGGATTTTCATGTGAGTGATGGTCCATGATGGATTTTCACATTGGAGATAGCTTACTTAGTGGTTGTTTGACCTCAGTTGGGTGCTTGCATGGTATTCTCCCCTTAGGCATTGGTGTTCTCCTGACATATTGGGTGATATCCTTCATGATGGCTAGATGGAGATGGTTGCTTGCTTTGATAAATCCTTACTTCAGAGGATAATTGTTTTTCATATTGGAGGAGGGCATTAATCCATAGACAACACATGGTAGCTTGGATTTTTGTATGGAGGCTTGGAGTTGGCTCAGGGATAATTGGGTTGCAATAGTGTTCATGCCGGGGAAGTGGACCTAGTGGAGCACATGGATTAGGAGGATTGATGGAGCCTTTAGAGGCTTGTAGGAGGAGCATTGGACACACCTTATGGAAAACCCTTACATTTGGATCCCTACTTGTGGATAACATTACCTTGGAGCTTGACATCTATACCCTTGAAGTGTAGCACTCAATATGTGTGAGCTTACATGTGATTATTGTAGGTTGTTGGTAAGGGCATTGACTCACATATGTATTATTGGCCTCCCTTACCTCTCATATATAGAGAGGAGGGAGAGGGTCCTTCACTCATTCATCATTCATGTTCATTCTTCTAAAGAGATGCAATCAAGAGGAGCACACTTCTCTCTCTCTCTTTTGCATCTTCTTATGTACTTGACCTCTCTCCCTCTTGGAGTCACTTGGGTTTCTTGATATTATTGGAGTATCTTGAAGACAAGAGTTAGGGTTTCATCCCTTATACATTTGGAGATTAGGGATTTGAGATGAAACCTTGGGTTGTACTTGGTGAAGAGAACAATAAGAGGATACATCTTTCCTTGGAGGGCTTGCTTGAATGATTAATGTTTGTTGGTTAAGTTAGGGTTTTCTTGTTTTTCCATAGCTAGGGTTTTGGATAGCTATAGGATTGTAATAGCCTCGTGATAAGTCAATGATATGTACATAAACTTCATCTTATTCATATTAATGAATTTGTCAAATTTCCAATACTTGCATAAATTATAGATTCGATTTTCAGCCATGTATGTTCTTCATGGTTCATAATTTCAGCTATCTATGTCTTGTTGGTTTGACATAAGTTAAGGGAAATTATGTTAAGTGATTTATCATTGTAATTGAAGAAGATAAGGGTTGTTTTGTTGTTCTATTTATTGCTATAAATAAGTGTTTTCATCTATGGTTTATACAAGATAAGATTGTCCTAGATGGCTAAAACTTATTGGAACACTTTGGTCTCCTTTCTCTTGGATTAGCTAGAAGTTTAGGGTTGTTAAGAATTAAAATATTGTTTGTTGTTTATGTTGTTTTGTATGTATTTCATAACAGCCCCAAGGTTGAAAATTCATAGAGTTAAGGTACGAGAAACCTCTAGTTAAAGAGGTGAAATTTCTAAATTTTGAATTCTGAGAAATTTCCAAAGTCCTTATATTGCATAACTGGTCTACCATGAACAAGTTAGAATTTGAAGTATTGATATCCTTTAATACCAACTATCTTGTATTTATTGTCCAATAGGTGTGGATCCACAAACTTCTTGAAGTCAAAGAATTCATCACTTATATATTGGATGAAGGAATTATGATTGTCACATGTCCTATAAGTGTCCATCATCTCCGATAGTGAAAACATGTATTTCTACTTTATTTAATTTGACAACCTCCCATAAGTTCCATTTGTGTCTTCATGTGTGTGTCCCACTAGGAGGAAACCAACTTTAATAATATCAAACTCCCTTATTGTTGTTAAAATGGATGCAAATGCAAACACATGGCAATTTTGTTGGCATGTTTTTACAGGAAGAGTGTGCTTGTCATTGAAGGAAAGAACAACAATGATGATGGCGAACAGGAAAAGCATAAGCTCAGGAGGAGAAGGGAACAGTGTGCAGAGATCAAAGCTCAGAAGGAAAAAAGTAAACTCAGGGTGAGAAGCCTCATTAGTCGTCTGATCAAGAAATTGACCCTGTTGATTGTCTAATATTACGGACGTCGGTCATATGAGTGATCGTGGGCTTGAGGACCGTTGAAGGATTGTGACCGTCGAATCTGCAAGCCAAATCAATGACAGGGATGAATTGCAGAGATTCTAATCCTGCAATTGGTCTAGATCGTTAGATCTCATAAACCCAAATATCGATGATTGTGGTTGATCTAACAAACGATAAGATTAAGTCGGATTTAAGTCATGACCATTAGATGCGCAATCGCCAGATCAACGACAGGGATAGATTGCGGAGATCGAAAGGAGAATTAAATATCGTGCTATTTCCAATCTCACAATTAGTAAGGACCTTCATATCTTATATCCTCTAAGATCGATGATTGTGGTTGACTCACCAACAACACACAACTTCAAATTGTGGAGTTTTGGTGACGAGTTAAATCACTCGCAAGTTGTGGTTCCGCAACCATCCTTGATCGTTGATCTGCTTCAAGTGTCTTCATGACCGTTGGATCACTTTTAAGTGGAAGAACGGGATAAGCTAGAAGAGCAACATCGAAGATAGATCGAGCCATCGATCTAAGAACATGATCGACGAACAACATTTGGTTCACGTCAAAAGTTGCAAGGAGGTTACTATTCGGGGAATCTCACTTCGGAAGAATTGGCAACTTGAAAGTCGATTTACACGAAGCCTGAAATTCGAAATGAATAAAGACCATCAAATCTAGAGAAAATATGATGACCGTTAGATCAAGGAGAACCACGTCTATAAGGACATGTGGCAGACCAAGTTGGCAGACCACATCAACAAGGACACATGGCACAATCAGACAATGACAAGTGTCAAGTTGAATCCACACTTCAGGTACGTGCAAATCACTAATCTGAGTGACACGTGGCAGATACTTGGCTCGTGACACATCAACAAGTGACGTAAGAAAGCTACGTCACTCCAAGAGATTTACTTCGGGAGTTTCATCACCAACAAATGTCAAAAGTCTCGAAATCCCAAAGGACGAAGGTCCGAATTCACTCTCAGTCGCCGATCTAAGGTAGATTTCGGGAGTTAGGACAATTGTTAGATCCAGGAAAAGTACATATCTGATGCATTGGATATGAGCACCGAGGATCAACGGTCATTTGATACAGAGATGAATGCATGAAGGTTAAGCCTTTGGAAGAGCGCAGGAGAGCGGACTTGTCAAAGTCCCGAAGTAAGCAAGGACCATCCATCGTCAAGACTGACAAGTGGTGCACAATCCACAACTCCGGTGTGAATCACTTCGAGAGTTTGTGGTTGGCAAGGAAACCAGATCTCTGAAGACCCGAGGGCCAAAGAAGATCCAGGCCGTCAGTTGCTAGAAGGACGTGTGGCAAAAATCTGTGCAGTTCGGGGAAAAACACTCTGGGAGAAAGTGAAGGAAGCGAAGTTGAGTTTCGAAATCCCCGAAGCTCGAAGAGATGAACGAGTTGAGGACCGTCGATCTGTAGGAGGACACACGTCAACAAATCATGTACTCCGGTTGGAAAACTCCAGAAAAAAAGCGAGTAAGGAAAGTTGAGATTTCTGAACCCCGAAGGAATTGTGACTGTTGATTTGAGAAGACCACGTGTCGATAGATTGTGAATTCTGGGTGGAAGCACCACGAAGAAAGTAGAGTTTGAGAATAGCGACTCCCGAAGCCCGAAAGGAGAAATTGATCTCATCCGTCAGTTTGGAGGGCCACACTTCATTTGGTCATTAAGACTTAGGAGGGCGTGGATCCGGAGAAGAGGAAGGAAAGACGATAGATCGGAGTCGTTGATCGAAGGAATCTGTCAGAGATCGTGAGATCGATGATCATGCCTGATTGTGGGACAAGAAATTGCTCAGAAGTTAATTTTATGAAGGCGGGCCACAATCAAAACCACAATTTTGGAGAAAGGACACGTGGAGGCTCAAGGTAAATTGTGGGGCGAAAAGTAGTTTGATCTCAAACCACCTTTGGATGTGCCTGCATTCGCATGGTCACATGATAACATCGCCCAAGGTCACATAAGCGAAAGATAGGGGAAGGAGCTAGCGCTGCTAGGCTACACATTGGAGGTTACGCATTGAAAATTCAAAAAGCCTCTACGTGTATAATCCAACGACGCTGATCAAACCGAATCTGATTGAAGGGTTGATGTTTCACTTTGTGGTTTCTTGATTAGTTACGATTCAGTTACACTAACTGAATCATTATTATGGGGCTTTGGAATCATGGCTCTTGAGCATTCTGAGATTCCCGATATAGGCATTGGAGATTTGGAGTGTAACAGATGATGAGAGAAGGAATAAAGAAAACATGTCGTGACAGAGGCAGGTGGTTGTTTCTCGGTAAAACAAGTCAAATTGTATGTGATCAAGAAGATGACAGGAACAGAGCGTGAAAGATGCAGAGATGAAGAACATAAGCTAGACAGAGCAGAAATGGTGAAAAAAGTAGACTGTACGAAAAATTAAGCGCGAGAAGATGCGAGCAGGAACACACTGATGCAGGCAGAGCAGAGCAGTGTAGCCGAACAGTGATGAGACTGGTAAGCCATTGATAAATACTATATCACTGTAATAAATTTTAGAAAGAAAATATTTATATATCAGGGTGTTAGGGTGGTGCTAGGGAGGATTGTTTTCCTCGGAATTTCAAGTGGGTGCTTGAACACAGGGAGTTGTAGCTTCCATATGGTTGCAGCTAGAAAAACCAGGGTGGTAGGGTGGTGCAAGGGAGAACTATTGTTCTTTGTTGTACAGGTTGGTGCCTATGTGACTGGAAGTTGGTGCTTCCATCCAGTTGGTGCTTCCTTCTAGTGGGTGCTAGAGAAACCAGAGAGTTGGTGCTCTCAGCAAGTTGAACCTTGTAAAACAGAGGTGGTAGCTTCACATTGAGTTGATGCTCAAAGATAGATGATGTGCAAAACATAAAAACACTGCCTATCATTCAAAGAAGAAGAGGTTTTCTCCCTTTATGGGTTTCCTCGGGAATATTTGTTTATGTATACTTCATGTGTGTGATTGATTTTGAATACTCTATTGCTTCCCTGAATTATTGTGATCATCATTGAGTGTTCTGTAATGAGTTTAAAATGGGCATAATTGTTTAAACACAGTAACAACCGATTCACACCTCCCCCCCCTCAGTTGTCTAACAATTGGTATCAGAGCGGGTTCCTTTTATCTAAGGGTATATCCTAGAGATTAAACATGACTAGACATGAAGAAACTTCAACCAATAAGGCCCTCATGTTCAATGGAACAAACTTTGCCTTCTGGAAAGTTAGGATGAGAACCTACATAATTGCTTTAGGTGCAGATGTCTGGGATGTGGTAGAGACTTGTTATGTGAAGCCAGTTGTACTGGCTTCTAACGATGACAAGCTAGAATTCAACTTCAACGCTAAGGCTATGAATTTTATTCTGAGAGGGCTTGTAGAAGCAGAATTTGTAAAAGTTATGCACTTAGAATCTGCCAAAGAAATGTGGGACAAACTCATTAGCAATTATGAAGGTAATGATAAGGTAAAGGATGCCAAGCTTCAAACCTATAGATTACAGTTTGAACAGCTAAATATGAAAGAGAATGAAATTGTTGGGAAGTACTTTCTGGGAGTTGAAGAACTAGTGAATGCAATGAAAGGACTTGGTGAAAAAATTGAGGAAGCCGCTTTAGTTCAGAAAATTTTTAGATCTCTGCCAGATAGGTTCAACCCAAATGTCTCTACTATAGAAGAACTTAATGATCTAAAAGTTTTGTCTATTGACCAACTCCTAGGAACTCTGACTGCTTATGAAATGAGGATAGGTAAGTATATACCCACCTCTAGAGAAGCATCATTTAAAGTAGATAAGAATGAGGATTCTGAGCTTGATGAAATCAAAGCGAAATTTGTGAGAAGACTAGAGAAAGGATCAAACAAGTACCAAGGCAAGTTTCCCTTCAAATGTTTTAACTGTGGAAAGATAGGTCACTTTGCATCTAAGTGTCCACACAAGAAGAAGGACCAGAACGTTGAAGGTGAAGAGAAGTACAAATCCAAGAGATTTGGTAAAAAGAAAAGCTTATGTGTAAACAATGATGACTCTTCAGGAGACACAGATAGTGATTCTTCTTGTGAAGATAAGGTTAATGAATTTATGCTTATAGCAAAAAAGGATTATGATAATAAAAGCACAGGAAGTGATGTTAATGATGAAGAAGTTGTGGTTGACTTGGAAGGAGAACTTGTCAGTTCCCTAGAAGAAATTGCTAGACTCAGATTTAAGAAGAAAAAGCAAAAACAATTGTTGATACAGTTCGAGAAAGACAGTAAAAAACCTGATGAAGACTTTGTCTTACTAAAAGTGGAATTAGAAGAGGCAAAGAAAATAGAGGACATTCTGTAACAACAGTTATCAAAGAAGAAGACAAGATGTGAAGCCTTAAAAGAAGAGGTAGTAAAAACTGAAAAAGAGATGGAGAAGTTTAAAGCATTGTATCTCCAAAATCTTCCAAGCATTAAAGCCTCAGCAAAACTAAATGACATTCTGAGAAAACAAAGATCTCCTTTGTTGAAGACTGGTTTAGACTATGTAAGTGGTTCAAGTAGCAAACATATAGAAAGCAAAGAGCCAGTAAATATGATCAAGTTCCAAGTCAACAGATAATCAGATCATGTGAGTACTTTGCCACCAAAATCTAATAAAGACAAGATGATCCCTGATAAAAAACAAAGATATCAGAAGATGGAGCAACAAATGCCGAAAAGAAGGCCATCCTTCAAGTACCAAAATTTATTCCACGGTTATTGTTTTTACTGCTCTATTTTTGGTCATAATATTGCAAATTGTCAAATTAAGTTTAGAGACATGCAACTGAGGAGATCAAGAAATAAACAATCTTTGCAACATAGAACTAAACAACCAATGAGTAGACAAAGTTGCACCAATCACTTTGACCTATTGAACAATGAGCTCGAATGTTATAACTGTCATAAATTTGGCCACAAAGCTGCAAACGGTCATCTGAAGAATTACAAAGCAGATCCAGGGATAAAACCCTTAGCTAGAAATGGCAGCACATGGAAAAAGAAAGATAGTGAAAAATGTGGTCTAGTACTTTATCCTCAAAAACAAAAAGACCCCTGGTATATAGGCAGTGGATGTTCCAAGCAAATCACTGGATACAAGGATAAGTTTTTTTCTATAAGTAAAAGAAAAATAAGAAATGTGACCTTTGGAAATGATGAACCAGATAAAATCAAGGGTAAAGGGATGGTGAGTTTGAGTAATGGTAAAGGAAAATCCTAGGATGTTCTGCTTGTAGATGGGTTGAAGCATAATTTGCTCAATGTAAGTCGAATGTGCGACAGAGGATGTGAAGTGGTGTTCACTTCCAAAGATTGTAAGATAAAGTCTGTAAACTCAGGAGAAGTGGTGGCTAAAGGCATAAGGACAGATAATAATGTATATGTGTTGAAAGAATATAGAGAAGAGTGTCATCTAAGAAAACATGATGAAAGTTGGTTATGGCATAGGAGACTTGGACATCTAAACTTTGACCACTTAATCAATCTCAAACATATTGAGGCAGTAAAAGATCTTCCAAGAATATCAAAGCCACAAGATTCTGTGTGTAAACCCTGCCAAGTAGGAAAGCTAACCAGGACACAGTTTAAATCCAAGAGCTCTACTTCAATAGAGAAACCACTCCAATTAGTTCATATGGATTTACGTGGACCATCAAGACAGGAAGGCACAGGGAAGGAAAACTACTTCATGTTGATCTTTGATGATTACTCCAGACTCACTTGGGTTTCTTTTCTCAAACAAAAAGCTAAAGCATTTGAGAAATTTAAAATATTTAAGGCTTTAACTGAGAATGAAACAGGGAACAGGTTAAAGGTAGTAAGATTAGACAGAGGAGGAGAATTTATGTCAAGTGATTTCAAGGAATTATGTGATAAACATGGGATCAATAGAGAATACACAATCCCAAGAACTCCACAACAAAATAGAGTAGTTGAGAGGCAAAACAAAACAGTTCAGCAAATGGCCAGGTCAATGATGAATGAGAAGAACATTGGTCAAACCTACTGGGTAGAAGCAATACACACAACAGTCCATAATCTTAACAAATCCCACCTTAGACCACACAGTGACAAGACACCTTATGAATTGTGGTATGGAAGACCTGCTTCAATTAAACACTTCAAAGTATTTGGGAGTAAGTGCTACATAAAGAATAATAATGAAAACCTTGGCAAGTATGATGACAGGGCTAATGAAGGCATCTTCTTAGGATATGCTACCAATAGTAAAGGATATATACGCTTTAATAAAAGATTGTATAAATTAGTTGATTGCATTGATATAAAGGTTGATGAAGGAGTCCCAGTAAGAGAGGTGAGCAATATTGAGTCTACTACAGAGGACACAACTGAAGCTGAAGGTGAACAAGTCCAAGAATCAGAAAAATAAGTCTTTGAGTCAGATGAAGATACAAATACTCAGGCAGACTCAAATTAGCAGACAACATCAAATCCTTCCTCCAGAATTACTCAAAAGAATCATCCTGCCAGTCAAATAATTGGTGAGAAAGACAAAGGTGTACAAACCAGGGGAAGGATAATTGGTGAGAAAGACAAAGGTGTACAAACCAGGGGAAGGATAATCAAAGACACCAAGCAATCACATATAGCCTTCATATCCATGGTGGAACCCAAGAACTTTAATGAAGCCAGTAAAGATGTAAATTGGTTAAAATCAATGAATGAGGAACTGGATCAGATTGAGAAGAACAATACTTGGAAGATTGTTCCTAGACCTGCAGATAGAATGTAATTGGCTCCAAATGGGTGTTTAAGAACAAAATGAATGAACAAGGACAAATTGTTAGGAATAAAGTCAGATTGGTCTGTAAGGGGTATGCACAAGTTGAAGGACGGGATTTTGATGAAACCTTTGCACCAGTGGCAAGATTGGAAGCCATTAGAATATTTCTTGCCTATGCATGTCATAAGAACTTTAAAGTATATCAGATGGATGTTAAGTCGACATTTCTTAATGGAGATCTAGAAGAAGAAGTATATGTGGAGGAACCTGAAGGATTTTCACTAACAGATAATCCTAACTATGTCTATAAGTTGAAAAAGGCATTATACGGACTGAAACAGGCACCACGAGCCTGGTATTATAGACTAGACAAATTTCTACAGGACAAAGAGTTCAAGAAAGGTTTTGTTGACACTAATCTGTACATTAAGTCTGAAGGTGATGATTTATTAGTTGTTTTAGTTTATGTAGATGACATTATTTTTGGTTCAATGGCTTTCTAATTCAATGCAGACTGAGTTTGAGATGTCCTTGATAGGAGAACTATCATATTTTCTTGGTTTACAAATCAATCAGAGTTCTGCAGGGCTATTTATCTCTCAAGAAAAGTATTTGAAAGAGATGTTGAAGAAGTTTCAGATGGAAGATTCATCTCCTGTTAGTACACCTATGGTGGTTGGTTGCAAGCTAAGTATAGATGATATTTCACTTGATGTCAATCAAAGAACATATCGATCAATGATAGGTAGTCTTATGTACATCACAATATCTCGTCCTGATATAATGCAAGTTGTTGGAATGGTAGGTCCTTTTCAGTTTTCTCCTAAACAAAGTCATTTAGCAGTTGTCAAAAGGATATTCAAATATTTGAAGGGTACAATGACTTATGGTCTCTGATATCCTAAAAATTAGAATTTTCAATTAACTGCATATTCAGATGTTGATTGGGAAAATTGTTTGGATGAGAGAAAGAGCACTAGTGGAGGTGAATTCTTCTTAGGTGATTTTTTAGTAGCATGGCTTAGTAAGAAGCAGGGATCTATTTCATTATCAACTACAGAGGCAGAGTACATTGATGTTGCTACTTGCTGCACTCATATCTTATGGATGATACAAACTCTTGCAGATTTGACGGTAACTTGTATTGATTCCATTCCACTTCACTATGATAATACCGGTGCCATTAGTGCCTCAAAGAATCCTATTCTCCATTCAAAGATGAAGCATATACCAATAAAGTATCATTTCTTCAAAGAGCAGGTTACAAACAGAGCTGTTCAACTAACTTATATTCCTTCCACAAAACAAATTGCAGACATCTTTACTAAACCCCTAGCCAAGACACCATTTAAATATCTCCGTTAGAAGTTGGGTGTCATCCCTTCTCTCACCTAAGGGAGTCCATCCTGTTAGGGGGAGTATGTGTTGGTTGAATATCTGATACCTCTGAAAAAGTACTGCAACAACTCAGGGGGAGAATGTTTTCTTTGACATTGATGTCAAAGGGGGGAGAAAAGGTTTGGTCTTGATGCTACAGTTGGAGGTCTAAGCATAATAATGCAGCCTTTTAGGGTTGCCATCAATGCTAAAGGGGGAGATTGTTGGCATGTTTTTTTAAGAGGAGTGTGCTTGTCATTGATGGAAAGAACAACAATGACGATGGCTAATAGGAAAAGCATAAGCTCAGGAAGAGAAGCGAACAGTATGCAAAGATCAAAGCTCGAAAGGAAAAACGTAAGTTCAAGGTGAGAAGCCTTAGCAGCCATCCAATCAAGAAATTGACCGTGTTGATTGTCTAATAGTATGGACGTCAGTCATATGAGTGACCATGGGCTTGAGGACCGTTGGAGGATCATGACCGTCGGATCTGCAAGCCAGATCAATGACAGGGATGAATTGCGGAGGGCGAAAGAAGAATTAAACAACTCGTTAGTTCTAATCCCGCAATTGGTCTAGATCGCCAGATCTCATAAACCCAAATATCGACGATTGTGGTTGATCTAACAAAAGATCAGATTAAGTCGGATTAAGTCATGACGATCGGATGCACAATCGTCAGATCAACGGCAAGGATAGATTGCAAAGATCGAAAGGAGAATTAAATATCATGTTATTTCCAATCCCGCAATTAGTCAGGACCGTCATATCTTATATCCTCGACGATCGACGATTGTGGTTGACTCACCAACAACACACAACTTCAAATTGCAGAGTTTTGGTGACGAGTTAAATCACTCGCAAATTGTGGTTTTGCAACCATCCTTGATCGTTGATCTGCTTCGAGTGTCTTCACAACCGTTGGATCACTTTTAAGTGGAAGGAAAGGATAAGCTAGAAGAGCGGTGCCAAAGATATATTGAGCCATCGATCTAAGAACATGATTGAAAAACAACATTTGGTTCACGTCAAAAGTTGTGAGGAGGTTACTGTTCGAGGAATCTCACTTCAGAAGAATTGGCAACTTGAAAGTCGATTTACTTGAAGCCCAAAATCTGAAATGAATAAGGACCATCGGATCAGGGAGAAAATGTGATGACCGTTCGATCAGGGAGAACCACATCACCAGACCACGTCTGTAAGGACATGTGGCAGACAAAGTTGGCAGACCACATCAGCAAGGAAACATGGCACAATGAGACAATGACAAGTGTCAAGTTGAATCAACACTTCAGGTATGTGCAAATCACGAATCTGAGTGACACATGCAACTACTCGGCTCGTGACACGTCAACAAGTGACGTAAGCAAGCTATGTCACTACAGGAGATTTACTTCGAGAGTTTCATCACCAACAAATGTCGAAAGTCCTGAAGTCCCGAAGGACGAAGGTCTGAAGTCGCTCTTAGTCGTCGATCTAAGGTACATTTCGGGAGTTAGGACAACCGTTATATCCAGGAAAAGTATGAATCTGATCCGTTGGATCTGAGCATCGAGGATCAACGGTCGTTGGATCCAAAGATAAATGCACGAAGTTTAAGCCTTTGAATGATCACAGAAGAGCGGACTTGTCAAAGTCCTGAAGTAAGCAGGGACCGTCCATCGTCAAGACTAATAGGTGGCGCACAATCCACAACTCCAGAGCAAATCACTTCGAGAGTTTGTGTTTAGGAAGGAAACTAGATCGTCAAAGACCCGAGGGCCAAAGAAGATCCAGGTCGTTGGTTGCCAGAAGGACGTGTGGCAGAAATCTGTGTAGTTCGGGGAAAATCACTCTAGGAGAAAGCGAAGGAAGCGAAGTTGATTTTTGAAATCCCCGAAGCCCGAAGAGTTGAAGGAATTGAGGACTGTCGATCTGTAGGAGGACACATGTCAACAGATCGTGTACTCTGGTTGGAACACTCCGGGAAAAAGCGAGCAAGGAAAGATGAGATTTCCGAACCCCGAAGGTATTGTGACCGTTGATTCGAGAAGACCATGTGTCGATAGATCGTGAATTCTGGGTGGAAGCACCATGAAGAAAGTGGAGTTTGAGAATCGAAACTACCGAAGCCCAAAAGGCAAAATCGATCTCGTCCATCGGTTTGGAGGGCCACACGTCACTTGGTCATTAAGACTTAGGGAGGCGTGGATCCGGAGAAGAGGAAGGAAAGACGATAGATCGGAGCCGTTGATCGAAGGAATCTGTCAGAGACCACGAGATCGATGATCATGCCTAATTGCAGGACCATAAATTGCTCGAAAGTTAATTTTCTGAAGGCGGGCCGCAATCAAAACCACGATTTTGGAGAAAGGACATGTGGAGGCTCGAGGTAAATTATGGGGCAAAAAGTAGTTTGATCTCAAACCACCTTTGGTCATGGCCACATTCGCATGGTCACATGATAGCATCACCAAAGGTCACATCAGCAGAAGATAGGGGAAGGAGCTGGCGTTGCTAGGCTCCAGATTGGAGGTTACGCATTGAAAAGTAAAAAAACCTCTGCGTGTATAATCCAACGACGTTGATCAAACTGAATCTGATCAAAGGGTTGTTGTTTCACTTTGTGGTTTCTTGATCAGTTACACTAATTGAATCATTGTTCTAGGGCATTGGAATCATGGCTCTTGAGCACTCTGAGATTCCCGACATGGGCGTTAGAGATTTGGAGTGTAACGAATGATGAGAGAAGGAATAAAGGAAACATGTCGTGACAGAGGCAGGTGGTTGTTTCTCGGTAAAACAAGTCGAATTGTATGTGATCAAGAAGACGGCAGGAACAGAGCGTGAAAGATGCAAAGATGAAGAACATAAGCTGGACAGAGTAGAAATGGTGAAAATAACAGACTGTACAAAAAATTAAGTGCAAGAAGATGCAAGAAGGAACACATTGATGCAGGCAGAGCAAAGCAGTGTAGCCAAACAATGATGAGACTAGTAAGCCATTGATAAATACGGTATCACTATAATAAATTTCAGAAAGCAAAGATTTATATCTCAAGGTGGTAGGGTGGTTCTAGGGAGGACTGTTGTCCTCATAGTTTCAAGTGGGTGCTTGAACACAGGGAGTTGTAGCTTCCATCTGGTTGCAGCTAGAAAAACCAAGGTGGTAGGGTGGTGCAATGGAGAACTATTGTTCTATGTTGTATAGGTTGGTGCATGTGTGACTGGAAGTTGGTGCTGGAACACTCAGGGAGTTTGTCCTTCCTTCTAGTGGGTGCTAGAGAAACCAGAGAGTTGGTGCTTCCTTCTAGTGGGTGCTAGAGAAACCAAAGAGTTGGTGCTCTCAACAAGTTGTAGCTTGTAAAACATAGGTGGTAGCCTCACATTGAGTTGATGCTCAAAGACAGATGATGTGCAGAACATAAAAACATTGCCTATCATTCGAAGAAGAAGAGGTTTTCTCCCTTTATGGGTTTTCTCAGGAATATTTGTTTCTGTATACTTCATGTGTGTGATTGATCTTGAATACTCTATTGCTTACTTCCCTAAATTATTATGATCATCATTGAGTGTTCTGTAATGAGTTTTAAATGGGCATAATTGTTTAAGCACAGTAACAACTGATTCACCTCCCCCCCCCTCTCAATTGTCTAACAATTTTTTGTTATCGCATGATCCAGGTGGATATTGGTGGCCACCCGCCTATTCCACTTGGACCCATGCCATTGTTTCTTTCATTTTTTTAGTTTCCTTAATTGTAGCACAATTTACTATTTTTAGCAGTTTTTCGGGTCCTGAACTTCCGGAGCCGTTTTGAGGCCCTAAATGATGTTTTTTGGGCATGAATTCTCTGGCGAATATGAGTTTGTTTGAAACTCAATATTAATTGTCTATAGTGTATTCCTCGGATATATCTTTCTAACGATGTATCATGTGCGTCAAACGGAGATAGTATGCCAAAGTTACGACCCCAGGAAATTGATGTACCAATTTACCCCAACGGGGCTCATATTCTGGCATTTCATCTCCTAGGGTTAGGTTTTTGGATGTTTAGGGTTTTCCATTGTTTCTCAATAACATATAGGCCTTCGAGCCTCATTGTAACATAGATTTCATAGGCCAGTAGCCACCACATCTCTTCTCAGAGATAAGCTACCAGCGCCCGAGCTATTTTATTTACATTCTATCTGTAAGCATATTTCAGTCATTTGTTGTTAATGAAATGAAGTTTTACTTCCATTGCATATCTGCGTTTATGTGTAATTATGTATTTCATTGTGTTCCTGCATAAATTTGGATCATCGCATGCATAACTATCCATTTACATGAATAATACTGGTGAAAATTTTATATTTTACCTATAACAATTTGTTTTATCAACACTTGCCTCAAGAGCTTGCATATCATCTTGCTTGTAGACCAAACATTTTTCATAAGACATAGTTTGTAATAGAGCATCATGCAATGGGTAGCTTGATATGAATCCCCTCCTATACAACAAATCTCCATTTCAATCCATCAATGGTTCTTCAAGATTCTTGAGGCATTTGGATAATGAAATCATAAGGAAGTTTGAACCTATCTCCAAAAAGGAAAGGCTGAAGTGGCTAAAGTCCCCAGTCTTGTGTCTATGTGTAAGCATGCTAGTTAAAGAACTTTGGAGATTCATTACACTATTCATAGCCTTTGCCTTCTTACACAACCTTGGTATAGAAGTCTTTGTCTTGTCCATCTTGTCATGCACAATGCTCAAGTAAATGCTGGGATGCTTCTTTAAATTTAATTTATGGGCACAATACACATTGTGACAACCTATAATATAGTTATTACGGGCCATTTGAACTATCTGCAACCATTCTAATTTGTCTGCATCAATGGTGGCCCTAAGTTTGTGGTGACTGGGACACAATCATTACACCTTGCAAAGAAGTTATTCTTTGTGATCTCAAAACCTAAAATTTGATTTGTCATTATTGTACTGAAATGGGATTGTGAGTCATATTTCAAGGCAATGATCTAAGAGGTGCCCTTGTTCCATCTTGATGTATTAAACATGATGGAAGTGGAGCCTTATTGAATTTCATGCACAATCTTACTGACACTAACCATTGTCCTCTTTTTTAAACCAAAACTGGGAAAATTGCATTATAAAGGCTATAGAAAAAGTTGAACACCTAAGTACAAAAAAACAATTATCCCAAGTTTCCAAATGGGATTGGCAGCTTCCAAAAACCATAGAGAAAAATTTACAAAATTTTATATATATCACATCCTATTGATTCTTGCATAAAAACTTGTAGATGTATAACTTAAAAAAAGATGCCTAAAATTATAATTACTTTGATAAACATAAAAAAATTATGAGAAAACATGGCAACTAATTGTTTCTTCCTGCCCATGATGTAGGGGGGGAGTTATAAGTCTCCAATTTCATATCTTCTAGCATACAATGCGCTATGTCTTCTTCCTTTAGGCCTGCTTGGATAGATTTTGTGGACATTCTATGGTTGGAAGCTATGGAGTGTGAATCTTTACTCAGATTAATAACCATGTTTCTCAGCATATTACGCTCAACCTCCAATTCATCATTTTTCTGTTTTTGTTATACAAGGGTATTCATAATCATAGTTGTCTATTAGGTGCACTGATGTTTGTTCTCATGGACCTTGGAGGTCACTGAGAAAAGGGAAGATCTATTGTATTAAATGGACTCATCATGTCTTCTCAATACCCTCCTAAATTCGTGTGCCTCTTTGTAATCCATATGATCAACAAACCTCGAAAATCAATTGGACCAAAGATTATACAATATAGTGCAAGACTCGAATTTGTAAAAGAGAGAGAATTCCCAATGATCCGCCTATTTCTAGGACTCAAATATAAATCCCTTTGTCCATAGATAAGTGCCAAATAGCAAGAATTTCCCAAAACTAAGGAACAAGGTATCTGAGGGATCATAATTCAAAATGTATCGGAGAGAAACCACCTAGAAAGACTCTCAAACGTAGAGAAGAACCTAGTAGTGAGATGGTTCTATGCCAAACAATCTCTAGAAAAATCATGTGTCTTGAAAAAATACCAGAGTCACACACAAAACCTTGCCCAAAACCACACACAAGACCAACAATATTACCTTTTCCTCGAGGTCCAATACCAATAATGTATTCCTACTTCGCACCTTGAGGCAAACTCAAATAAATTGAAGTTCTAGAGAATTAACCAAAGACGAAGAGAAGATCTTACCAAGATGGTCAGGTGAACTTCCCCTTTGCATCGCCACAAACATTGAATCCCAACCTCACTACAAACCGTTATCCCACCTTGTTGAAAAAACCCTTCAACAATGCGTTCAAGAGATGAACCAACCATTAATCCATCCATGTGAGAGATGGGAGTGCATGTCCTTTTGAACCTATACCCTATGCTTGAAAGCCAGTGGCAATGATTTACTACCAAGTGGCAATTAATTGACAAGCTGAGTGTCCTTGTCTTCATAATCAAAGGTTTCTAATATTGTTAGGGGATAGGTTGGAGGCACCACCCATCATTTTTCCTATTGACTTCAGGGTTGTAAATGACCACCTCATTGGCCAATGAATGTACTTGATGATTGAATTCCCGAAGAACCTAATAAAACAAAACCTTGTGTATATTACCCATCTCCTTCTAAACTTGAGATATGATTGAGGCAAGTTCACTATCTGTGGGGACGATTTTCAAGATCATGTGGTTAGTTATTGTGCTTGAATCCCTTATTACAATCCAAGAGCTTAGTATAGCTCCTTTGGCTAAAAGGATACCTGGATAAAGTGTGTAGGCTTCTACTTGATTATTTGTGGCCTTTTTGAGACCCTGTGCATATAATTTTTCTACATTTCCTTCAAGATCTAGGATGATCTCCTTGTCCTGCCACCCCTACTAACACTAGTCACTCTTGCAATAATATTAGAAATGGATTTTTGTAATCTACTATTGTCCTTCATTGTCTTCAAGACACCATTTCTAAAAATATCCTTAAAATGGTAGAAAGTGCCTATTTTTGTTCCATAAGCTTTATATCATGCATCTTAACAAATATTGAATGTGTCAAACTTCATTGTAAGTAGAGTTCTTTTATTTCCTCCTTGTCTAACAATAGTAACATTTGATGCTAGAAAATTTAATAGAAATTCTCTTGTTAAATTTCCATTCATGAGAAACACCTTATTAATACCCTCGACCATCAACCCATCGATATTTTAGAAATACAATCATTTTTATGACAATGTGTAGCATGCATACCTATAGTGAAAGAATTTCCATTAGATGTTTCAATAGAGTTTATACTCGAATTACTTTTAGAAGAGCATTTGTCCTTTAGCATTTCAGCTAGTCGTATCGCCTTGTTATCACAATTTGTACCTCAACACAATCTACAATACCCATAGGTGGATACCACAGCTACAAAGGAGTTGCTTCTATTATGTCCCATAATTTGACCTCAATTTTCTTTGCACATTCCTTTAATATCACATCCAAGGGGGTGCCACTAAGGTCAAGCAAGTGGTTTGTAGATCATATCCATAGAGATCCCTCCCATATGCAACGTTTATCACATTGAACAAAGACTTTCTCAATTACAATCCAAATTCATTACCATCTAGTGGTGCAAAGTGCCCTACCTCTCTCTCTCTAGAACATTTGAAATTGATCCCATGGCAATGCAATTTAGCTCTAAAAAACACTTATGGAACATGTTTACCTTTACTCTCAAGAACTTAATGTTTCGATCATGGTTCGCTTGTGTCAGTGAATGTTCAAATTGATTAATACCTTGAACCCTTAGGATAGAACCTATTTTGAAATACACCATTTTGTGTATTGACCAAGGTACCAAACTAGCAAGCCCCGACTCAAAAGATCAAATGTCACAAAGCAATAGTAGTTCGTTCACTAATACACTAAATGTGAGAGGTCCCAAACTTTCCCTTTAATAACATTGCACTCATCCATATTTGACACAAGACCCATGATTATGCAATCTCTTTGCTCTGAACATCTGTGTAACAATCTAACTTTCCTAATGAAGAATGTTGACCTAAATTATATGTTTTTAATTCTATTATTAGAATTGATATCATTTATATGCTAAATGTGGTGAACTATTTGTGATGCATCCCATTTAATAAATGCACCCTTTGTTTCTAACAATGTGTATACACCTCCTATTGCATGTGGCAATTAAATATCTCCATTAAAAGCTTTAATTGCATTCACTGTTGAAATTTTGGTATGCTCGTTTAACCATATACGATGTCACATCATTGTCACCCAACCATAGGCATTCACATATGCCACCCCTAAGCACACTAACTTTTACTTAGAATAATTCTAGCAAGCCTACTCCAGAACCAATAGATAAACCCTAGTCGCTAACTACAACAACAACTCAAGACAAGTAGAGCACTCCTTCTCCAAGGGTAGCACACAAGAGAGAGAGTCTCCATATCCACAGAACAAGTACCATACACAATTGCAGCACCTACGGCTGCACTACTCTCTCTCTCAAACTTGCACCATGCTTAGCAAGAATATCACCAAGAGAGAGACCAAGACCAAGAGATGACCATGCGCCTTTATTCCTCATTGCAACTGCAACTGCATCTCTCCACAAGACTTGCGCATTAACTGGGTGTACAAATGAGCTAAAATGTCCTCTATTTATATCAATCTATCCAATGACTTTTCTGGCTGGGCTGACTTGACTTTCTGGTAATTATATTTTCTGTTTATCTTTTTCCTGTGGAGCCGATTTGCATTTTTGGAATATAATATTATAATATTATTTATTCCGCTAGGCCGACTTGTCTTCTAGGGTTTCGACACATTTGTTTAATGGTTCACTTGCTTTCGGAATATTCTATTCTAATTCATAGGTTACATGTGGTAGTTAATACCTCTCGCAGCTACCAAAACAACAACACTCCCTCTTAGCTAGGGAGGTATTAACTAAGATGTTCTTCATGTAATGGTCTCAAACACATCCATCCATCTCACATGGAATGGGAAAGACTCACATGGTCTTGCAAGCCAGCCTACAAGTAGCATCACCATATCCACACAGGCTATCATATGATCAAACAGATCATGTAACAAGTATCATGTAACAAGCAATATACAGGAGCAAGTGTCTCATCATAGTCTTCTCCCTCTTGTTGGGAGAATCCTCTGGACACAAATCAGGGTTTGTAAATCTCTAGGCTATTTATCTGCAACATGTTTGATCTTGTAGATCAACTTGGAAGTCACCACTTACTTTCCTTCTGGTCTCATAACTAAGGAAAAAATATGTATCCCAGTCCTTTTGACTGCCTTCCTCCTCGATCATTGTAGCAAAGTCTATTGAAGCAAAGGAATCTTCCCATAAAATATCATATCTCCTCGAAGCCTCTGAAGCTTCGATCTAGCCTTCTCAACCAATGGCATCTGTCTTTCAGTTCTGGAAGACGTCTCTCTCTTCCACCTGAATCTTAAAGTATTTGAGTCTCCATTCTCCCTCTCAAGCTTGACTCCCTCTGAGTTTGTATAATCTTCGGAGCCATCTTCTCCTCATGATATGGGGTGAAGGGTACTTTCCTCGGTAAGAGGGAGTGTTGAGATTTGGGTACCTTGGAAAGTGGCCCCCTTATGTTTGTGAGCTTCTAAACACATGTGGGAAGTACTTTGTACCATGTACTTTATGTCTAATTTCACTTTGACTTGGGAGATTTAAGTCAAAAGTGAAATTTGGTCATTTTAGCCTAAAATGACTATTAATTCACTTTGTGGGTGAATTGAGGGACATAAAGTGAAACTATGAAAATGTAAGTAAAGTGGGTTTTGAGTTGAGATTCTTTTGGAGAGATCTCAACCATTGATTAGGAATGAGATGAGATGATCTCATCCACACATACTTTAGGTTTTCTCATATTTCCTTAAGAGGGGCGCATAGGGCAAAGGAGGCTCATTATTCCTTGTTATGTTCACCAAGAGAGTTGGGATATGAGAATGAGGATGAGGTTGGAGGCATTGAGTGAGGAACACTTGGGCACCCCCATTCATGGAGGTAGCCAGGAGGCTTAGTCCTTCATTTATTTTTGGAGCTTGTTCTTGCTAGGAGGAGGGCACACTTGAGGAGGAGAGCGCACAACTAGCAGGGAGGACTTGCAGAGCTCAGATTGCAGTGAGGACAATTTCAGTGGAGAGCTACAGCACAGATTCAGAGTATTATGGGAGGGTTTCTGCATTAGAGCTTCCAGTTGGTAGAGCGCTTCAGTTCAGTGGTCTTGGCAACTTGTGAGGAGGGTGCACCATCCTAGGGCGCATCTTCATCATTTGGACTTGTGTTTCAACTTGGTTCAAGCTGCTATTGTATCAGGTTCATTTGTTTATTGTACTTGTTCTATTCCTCCTTCTATTCTCCACATTTATACACTCGGATTCCAAACTAGTTTTCCCCGAAGGGGTTTTATCCAGGGTCATGTTGACCAAAAATACCTGTGTTCATTTTCATGTATGCTAATGTTTAGAACAACATTATTTCAGCTCTAAAATATCTCTAGGTGTGTTACATAGCTTATGGTATGCATGTGCTAACATCTTGTGACAAAAACTACATGCTAGAGAACCTTAATGGCTTATGTAACTGTAACAAAACAACAAAGAAGTTATTGAATAGTTTGTTGTTATAAAACAACAACAAATCCTTGTTTGACAGTTGAAACTTAGAGCCAACTTGAGGTCAAAGACAAACCTAGTTGGTAGCTTGTTAGGACCCTTCAGCCTATGGTTGGGTGGGAATGAAAGAGCATTGCCTATGGAGAAACGAGCAGACCTATTTTTTTTGTAACTTGTGTTTGGTTAATCTTCTTGAGATCCTGGTTATTTACTGCAGTTGTAAACTAGTCTAGAAATCAACAACTTGCAATCTAAAGGAAACTGGAGATGTGCTAGGGTAAGGCACACTAGAACAACCAAAGATTAGGCCCAACGTTTCACAAAAACTTTACTGCAACTGGTGTTGGCACTGCAACTAGCACAAAGGAACTGGCACTGCAAACATAGGATTTTTATGAGGAAACCCTAATATCTCAACTTCAAAAATTTGCATATCTGATCCGAGGAAGAGATGTGCCCCACTTAGGCGACCTTCTTAGTGAGTTCAGTAAGCGCTCAACGAGGTTGACAATGGGGGAAACTGAGGATCTTCCTTCCAGCTGTTAGATTGTTATGAAGGAAACCAACTCTGATACCATGTTGAAATTTTGGTATGCTCGTTTAACCATAGACAATGTCACATCATTGTCACCCAACCATAGGCATTCACATATGCCACCCCCGAGCACACTAACCTTTACTTAGAATAATTTCGGCAAGCCTACTCCAGAACTAACAAATAAGCCCTAATTGCTAACTGCAACAACAACTCAAGACAAGTAGAGCACTCATTCTCCAAAGGTAGCACACAAGAGAGAGAGTCTCCATGATATCCATAGAACAAGTACCATACACAATTGCAACAACTACAATTGCACCACTCTCTCTCTCTCAAACTTGCACCATACTTAGCAAGAATATCACCAAAAGAGAGACCAAGACCAAGAGATGGCCATGTGCCCTTATTCCTCCTTCCAGTTGCAACTGCAGCTCTCCACAAGGCTTGTGCACTAACTGGGAGTACAAATGAGCTAAAACGTCCTCTATTTATATTAATCTTTCCAGTGACGTTTCTGGTTGGACTGACCTGATTTTCTAGTAATTATATTTTATGTTTATCTTTTTCCTGTGGAGCCAACTTGTATTTCTGGAATATAATATTCTAATATTATTTATTTTGCTAGGCCGACTTGTCTTCTAGGGTTTCCACACATCTGTTTAATGGTTTAGTTGCTTCCGGAATATTCTATTCTAAGTCATAGGTTACATGTGGAGGTTAATACCTCTCGCGGCTACCAAAACATCAACATTCACAACGACTCATTGATGTTTGATGTCAATTTTATGCCACTGCTTTCTACCTAGGTCAGTTACCCGATCGACTACTTCTAAACCATCCAATTGCAAGTCCACATAATGTTCAAAATTCAACACCCTAGAAAACATTAGTGCTAATCTACAACAACAAAGACATATATGGATGTTAGAATGCTTTTCATAGTCAAGTTATAATTTTTCACAAATCATTAATTAATCTGCATACATATAATCTTGTACAAATAACACATTCTAAATATAATTAGGTAAATAAAATATTACATGACCTAAACATTAAATGATATATTATAATAACTAGATCAAACTAATAATATTATAAAATATGATTATAGAACTATTAAAAATAGTACTATCAATAACTATTTTAATAATTATTATATAAATAACTAATACAAATAAATTTTACTGACAATTATATGAATAATTAGTACAAGTAGCTAATATGTTAGTTAATGAAACCAAATAATAATATTATAAAACATGATTATAATAACAATAATACAATTATGGAAAATTTATTAAACATTTTAACTAGTGGTAATAAACAAGTAAGGCTCACATTATTCACATAAGCTCAACCTTGGGACTTGACCCTGTGACCTTTCAACCTTGGGACTTGAGCCTGTGACCTCTTTCTTGTAATTCACAGTACTCAACCACTGAAACTAACCCGCCGGGCTAATATAATGTACTATATAGCTAAACATTATCTATAATTCTATATAATAATATACTATATTATATGTTACCTAAAACATTATTATATAGTGTATTAACTAATTATTACCAAAAACAACATAATATAGTTTTACCTATATTATGTTCATTGTATTTCCATTCACTTTATTACATCATGTGCATGATGCCCATGTCCTAATTTCCTTTCCTTGTCATGCCCATTTTCTAAAGCTAAAGTTAAAAGGACAAATACCCTAACAATTCAATTATTGTTCTTACCTTATAGTCACAATGAGGATTCTTCCCATAGTGTGGTCTTGCAACTTCTTATTGTTGCAAAACTCTAAATTTACAAGTCTATTTTATGAGTTCTATGTGTTCAGATATTTAGACACTTGGGAGTTAGTTAAGATCTACTTGGTCTAATGTGTCGTTAGGTAAAAATGTTTTTCTTAGTGTGTTTCTTTAGTATGCATTTGTAGTTAGGTAATTCAACTGTCACGATCTGTTCCCGACATAGAGTGATCTGACAGTTCATACTCTCATCGATCTTAACGGCCATTGATCTATGGCTTAACACTCGATTGGTCCATGATCTCTATTTAAAGAGCGTGAAGGGTCATTTGTCGATTATGGATTGTGAGAAACTCTCTTGTAAAATCTCTCTGTAATCTTTTTCTTTGCATTAATAAACTTCTCCAAGTGGTTGCGTTGGTTGGGGCCGTGGATGTTTCCCTGTAGGGGTTTTACCACGTGAAAACATCGGTGTGTTGATATTTGATCTGGTTATGTGAGTGGTTACTGAAGGTGTTCATCCTATGTTGGAATACCTGTGTTGTCGAACATGGTATCGGAGCCTGTTTGAAGACCCTCTCCTGTTGTAGATCGAGATCGTGAAGCCAAGTTGTCTCATCTCCATTTTCTGTCATTTTCGTACATTTCTAGGCTGAGAGGATTATTCCATTGCGTCCGGAGCACTCGTTTCAATCAGGAATACTTTTCGTTTCACTCGAAAATGTTTCTGTTTGCCCAAGATATGGTCATTACAGTCACATCCAGAGGTATAAAGTCTGAATACGCATTTTTTTAATTTCTGCAAAGTTTTATTTTGGTTTTATTTCGGTTTGATATTATTTGTTTCTGGGTTGCTACTCTTTTAGATCTGCGTATGCTCTTTGCCCCACGCCCTGTGTGATCTCGTAAAATCATAAACATATGGAAAAAGGTGCATCTTCCGGGTAAGTTAACCGAGATCTAACCCTTGTTGTTATCGAGAAACGAAATTTTTTTTTTGTGTGAAAAGAGTTTTTTTTTAACACGCTCTCCAAGGCCGTCTTTCACAACAACAACAACACCCCCAATCCTCCTTCTAAACATTACAATATGTTTTGCTAGACCATTTGGTTAAAACTTGCCTTATTAAGTAAGAGGTCTTAAGTTCAAGTCTCTCTTTTGTTACTTTTTTGAAAAAGTTCATACTAAAATTGTAAAGTGTATTTCACTTCAAGTATAAAAGTGAATCACTATAAGTAGCTTTAATATTTTATTTTGGAGTTATTTATTTTGCATGTAGTTTTTTTTGTATAAAGTAACTTCATTGTAAAAGTGATCCCCACTTCTCTTTATAAAAGTGGATCACTTCATAAAGCAACTTACACTATCACGTGGTTAGCTGGTTATCGTTTATGCCTTTTTTAAAAGAGCATAACTCTCACATCAAAAGTCCGTTTTCAGTGCTTTTTTTTTTAAACCACATAACTTTTCGAGCTCTTTCATCCAAATCATCAGTTTTAGTTTTTAAATCCATATTATCTGCATATTTAATATGGCTTCTACAAGTAATGTTTTGCTTACCAGCACCAACTACTTCCAATGGAAATCTCATATGAAAAATTTATTAACAAGTAAAGGCTTGTACCAGATTACCTTGGAAAAAGAAAAAGAACCCATTGATGATGATAAGAAAGCCAAATGGGTTGATAGGAGTGATGAAGCACGTGGACTAATTGGAATGTCCATCTCTCATGATTTAAGATACCACCTCCAAGAAATTGATGACCTCAAAGAAGCTTGGGACAAGATTGAATCTATGTTTGGTAAACTCGATATTATTCGAGCACAACAATTAGAAAATCAGGTACTGACCTTGAGTCCAAGTGATTTTTCTTGCCTTGGAGACTATCTATCTAGGTTTAAAACACTCGGAAATTTATGTGAAGAATGTAAGATAAAAATGGAGGAAGAGCGTTGCATCTATCTTATTCTTTCTAAGCTAGGTAGTGCATATTCTGTGTTTGTATTTACCTTTTATGCCATGAGAGAGGCTCTAGGGAAAGCTTATGAAAAACCCACTCTTGGGTCCTTTTGTGCTGCTTTGATTAGAGAGGAAGATAAGCTTGTACAACTTGGAGTGATCAACACTGCAGGTACCTCCAACAAAGCCATAGTTTCCCAACAGAAAGATAAATCCAAGTATCCCAAGAAGCAACATCCTCGCTACAACAACAAGCAACATAAGGGTCCCAAACCCACTCAGACAGCTTCTACTCCTAATGGTGACAAATGAGCAAAATATAAAAGTAAGAATACTAACAGACATTGCAACTTTTGTGATAAAGATGGTCATGATGAGTCCAAATGTTTCAAGAAGATGGCAGCTTT